>PVIW01001683.1:0-274113 GCA_004026585.1 Noctilio leporinus | reverse complement strand
CACAATGGAATTCTATATGGCAGAAAGAAAGAAGGAACTTGTACCCTTTGCAACAACATGGATGGAACTGGAGAATATTATGCTTAGTGAAATAAGCCAGTCAGTGAAGGACAGGTATCATATGTTCTCACCCATTAGGGGACAATAATGAGCAAAACTAACAACAAGCAAAACAGAACCAAGTGTATGAATACAAGGAGTAGGCCTGCAGTGGTCAGGAGGAAAGGGGTAGGGGGGAGGGGGGAGGCAGAGGCAAAGAAGGGGAGCAGCTTAGACAAGAACCTAGTATAAAGGAACCATGGACATGGACAACAGGTGGAATTGACTTTGGGGGGAAAGGGTGGGTGGGGAGGGGGACAGAGGGGAGAAAAAAAGGGATGGATGTAATACAACAATAAAATTAAAAGAAAAAAAAATGGACAGAGTGGCCAAATTTAGGCCAGTATGAACATCAAAATGAATAATAATGATAATTAATTACACCACATTGAACTTATAAAAAATATTCATGTCTATAGTAATACTTTTAAAAAGAGGAAGGAGAAGAGCTCTTTTTATTTTTCCAGAAGAATGGCAGCAAATAAACATAGAAAAAGTTAAAAAAAAAAAAAAAAAAAAGGAAATTGGGGACAGACTCATAGAAGGCGAGCAGGAGGACAGCTCAAGGAAGTAGTGAAGGTTGAGGGTGGTGGTAAAGGGATTGTACATGAAAGAAAAAGAGAGAACTAACTCAATGATATGGACTACAGGGTGGTGATAAGGGGTTGGGGTGGGTTAAGGTAGAAGAGGTTATGGGGAATTAATAGTAATGGGAAATTTTCAGAAAAACAATTTAACCCCCCCCCAAAAAAAAAAAAAAAAAAAAAAAAACCCTCAGGAAGTTACAGACTAGAAGATATTAAACAAAAAAAAATTGACAATGATGCTATTTTGGTGTATGAAGAACACAATAACTGTCTCCCTCATTTGTTGTCATTTGTTTATTTCCTTGATGTTAACATGTTTACTTCTTTATATTAGGTAGCATTTAAAAAAAGATATTCCCTGACTACTACTGCCTTCAACCTATGGAATTGTTTACATTCTTGGCCTTCCAAATGACTCTCTTTAATAATTTCCTTTTTGCTACTTGTCCTCTTTCACTTTTTCTTTTCTTTTAATTTAATCTTTTTTGTATTTTTTCACATTATCATTGAGTCCTCTTGCTTATTCTTTTTAAAAAATTGTGATTATCACAATCATCAATAATATATGTGTATTTATTCTATGTATATGGACACCTATGTGCATTTAAAACATGTAGTAACATCAATTTGTTATTTCTAACATACACATATATACATAATTTCTTATTCCTATTTTATGTTACCAATAGCCTCCCTTGAATTACTTATTCAAGAACTTATGGTTCTCAATTAATTTGTCTTTTGTTCCATGATTTCTAATTTATGTAACAAAGATTGTTCAAGGGGACAACTTCTCTTTATAATGATATATGTTCTTCAAGGTATTTAAAAGTTGCATACTTTTTCCTGCCTGCAAATCTGGTTTTCCTCAATGCATCTTTGAATTTTTCCTGGATGTTTACTAATGGCTCAGCTAAATCTCAGGTCCCAGTTTACGTCCATTTTGTTCAATGTAAGGGGGCTCATGGGGGTGACACAGCTCAGAAGAATGCTCATGCACTCTGGTGGCGCATGAATAGTCATTCATGATGTTTCCCATACTTTAGTGTTTGTCCAGTTGATTCCTTTGTGTTTTTTTGTTAGAAGTCTAGTTGTTTCAATTAGATTTATTGGTTCTCCACATTTGATGCTTTAAAATTCACCTGTAAATATATTTAAGAAGTCAATGTTTAGTCACATGTCCCGAATCTTTGGGGATAGTCATTGAGCATTAAAATCAAATTAGTTAAACCACTTATATTGCAGAAGTTATTGCTAACCACTATTTCCTTTCTCTATGTTTATTGCATAAGGAAATTGAAGTACTATTCTAGGACAGTAAAACAAACCATTTTTCCTCTCTAGTCCACTAATAATATCAACCATGGAAATAAGATTTTCAAAAGGACAATGTTAATCTGATTCTCTTTGTTTTGTAGGTGATCTAGCATTTTGTTTGGATATTTATAGTTATGTACATGATGTTTTGACTGTAGGTATACCATGCCCATATGCATATACATACATATGCCTACCCTATTCAATTTTCTTCCACGCATGGGAATTTTTATTTCAATTCTTTTTCAGTTTTAAGCAAAAGTGTATCAGACATATGTGTTTAATTAGACCTATTTGAAATTAATGAACAAGATCAAAATAAAAGGAAAAATGTAATATCCACATAGACATATACCAGCATGCTCAAACTTTCCTGCTTTCAGATGCCCTAGAAGAGACTGAGAGAAAGGAGAGAACTCTAAGGTTCTAATATTTGTCAGTAGCATTTACTGACTTCTGTTTATAATATTTGTTTGTCTAGACATTGTAAAATAGCAACATACTAAATAACCAAAAGATATTGCTATTTAAAAGTTACTGGCTATAGCTCTATTCAAATGGACCTTTAAATTATTTTAATTATTCACTTTTATGAAAAATAAAATTGGCTACTGTCAGGTAAATGAAAATAAGAACCTGGGGATAAAGAAAGGGGTTGGAGAGGACAAACATTAATTGTTTGAGACAGACTTTACTCAAAACACTCCTTGATTTAATCACTGTAGAAGAGACAATAATTCCAATAAATATATTATTTACTTATTCCATCATTTATCCTTTGTGTAGTCCTTACTTAATTGATTTCTCCCAGGTGATGAGTGCTCCTAGTTAGGCAAATAAACAAAATAGAGCTGGATATTTTGTGGTCACTAAGAGCCTTTTTCTTTTTAATACTTATTATCTAAAATGTTTTCTCACAACAAAACCTCACAATATTAATGTGAATTAGCCACTGCATCTTCTATTTTATAAATAAGAAAATTCAAATTTAGTGATATTAATTATTTTTAGGTTCATAATGCTAATAGGTTTCTAAGATACTCTTTATAATTATATGGAAGTAGGATAGTCTTTCAAACAGCACCAAAAAGATCTTCAGAGAATATAGATGTTGAGAGTTTGGTGCTAATAATCTTGCTTTAGAACCGAATGAGAGAGATAAATGTCACCAAATCTATTAAGATAAAGACATTTTGGTGAGAAAGAGTTCTATCAGGTTTATCTATACGACAGTACCATCTGAATGTATATACACTAGTGAATATTTCACCTAGAATTATATAGCATTCCTGATCCTATTGAAGACACATCACCAACTCCATAAATAGAAGAGTAGTAATTTTTATCTATTGTGCAAATGTTGAAGTGGAGTCACCTGGCCCTTGTATAACATTAGCATAATGTAGGAATAAAGTTCTTTTTCAGATCATGATAGAATTGAAAAATGTGGCAGACTTGCATGTGCAAGCTATTTTTGAGAATATTTTATTTTTATGTTTTAGTTTTAAGAAAAAAGACTTCATGTGCCCTAGGTCAAGGTTAGACATTGTTTGTGTATCAGATGTATCTGATACACAGCTAGATTGGAAGAGGTTTGTTTGATTGAAATAGTTATCTCAAGTATGATAGAGTGGATTAGTTATTAAGCCATTAGTCATTGAGTGAAAAGGGTAATTACAAGTGAAAAAGAGAGAACCCTACTCAAACTCTATTTTTTTAAACCACAAATCAGCACCTTCTCTTTCTATTTACTTATAATGGTCTAGAGAACAGAGGTTGGTTTCCTGGGCAAGTTTCTGATCCAATAAAGGGGATCTTGGAGGGCAGGGACCGGGTCTGGGTGGAGGTGGGCAAATTGGGGGGAAATGAGGACATCTGTAATAGTGTCAACAATAAAGTAAACAAATAAAAAACAAAATCTTAAAAAATCCTTCAGATTCATACATGAACGCTGGGTTGCTGGAGGTACAACACCTTGTTATAAAGGCAATCTTAGAAATAAACATGCTAAAGCTACCATAGAAAATAAGTATTGTCTGAAAAAATCCATTACCTGTATGTGTGCTATTAAGTCAAACCCTTTGTGGAGAGTAAGTGTCCATTGTATTAAGAGTGCTCCTATGGAGACAGTGATGGTCAATGGGAAACTGGGCTATGGTGACCCCTGCTTTGTTTTACAATGTTAAATAAATAACTGATTTTTAAATTTTTATAACTACTTGTAGAAAGTGTTTAAGTTGTTAAATTTAGTAACAACATGTATTTTTCTGGAAAAATAATTAAAATGCATAGACACAAACCATTGCTTCAATCAAGACTGTGAACATTTCTTTAAATTCCCTATTTTTCTCATGCTCCTTAATAATCCCTTCTTCTTGTTTCTCTCCCCTGCTTTCACCCTTAATCCACACAAATCTGATTCCTGTCATCAGAGATTCCTTTGCAGTTCTAAAGTTTTATGTAAATGAACTCATAAAGTTTGTGCTCATTTTTTGTTGGGCTTCTTTCACTCAACACAATTATAACAACATTCATCCATCGTGCAGTGTGCCTCAGTAGATCATTTATTTTTTATTTATTTTTTTTCCATTTTTTTTTATTGTTGTTGTATTACATCCATCGCCTTTTTACTCCCCTCCGTCCTCCTCCCCACCCACCCATCCACCCCCAAAGTCAATCCCACCTGTTGTCCATGTCCATGGTTCCTTTATACTAGGTTCTTGTCTAAGCTGCTCCCCTTCCCTGCCTCTGCCTCCTCCCTCCCCCAACCTCTTTCCCCCTGATCACTGAAGGCCTATTCATTGTATTCATATATTTGGTTCTGTTTTGCTTGTTGTTAGCTTTGTTCATTATTGTCCTGTAATGGGTGAGATCATATGATATTTGTCCTTCACTGACTGGCTTATTTCACTAAGCAGAATACTCTCCAGTTCCATCCATGTTGTTGCAAAGGGTACAAGTTTCTTCTTTCTTTCTGCTATATAGAATTCCATTGTGTAAATGTACCAAAGTTTTTTGAGCCAATCATCCACTGATAGGCACTTAGGCTGTTTCGAGCACTTGGCTATTGTAAATAGTGCCACCATGAACATAGGTGTGCATAGGTTCTTATGAATTGGTGTTTCAGGATTCTTTGGGTATAATCCAAGTAGTGGAATTTATTGCTATGTAGTATTCTATTATATGGGTAAGGCACAATTTGTTCATACATTCTCCTGCTGATTGACATTTGCACTGTTTCCACGTTTTGGCTATTACAAATGAAGCTACTGTGACTATTCACATAAGACTCTCTGGATGGATATATACCAAATTTCCCAAGGCAATAAGGTAAAGCAATTTTAAAGCCTGCCTTGTTTTCTTCTCTGTTCTTGGGGATTTTTGTACTTTATTTATTAATATCTAGGTCTTGAAAAAGTTTCATATATTTTGTTGTTACTGTTTGATCAGATAGAAGGGTAAATCTGGCCTTTTGTTATGCAAATTTTTTCTAAAATAAAGTCCCCCAAACTATTTCTGTTTCTCAAATGATTTATATTTCAAGGATGCAGATGGCAGGAGCATGAGTGTTCTTTGAGATTCTTGTACTAGCTTCTGACATGAATGCTGATAGCATCACATCCTTCCATGGATATCACAGTTATAATAAAGTCTGCCAGGTTAGATGGCTCCAAAGGCAGTGTGCCTGCACTTCAGCCTGGACCTGCTGCTGAGTGCTTTGCTTGTGTCTTTCTGAGAGCTGACAGCCTTCTTTGTCACTCGGTAATTGGGTTGGAGCAATATTCCCAGGTATATGACAAGTTGCTGCCACTTCCTGAAGAGACCTATCAAGAATTTTCCTTTTTTCTTAGTGGAGAAAAATCTGAGGCACAATGTTTTGGCTTTTATTTGCAGGAAGTTTTTCAGCATTCCCAATTGGTGACCCTCTAAAACTTCATTGATCTTCGGAATTTTCAAATGCTTTATCTTTCAATCTCTGGAGCACATATATCTCACCAATACTTTTATTATACATAATTGTTGATCATTTGGTTCAAATAATACAATGTAATCAAAGTTGACAATATGTTATTTTTGTGGACTGAACATATGGGTCAGTTTTTTTTTTAACTAAGTTTCTCCAGTGCTCTTTGAGAGTTGATATAGTTTTGAGGCTTGCTTCAGTTAGTACAATGAACGGTTATCTTCCAGACCCTTTTGATTTGTAGAGGCTAACAGAGTTAATTAAATGGAGATGCAATGGGATATACCATAACTGAATCATGTGGATCTTTAAGGTTATTAATATACCAATCTATTTTCCCTGGATCCTTCCCCTCTGCATTAGCTCTTTATGAACAAGCCAATAAAATTACATGGTGGTTCTGTCAACCATATAGGGTGTTCATTCCAAGTAAATATTGGAAAATATTAGGAAAATGACCAGTGAAGAGTTACATGGACCTTCTGGACACCTCACAAGGCCAGACATGGTTTTCAACTACTTGCTAGATTAATGTTACCTCTTTGGGGTGGGTAGAATAAAGACCTTAAAGATGTTCACATCCTAATCACTGGAACCTGTAAATATCTTATGTTATGTGGTAATAGGGAATTAACGCAGCCAATGAAATTAAGGTTGCTATTCAGCTGACCTGGAGATAGGGCAATTATCCCAAATTACCTGGGTGAGCCCAATGGAATCATAAGAATCCTTAAAAATAGAAGAGAAGCAAAGAGGCCGAGTCAGAAAAGGAGATGTGACAACATTATAAAAGCAAGGTCAGATAAATATAATGAGAGAATTCAGCCATGAGTTGCTTACTTTGAAGATATAAGAAGAGTGTCATGATTCAAGGAATGTGAGAGGCATCTAGCATATGAGCAAGGAAAGAAATGGACTCCCTTCCAGAGGAGCATACCCCTGGCAGTAACCTTGATGTTAGTTCAGTGAGGACTTTCATACTGCTCACCTCTAGATCTATAATACATTTACTTTGTGTTAAGCTACCAAGATTTTAATAATGTGTTACAGCAGCCATAGATATACTCCTTCAATGGGAGACCGTAATATTTCATTTCCTGTGTAGTGATGTCAACTTCAGTCTTCTGTATGTCATTAAAATGCCTGGGCATTTACCTTTACCCTATTTATTTGATAAATGCTGCATTTCTCTTTGGGAAAGAATAAGTTGGATCTTTGCTATATTTGTTACTTATGATATTAGAGGATCCTTTTTCCCTGGACTCTCCTTCATTTTATTTTTATTTTTTTGGACTCTTCTTTAGTCACTGGGATCTGAGTCTAAAAGCTGACTCAAAAAATAAACCTAAATAAATAAATAAATAAATAAATAAACAAACTCCCAAAACTGGGTGAGTGATTCTGATTGCTTTTAATTGGTCAGCTGCATTCAACCTCCTGATCCTCCATCACAATTTCTTCCTATAGGTGGAGCACTACCATTGTTGAGCAAACATTATCCTTGCCTTAGAGTTGCTATATATTTTTATAACCAACCTCAAAACTCTGCAGGTCAGGCACCCCTGCATGCCAATCGGATGCTGCTACTCATTAAAATAATTTTTCTCCTCTTACTTCTGATGAGTAATCACCACCTCCTGACCGCTATGATTTCAGAAGTCTAGGTTCTAACTGCTACCAGGCAATCTAAGTCAGCAATAGCATCTTATCCTTTAAGCCCTTACTCACAGAGAGCCACTAATGAGCTTGTCAGTGACACTAGTGCCCCTCTCAGTTCTGTTACACTAATTATTATGGTAAATGTGTTTTCCTCCAGGCCTTACCACAGAACACAGTCATCTGATGGATTTCCTGGTCTTACACAGCAGTCTCCTTTCTTTTGAACACTTTTCTCATTCTCCACCATGGGGGTTATGACATTTCTATTTCACTAAGAGTGAGTCATCATTAATTTCAAGCATTCCAAAGCCACCTTGCATTAGCTCCTGAGGTTTCTTTTCATAATATTAAGTTCTGTATCATGGGAAAATGCTTTCATTCTGTGAAAATTTTTTCTTAAATCTAACTTTATATTTTGCTATCTTTCTTGTTCGGACTGCCTCAGGATTCATCCCAGGCCTACTCTGTTAGACACTGTTGATCAATGTTGACTAGGTTCTCTGGCCACTTTAAGGCATAACTATTTTCTGTTTAGCTGATACAGGATTTCCAAATCAGGCTCATATTATGATTTAACCTTGTTTAAAAGCCTGGTGGCCAACAGGAGAGGTGATGGCAGAGTGACCCACTATCCTGTAATGCAGAAGTTTCTGCATTATAACAAAAAAGAAGCCATTCACTTTTATAAGATGTGAACCAAATTTATAAGGAGTGGACCCTGGAGTTCCAAGGGTACAGGAAATCTGGAGATTCAATAATTTTAATGGCATAACCTAGCTGTTTTCAACCCAACTTTTAGATTCTCACTTTACATTAGGACCCTAGCATTTTAATAGTTTACTCACTTGTTTTGATAATCTAACCATTATCTCAGCTCTGTTAATCCTGTATTTTGCCTTGGATCTGACCCGTTCTTTTTTTTTTTCCTGCCTTGTAAGTACAGGAGATAAATTTTTAAATAAACTGCCAAGAAAACCCTCTGATTTTCACATTTTTTTTTCAGATTTTGATTAATTCCCCTTAACCACCCATAACTTTCCACTTCTGCTATGCTTGAGAGCTCTTGCTAGAGTCGTCCGATTCTTTAGTCTTTGCAAATAACACTGCTCACAATTGCTTGCAATATCACACCCATCAGGTGTTCTATTTATATTTTAATCAATGCAAGGTACCTGAAGTGAAAGTTTTAACAGTTGCCCCATTACCACATGATGAGCTATTACAGTGTTCTACCTTCAACTCATGAGGAGCTCCTCATCTGCAGGTGTTCCAGTTCCACCATCACACTTCAGGGTCTTCTTCCTCTTTGATATGGTTCTCTAGGAAACAGATCCTGAGGTAGAGATTGGCTTGCAGATCCAGTTAGTTTGATGCTATCTGAATTAAGAAAGAGAAGTAAGTATTGGGACACAAGATAAGGCAAAGAGAAAAGTTCAAGGGATGCAGTTAAAACAGAATCTTCAGCTGCTGACACATAGAGCTAGTTTCAGACACCTCTGAATGAAGTGAATTTGGTAATCCTTCAGGTTCCTGTATTGATCAGTTATTGATGTGGGACCTCTTGGGTAGGTTTTGTGACCTTAGGTGAGGGAGCTCCCTTAGGTATGGTGATAACAGTAACAGTTGAGGCTGTGGTGTCAACAGACAACAACTCTAACAGCTATTTCATGAGTATTTCCATCTTGGAAGGAGAGATCTATAATTTGCCCATACCACTCACTAGAGTTATGAATAGTGCTCTTCCTTTATTCCCACAACAGATGCAGACTATTTTTATTGTCAATTCACCATATTATTCAGTTTCTGAGAGTGATATGCCTGTACTCGTCACAATATTTTATGTCTGTTAAATTTGTTTGAGAAATTTAAATCCACTATTAAAGAACCTCTACATTTTGCCACAGTGGCTGTACCAGTCTGCATTCCCAACAACAGTGTACTGGGTGCTTTTTATCTCCTGGCCAGCGCTTGTTGTTTGTTGATTTGTTAATGATGGCCATTCTGACAGGTGTGAAGTGGTATCTCATTGTGGTTTTAATTTGCATCTCTCTGATGGCTAGTGATGTTGAGCATCCTTTCACATGCCTATGGGTTCTCTGTATGTCTTCCTTAGAGAAGTGTCTGTTCAGGTCCTTTGCCTATTTTTAATTGGATTATTTGGCTTCCTGGCATTGAGTCTTGTGACTTCTTTATATATTTTGGAGATCAAACCCTTGTCTGAGGTATCATTGGCAAAAATGTTTTCCCATATGGTTGGATCCCTTTTCATTTTGGTGATATTTTCTTTAGCTGTGAAGCAGCATTTTACTTTGATGTAGTCTCCTTTGTTGATAATTTTTCTTTATTTCCCATGCCCTAGGAGATACATCAGCAAAAATGTTGCTGTCTTGGATATTTGAAATTTTACTGCCTAAGTTTTCCTCAAAAAACTAAAAATGGAACTGCCTTTGGGTCCACTAATTCCACTGCTGGGATTATATCCTACAAATTCTGAGACACCAATTCAAAAGAACCTATGCACTCCTATGTTCATAGTCAAGTGTTGGAAACAGCCTAAGTGTTCATCAGTAAATGAAAGGATAAAAAACTGGTAAATTTACACAATAGAATACAACACAGCAGAAAGAAAGAAGGAACTCCTACCTTTCATGACACCATAGATGGATCTGGAGAGTATTATGCTAAGTGAAACTACCCAGTTTATGAAAGCCAAATAACATATGATTTCACCAATAAGAAGAACCTCATAAACAAAAACAAACTAATGAGCACAATAGAACCAGTGGCATGGAAACATGGAATAGTCTGACAGCAACCAGGGGGATTTGATAGGTGAATAATTGTAGGAAGAAGGGGAAGAGACTAGTCACAGAACATGTATGAATGACCCATGGACAGAGACTGTGGGAGTAGAGGTGGTATGGGTGGAGGAGGGCAAAGGGGACAAATTGGGACAAACTGTATGAGAGCAACAATGAATTATTTAAAAAAAGAAAAAATCTCTGCAGTTTAGCTTCATTCTACATTCTTATGATTCAGTATTATGCTTATAAAATGCATTATTCTCCAGCTAAACTGAGTTACATCCAATTTTCCTATCACCATCCCTATGCTTCTATTTCTACTGCAGTTATCTCTCTGAAGTAATCTTATTTTCAAAATTTATATATGTTTAAGACACTGAACTGTAGTTTACAGCTGACATACAGCAATGGATCTTATTTCTGAACAATGAAAATCTTAAATTATTAAGTCACAGAGACTATAAATAACAAATAGTAAAATAATCCAAACAACCACAATATTTTTGAACTAAAAGCAATTGATCATAACTTTATTGGGAGATGCAGAGTCTTTCAGGAACAATTTCTATGTATTAGCAAGGAAGACAGTAGATTAAACCATGAAGAATACACTTGAGTAGCCAGTTTGTTTTCTAAGCTATGTAAATGATAGTGGTAGCAAGTGCTTGGAACATTAGGATATTTAATTAAATTTGCAAGAGATCATTAGTTACCCTAGATGGTGTAGTGAAGATAATGTAAATGCACTGGATATTTTAACAGAATAAATTTTCTGTAGGGACTCACAGCCCCATACATTCCCATGGAGACATGGAAAGTACACAATGAAAACACTGAGGTGAACTAGAAATAACTGTACAGAGCAGCTTCTATCCCCAGAAAACAAAGGAAGATATTATCAGAACCTATGCACCCCAAAGTTCATAACAGCATTATTTATAATAGCCAAGTGCTTGAAACAGCCTAAGTGCCCATCGGCAAATGAGTGAATCAAAAAACTGTGGTACATTCACACAATAGAATACTAAGCAGGAAAAAGAAAGAAGGAACTTCTGCCTTTTGTGACAGCATGGATGGAGTTGGAGAGTATTATGCTAAGTGATAAGACAGGTGGTGAAAGGCAAATACCATATGATCTCACATATAAGTGGAAACCAATGAACAAATTAAACAAACAAGTAAAATAGAATCAGAGGCATGGAAACAAGAAACAGACTGATAGTGATCAGAGGGGAAGGGTCAAGGGGAGAAGGGAGAAAGAAGGGGAATGGTCTAGTCAAGGAACAAGTATAAAGGACCCATAGACATGGACAACAGGGTGGGGATTAACTGTGAGAGAGGCAGGTGGGCAGGTCAGGGGAGAGCAATGGGGAAAGAATTGGGACAACTGTAATTGAAAGATAACAAAATTTTTTAAATTTGGAAAATGTTTAAAAAGAAGAATCTAGAGGTTCAGCATAGGTTCTCCCTGGAAGTTAGACCTCTCAGAGAGCAGAAAAATTGACTTGCACCTTTTGTGGGATGCCCTGCATCTGGTTTGGGGAGCACTGTTGTGGTGAAGCCCCACTGCTGAGGTGAGTCTGACTAGCACAGCAGGAGTATACTCTGTCAGAAGTCACCCCCACTCCGCCTGCCTTCCAGTGTGCCTCTGTGCCACCTATCAGCAGAAACTAGCCTAGAGTCTGCAGATAAAGAGAGCTGTAATTTATGAAGTCGTGGCCCTGATAGAAAGGAGCAGAAAGGAGCTTACAATAGGCCCAGTCTGGTATAAGGTTGGATCTGGTGAAGTGCACACTCATGCTCTGTCTATTCGAGGCACAGTTCAAATGCACATCATCATTAATTGTGTCATGCTACTGAATTGTGGGCCTCATGAAGGTGCTGCTCTTATATTACCCTGTTAAGAGTTGTTCCCTTACACTTCACTTCAGGTAAGTCTCCTCTAATAACTTTACTTTATTATTACTTTTGCTATAAAATAATATACAGCTTCATGACTCCCAAGAGATTAATTTATTTTGGTATCTGTACTTCCTTTTCAATTTATAGATGTCTCCCCTGAGGGCATTCATATTCCTGACCTACTACTCTTTCCCTATCAATTTGTAAAAATAAGTTTTGACAATTTGAGAATATATTGTTTTAAAGTGACAAACATCAATGTCTGTTATATATGATTCTTCCAGCTATTCAAAATGTAAGATTTGTATGAATATATATATATATATATATATAATTCATATTTTATTAAAAATGTGTTTGTCCATTGAGAACAAATTCAAATATAATATATGTTTATGGAGAAAATCATTTCACTCATTCATTTTGAACTTTTCCCCACAGTATGTAAGAAACCTTTAAGCTACATACTCTACAGAAGTAGTATTTCATTAATAAAAAGTTCACAAACATGTACACCAATCTCTCTCTCTCTCTCATTATGAGATATAAGAAAACCTATGAACTGGGTGTTATGTACAGAGAAACAGAGGTAAAGCAAAATTCTGACATAAATGCATAAAAAATAAAATGTAAAGTGATTACATATAAAATAAAATGATTTTAACATTTCACTGTTTCAATGGACATATTCATTTTCTGTATGCCACTCACATATTTAAGAATTTCAGGTAAATTATAATTTTTTGTTTATGAACATAAGTAATTGCATGTACTGATGACTATCATGCCACTAGAAGTTTATACACAATTATTTCTGAGTTTATGCAAAGCAAGTGTTACCATTTCTATGTTATCATGTGGGCTATCAGCCATGTGGGAACAAAGGAGAGCATCCTGGTTGTTACACCAGTGGCTGCTAAGTCTGTGGCTTCATCTCCTAGCTGATTGCTACAGAGGTTGTGGGGCAGAGCTTTATTTTCATATCTGGTTTGGCCATTGTCTACTTGTATCTTCAGTCTGTCACAATTCAGCCCTGATCTCTAGGAAAAATGGAGGGCTAATACCTGAATAAATTGAAATAATCTTATGAGCTATCTTGGTAACCAAGAGTAAATAATGTAAATTGAAATTTGGAAATCTGGATCCTCAATAGTTTATTTTGAAGAGAGAGCGATTAGACCTGAGTACCTGAAAGTAAACTTTCATATAATGAGTTTAGGGGGGAAAAAAACATGTTCTTTGCTTTCAAATAAAAACAGGAAATAAGAAATTGCCAGACATAATAGGTAAACCAGTTGCAATAAATAGAAAAGGCAATATGAATGCACAGAACTGTTGTAAATGTGTAACAATAACAACAACAACAAAAAAAACCCAAAGCTATTATTACTACAGCAATATTTTACCCTTAAGTGTGAAATAAGATGTGAAGAAAATCACAGAGATTAAAAATGTAATTGAAATGCTGTTTCTTGCATTATTTTAAATATAAGATTTGAAAAATTCTTAGCAAACTTTAAATATAAACATGTAATTATTAAACTTTTTGTATGAGAAATAGCATAAGTTTTGAATCCAGACTGTATAAAATGGACCTAAACATCCACATAATAGTTTAACAAATGTAGAAAGGTCTAAGAAGTAGTCAATAATTGTTGTATACGTATTATATAATCAGTTAAGGAGATATTATTGCTGAAGCCAAATATGGAGAAAAAGGATTAATATTAAATGTCTCACATTAGATTTTATTTGTTAAATTTAATTAATTTAAAAAAGATTTTATTTGTTATTTTTCAGAGAGAAGGGCAGGAAGGGAGAAAAGCATCCATGTATGGTTGCCTTTCACCTGCCTCCAACTGGGGACCTGGCTGGAGACCTGGCTTGCAACCTGGGTACGTGCCCTGGCTGGGAATTGAATCAGCAGCCCTTGGGTTCTCAGGTAGGTGTCAATCCATTGAGCCACACCAGCTAGGGCTTAATTTTATTTTTATTATTTATGCTGATACATTTCTTCCAGCTTTTCCTCACTTCCCCATTTCCATGCAGCCCCACCCTTTGCCCTCCCCAAGCCGATCCTCATTTTGTTGTCATATCCATGGGTTGTGCACAATGTTGGTTGGTTAATCCCTTCCTCATCTTTCAGCCTGGTTCCCCACCCTCTTTCTCCTTTCTGGCAGCTGTCAATTTCTTTTTATGTATCTAAGCTTCTGTTACTATTTTGTTCATTAGTTTCTTGTGTTCATTAGATTACACATGTAACTGAGCTCATGTGATATTTTTTCTTCCACTGACTGGCTTAATTCACTTGGTATGAGTTTCTCCAGGCCAATCCATGCTGTTGCAAAATGTAACAGTGTCTTCTTATTTATCGCTGTGTAATATTCCATTGCGTAAATGTGCCACAACTTTTTTTATTTATTCATCTCCTGATGGGCATTTTGGCTGTTTCCATATCTTGGCTATTGTAAAGAGTGCTGCTATAAACATAGGGATGCATATATATATAATATATAATATTATACATTGGAAATATTATCCAATATTTCTACATTGGAGTTTCAGGATCCTCTGAGTATATTCCCAGAGATGGGATTGCCAGGTCAAAAGGGAGTTCCATTATTAATTTTTTAAGGATACTTCATAATGTTTCCCACAGTGGCAGCACAAGACTACATTCCCACCAACAGTGCACAGAGGTTCCCTTTACTTCACATTCTTGCCAGCATTTGTTGTGTGTTGATTTATCGATTGTAAGTATTTCCACAGGTGTAAGGTGGTATCTCATTGAGGTTTTAATGTTCACTTCTCTGATGATTAGTGATATTGAGCATATTTTCATAAGCCAGTGGGCCCTCTGAATGTCCTCTTTGGAGAAGTGTCTATTCAGGTCCTTTGCCCATTTGTTAATTGGGTTGCTTGTCTTCCTGACATTGAGATGTATTCTTTGTATATTTTGGACATATGTATTATTGGCAAAAATGTTTTCCCATACAGTGGGTTCCTTTTTCGTCTTGCTGATGGTTTCTTTAGCTTTATTTTAATACCTTTCATAAAACTGAAGTGGCTAAATTAAACAAAACATGATTTTACATGTTACATGTGTCATCCTTTTGTTAAGAACATATGTAGAAAAAATATTAAGAAATACTGGCCCTGGCTGGTGGTGCAGTGGATAGGTGCTGGCTTGCGAACCCAAAGATTGCTGGTTTGAATCCCAGCCAGAGCACATAACCAGGTTGCAAGCCAGGTCTCCAGCCAGGTCCATAGCTGTAAGCACATGAAAGGCAACCATACATTGATGTCTGTCTCCCTCTCTGCCTCTCTCCTTTCCCATCTCTCTGGAAATAATAAATAAATTATTTAAAAAAAAAGAAATACTATGCTCACTAAATAGAGAATAGGGCTTTCAATAGACTTGGGTCACATATTAGCACATTAGTATATCTGCTCTAAATCTAAATGTGAGGCATTACATGTCATTTATCATTAGGGTTGGAAAAAATGGTATTAATAATGGACATGAAAAATTAAGGTAAAATAATCTATTTATACATAAAATATGCATAATTTAATTTTATTAATTAAGCAGGCATAGGACATAGAAAAGTAATAAAATTAATAAAATAAAATCAGCTTCCATAGTTTCAATTTAAATTTTAATTTCATAGTAAATTTCCTTTAATGAACTTTTTTCATTGATCCTCCTTACACAGGATATCAAAGGCATATTATATTTCAGAATAATTTATTAATACTTTTTTCTTCCTGGGTGAAGAAAGACATTAATAAATACAATGTTCATTGTGAAGCTAGTTTATTTACTGGGCTAACTTATGAAAAGATCTAAACCCTTAGGAAAAGAAGGGGAAGAGAAGAGAATATATGAATGAAAATGAATGTGAAATTAATTCATTTTCTAAAAAAGTATATTTTTAGGAAATAGAATTTCAGATGCACAAGTATTTCAAACTGGGAGAATTTATGTCAAAGGAAATAATTCTAATAAGTAAATGTCAAAAAAAAATCCCTGATAAAAACATCTTTTTCATTCTAAGAGCCACTATATTAGTACTTAGATAAAATTATTCATTAACTTAAAAAATTATCTTAAACAATGGGCTACTGATTGTTCAATATTTATCCGGTAGTGTGAACATCAACAAAGAGATTGCTAGATGTGATTTTATGTGATTCTTAAACAGAATTCCTGGGTTAACCTTGGGAGACTTATACTTGGTGATTGAATTCAGTCTCCTGTGCCCTTCAAACTTTACTAACTGCCAGTAGCTTCTCTAGGATGAGCAGCTGCTTAACGTCATGAAGAAACAGAAACTTTGGGGTAAGAGTCACACCTAAGGCTTTATCTAGACTGATGAAAAAAGTGCCTAGGCCACAGCTTCTCTTTTGATATGATCATAGGTGGAAAGTAGCCAATCTACATGCAAAAGTGTGATGTAAGACCTGTAATTAAGGCCCAACATTGAGTTGCCTTGACACCTGGTAAAACGAGAGGACCTTGAATGGCCTGAGTGTCCGTTCCTCTCCTGGCTCTACTCTCCCAGAAACCATCTTCTAGCCAAATAAGCATCTGCCCACTAATTAATTCCTGAGTTGTGTGCTTCAGTTTCCTGCTAGCATATATGACTGTTCAAACAAGCTAATCACATCTGCCTGTGGGATCCAGGGGTACCAGTGTCTCTTGTTACTACAAAGCTTGATTTCCCTGGCTATTCACTCTGTTCTTGAGAGCACCCTCATGAGGCCCTGCCGGAAGCAATGTCCCCCTCCTCTAGGTGGTGAATGTACGTGGTTAATAAATTTCTGTTGACAGCCTCTGTCCAGTGTGGCTGTTGCCAGTTCCCATGATCCTAGAATGACAATCCCTGCATCACCAAGGGCGTGACTAGAAGAGGATAAAAACCCACTGATTCTGAAAAACTTTCCACCTGTGTCAGTTCACCAGAAAGTGTAGCTGCTCCGTGAGAGTTCCCCGAAGACCAACCAGTTCATTTCCTTGGCTCTCAAGGGAAGGAGGAGAACCTGAGGAAGTTTCTATCCCTGCCAGCCGAAAGAGCTCTAAGCTCTGCATCTGAATCCATGAAGATACAAAGATATTTTCCTCTGGGGCCTCTACTGTCCCTTGCTGACCAGAGCACGGCAGACTCAAAGGGCCAGAGATGCAGCCCAGTGTCCAGAGGACATCCAGCATGGAGAAAAATAAGAAGTGCCATTTACATAATACACAATCCCCAGACCTAGACCCAGGAGAATGCTCCTGTGAATAAAAGGAGTTCAGAAAATAAAAGAAACAGGGCAACTGAGGAGGTAAGATAAGAAAACCAATAATAATAGAAAATTGCCCAGTGTCAAAGAAGAATCAGCAAATTGAAAAGCCTCCCAGAGTTCCAGGAAGCTTGGTAATAAGGTACCAATCTAATCATATCCGGCCACAGCTACTGAATGCCAAGAGCAAAGAGGAAATGTTACCTGTTCCCGGGAAGAACAATAAACATAATAAGAACCTGACGAGATCGGAGAGCTGATCCTCACTCTGCTGGGCACGGGTCAGGGCCAGGGACTATTTTGAGTAACAGCCTTTTTGTACTGCAGAAAGCTGACCAAAATCACTGCACTTACCGCCTGGGTAAGGGACCAAATGACAGCTGGCCAGCAGAGGCCCCCACCTCTGACTTTTCTTTTTGGGCTGTTGGCACAAAGGCCAGCACTGCATTGAGAGAAGGCTGAGCGAGGCTGCTTTTTCACCGAGCCACAGCTGAAGTTGTATGGTAGTATTTTTTCAAACAATTCTTCTTATGTTAACCTTTAATTTCCCTGAAGGCAAAAAGCAACAGTCAGAATAAAGTAAATATACGTTTGTACTAAGTATGTTAGTGAACTGAGATTTGGAACTGTGTTTGGTATCAAAATGAACAGAACTTCTCAGTCTAGCTTGTGTTCACAGAAGTCTGCTCCATCTCTGAGATTATTCCTAGGGGATGGTTTGGGCCAGTGCATGGTGTAGATTAGGTGCTCTACGGAAAAGAGAGGGAAGCTCAGAAGTCAGGTGATTTGGTATCTGTTTCTCATTTTGAGACAGCATGAGATAGCCAAATAACTTGGAAAGTTTTAAAACAGATAAGCAGGCAGATGAGCAGGACTTTTTTTTTCTTCCTAGTTATTGTGTTCATTCCATAAAGCTGAATTGTACCCATCTGTGTCAGTTCAGTAAATTTACATTTTTGTCATTATTCTTTGCTGAGCACATAAATTGTTTTAAAATTTTCCTAGGGTACTAGATTATTATTACAACTGATAAGCTATATACTTTTTTACATGCTACAGCACCAATATGCCAGTGGTTGAAAAACTCCCTTCTGACATTTACTTTTGGCAATGCTAAATTTATTTGCCTGGGAAGTTTTCAAAGAGAAAAATAATTTCTAGTATCAGTTTCATTAACTGGATTTTATTTTGTATATAAATATTTGCCTTTATATCTTTTTTCTATTTCAAGAGATTGTGACTCAGTAATTCTGTCACATTATGTGTTTGGGGAACCAGGTAAACTAGCACTCTAAAACATTTTGATTCAGCACAGTAAGAAGACATGGTGAGAAAAATATGCAAAAACACAATTCATTTTATTACTATTCAAATGTACCTAATAAAAGAATAATGAGATAACATTTTTTAATAGGTTGCCAAATATTATTTTCAATAGGAATATCAGGATGTGGCTATAATTTGGAAAAGTGGATTGTCATATGTTGCAGTTTGCAACATAATTTGTCATAACATTTCTGAATAATTATTTTGTGACATTTTCAAATGTTAAACAGCAATAACTTATTATGGAGATAGTCCAATTATATATATTAATCCTTATGTAATTCATCAATCAAATCAATACTAAATTATAAAAAAAAATTACTGAAATGTTATTTTAATATCTCAATAATTCATCTATAATTCATTATAATATATTGTATTACATATATCCATTCAATAAAATTCAGCAATAAAAATGATTTTAAAATTTTCTGTTTATTGACATACAAGGATGGAAATTCTTTATCACATAATGATTGGTTAACATTATCAAAACATGAATATACTTTTTTCTTGAATACATTTATTTATCCTGCTTTATTGAGGTATGATTGCAAATGAAATCTGCATACATTTAATACGGGCAATGTAGTAACTTGATGTATATACATATTGTGAAATGATTATCACAAACTATTAAACATACTTATTGCCTAACATAATTGCTGTGTGTGTTTGTGTTGCAAACACTTAAGATCCATTTAATTTCAAGTAGAAAATACAGCATTATTAACTAATGTCACCATGATGTATATTAGATTGGCAGGATGTATCCATCTTAAAACTAAAAGTGTTTACCTTTTTTATCAACACCTCACCATTTTTCATTCCCCTCAGCACCTGGTAACTACCTCTCTACTCTGTTTCTATAAGTTAGACATTTTTAGGTTTTCTTGCAGTACACCATGAAGCATTTGTTCTTTCTCTGTCTAGCTTATTTCATATAGCATAATGCCTTCAGGGTCATCCATTTTATTGCACAAAGCAGGATTTCTTTCCTTTTCATAGCAGCATAATTATGTATATATGTGTATTTATAACATTACACATATTACATCTTAAGCATTAATCGGTCATATCTTTTTAAAACTTATACCTAAAACTCAATGTAAAATTTAGTTTTTAATTGACATGGTGCTATATAGAATAATGTGTCCAATGTCACAGCTTAATCCATTTAGACAATTTTTCCCACTGGGAATATCAGAGGAAAGAATTCATTGAATTATTTTTTACTGTGTTTAATGCTATTTTTAATGTAAATTTCTTAGATGTCAATTAATTTTTGATGCCCATTTAAAGCAATAAAGTAAGAAATAGATATACTGCTTGGGGTAGGTGGTGCAATGTTAGTAGATGACATATAGAATGTAAGTAATCCACAGGTTTCTTTCCTATTAACTTTCAAGAGTAGGTCAATTTAATTTTAATTTACGGAGTTGATCAAGAACTGTTAAACTTATGGATAAAAGGAAAAATTGGTGACAGGGAATGTTGTGGCTTCAAATAGATTTGCTTCCATGCTCAGTGAGTTATAAGCCACAACTTAAACAAACAATCAAGACAAACAAACAAACAATGCAATCATTATTTAAAATATTTTGTCACTAATCTATGGGAAATCAATATGAATCTTTGGAAATCAATTTGTAGTATCAATACCTCTGTTACATGAACTTATGATGTCCTGAAGCAAAATTATAGTACAATGACAGGTAGTATAACATCATAGTTGAAAGGACAATTCAAATGTACTGGTAATTCTTCCATAATTAATAATTTATCAGATTTGATCTAAACACCACTTGTAGTTTTGAATATCATTGTCTGTAAATATAAAGTTTAATTTTTTTATTAATGTTAATGTGATGGTAGAAATTAAACAATTTAACATAACCAAAAATTAGAATAGAATAGGATAGAAAGAATAGAATGAAATGTGTTTTTGGTTTTGAGGCTGATTGAATTCTTTCTTAATAGCTTATTAAATAAATGGTCTTTGAATGAGCTAATTAACCTTATTAGCAGTTCATTCATTCATTTTAATCTACTCACACAGTAGTGTGGAAATTACAGAAAATCACCAAAGTAGAGCACATAGCTAAGTATTTGGCATAGTGTCTTATAGCAGGTAAGTAAGAGCATAATAAATGTTCACTTTGCTCCATCTGTCCCAACCTTGAAGTATTTAATCACTGAATAAAAATGGAAGGCTTATCTAATATAATTCATGAATACACATCTAGAAAGATTAGCTAAATATTGGTTGTCAGAATCAAAATATATTTATTGGCAAAGCAAGATGATAGTCTCCAATAATTAGATTTGAAGTGGGAAAAAAATGAAAGCCCTGATTTTATATTCAAAGACTCAATTGCACAAAGCCAGGTTATGGGAATTCTGATTTAATAGTAAACCCTGATGGAAAATATCTATTAAAATTAATTGTCTGCTTCCTCGATATTAACTGCTTCTAACTGACAGAAGTACATGGTTATTAAACAATCAAGAATAAAGTCTTAATTAATACAACTGTATTATTGAATGAGGGAGGCCACAGTTCACTGTTAATCAGAGTTCACCTGGAGTATTCAGTGCTAAAATTGGATTTTTACAGGGTATTATGGACCTGATGAAGGAATCCATTTAAAAGTCTCTAGCCTACAGTCTGTTCTTAGGCATTCCTCTAGTCTGAAAACTCTCATCCTAATCCACTCTCTCCAAAAGTTAGTCCTCAGATATTTCTTAAAATTTCTAGGAAACTGATTGCTCAGATGTTCTACATCATGCTGGATCTAGCACCTCTGAAGTCAAAACCCCACTAGGCTCACCCCTAGCACCTCCCTGGTGAACCCAATGTTTCCTCCTTCATTCCTCTCTGAAAGCTGGTGTAAGAACTTAACAATTTGAGGGGAATTCATAACTGGGAGTGTGGCACACTATAAGATCGACCTTTCCAATATAGCTGTATAAAAAATGGAGTGTACAACATTATCAAGTAGAAAAGCTATGAAGTTATTCTAACAGAGTTTATGTGACTTTCAGCAACCTTGGTATGAAGTTGGTTGGGTGGCTTTTGAGGTCCTTTTCAACTGAAAAAATAAGGTTTATTGTGATAGATGTAAGTAGATAAATCTAAGAACATTCATTATTAATGACTAATAATTTAAATATTAATTATAATTTTAACTGATAATGAAATTCAAGTAACATTTATTGAGCCTATTCTATTTTAAAAATTTATTGCATAAATATTTGTTGACCACATTTGTGTGCCAGACACTTAAGATGCAGAAGTGAGAAAAATGAACACAATTATGTGCCCTTGTATAGTTTGCATTCTAGAGTTAGGAGTGAAACCATAAAATTAAATACAAAAACTATGTAAATTATTTATCAGTTCAAAAGTGATCAGGCTATGAGGTAAATAAATACAATGTAAGAGAGCTCATAGGTGCAGGAGGTGAGATGAGATAAGAGAAAGAAACACACTGCTGAGTTTTAACTTGTTTTTAATTCTATGCCTAAATTTAATGAGATTTTGACTTTCAAATAATGTTGTCGTACTGACTGAAAAATCATAGATAAAATATTTAAAATAACCACCACATTTTATGTTAAAGGGCAGAGTCTATATATAAATTAATGAGCACCAAGCATTAAATAGTTCTTTTTTTTTTAAGTTGCAACTTTATTAACTTATAAAAGGTCAGTACCTTCCTTGGAAAGAAGCTGAATGAATCCTACATATGGTATCCAACATATACCAATTTGAAACTTATTTCAGATGATTCTGGAGTAATCTTTAAAATTTAAATTCCTCCTAAGCTTGGTGTATGTATATTATACCAGATACTAAACAAAATATCTCCAGAGCTCTACCCCATGAACTATACTTGGAAATTTCTATCCAGACATTTGAAATAGGGTTGTCCTGGGAGTACAGAAAATAAAAAGTTGCTTTAAATTGTTCTAGATAAATCCAGATGTCCCCTAAGAACATGGTTAGCATATTACATATATGACTTTATATGTGATTAGAGTAGATACCATGGCGCTACATGTCTTCATACAATGCAAATACAATTTGTTTGACATTAGCTGTGTGGAGTTTTTCTATTGTATAATTAAAACATGCAATTCATTACAATCTACATATATTAAATCATTGATGCTTAAAGTTTTCTAGGAGTTGCAAATTCCAGTTTCAGCAAAAAATAATTGAAACATGTATTGTCCTTATGTTTGAATATCTCAACCAGGTAGAAGCTTTGCAATGTAAAATAGTGCAGAGATTCTTGGGGAAATATAATTATAAACAAAATCTGCCAACTCAGAAAGCCTCTCTGGAAAGGTAGAAAACAGCTTTACTTACTATGGAATAAACTTAAAAACAGGATGTGATGCATAATGTCACCCTTTTACATTGTCAAGCTGAGATAAGCCAAAACATACAAATTGTCAAGATAAATGATAACTAGTCCTCCAGGAAGAGAACTTCACAGCTCCATTTGTCACAAGTAGTGCATCTCAGATTCACCTGGTAATTAAAATGGCCAAATGACTTTTTCTGAAAGAAAAAGAAACTTCTGATGGGGAGCAGCTTAGACAAGAAACTAGTATAAAGGAACCATGGACATGGACAACAGGTGGGATTGACTTTGGGGGGAATGGGTGGGTGGGTGGGGGGACAGAGGGGAGCAAAAAGGGGATGGATGTAATACAACAACAATAAAATAAAATAAAATAAAATAAAAAGAAAAATAACACACACACAAAAAAAAAAAAGAAAAGAAAAAGAAAAAGAAACTTCTCACCTAAAGCAGCAGAGAGAAGGGGCAGATATCATCCTGGGAAATGATGCTTCAACAATATAGCTCCCAGATCCTTGAGGTAAGATTCCTGGGTTATAACACTGACAAGAAGCTTGTATAACTTTTTAGAAGTTTGATGTATGTTTTCAAGAACCATAGAAAGCTATAATTACAAATTTTCAAAATAAATGTTAAGAGAAAAAGGTGTGCTTTTTCCTTTTGTCCACCAGGAAGAACTAATTTTTGTTACCAAACACTGCATTTACTTTTACAGCACTCCCATTTTTATATTATATACACAATAATGAATATCAAATTTTCATGAACATAAGATGTATAATTTTATGTATGTTTATAATAAGCGTATATTGTATATTTCTTACTAAGAACTAGTAAGAAGAAAAGTTAATTGAACTACATCTGATTCTGATAAAAAGTATTAAAATTCATGAGATATTTATATTGAAGTAAATATTAGCAACTGTCTTTATAAAAATTGGAACTAGAGGTTGCAAGTCAGGTCTCCAGCAAGGTCTGTGGCTGGAGGCAGGTGAAAGGCAACGATACATTGATGTTTCTCTTCCTCTCTCCCTTCCTCTGTCTCTGGAAATAACAAATGAAATCTTAAAAAAAAAATTGGAACTGAAAATAGTTCTGAGTAAGGGCATCAGTGTTTGGCCATCTTTAGTTTCTTTCCCTATAAATTTAAAGGTGGAAGCTGTTGTTACTTTCCCTTAGACCTATATGTAGAATATATATTTCATAGTAATCTAATAAAAGACTTTGCTTGGCTCATTGTTGGGCCTACTTTAAAAAGAGTGACATTTAGGAAGCACTGTTTTTCAAGTTACCCAATATGAGTATGGAATGAGTATGAAGCAGTTCAATGATAAAGTACCAATGGAATCGCTAAAATAGCAAGATGGTAGATAGAAACCCATGCCAGACTGGTATCACATCAATTTTGTTAAATCTAGGTCAATTTAGGATCAATTTTGTGATTATAGGTCATTTATCAGCATCATAATTTTGAAAATAGTGCTTACTCTAATGACATTTCTAAAATTAGACATATGCATATAAAGGCAGTTCCTGGTTTAGAGCAAGTGCTTAAGTAATGGCAGATACTCTGTTACTGTTTGCGTGCCCATAAAATATTCCAGCTTCAAAATGATCCAGCAAATGTGTCCCACCTGGCTAATCACTGAATGAATGTTATGTAATTTAAAATGTCTTCAAAGTATAAGTGGAAAGAAAGCTAAATATGCCCAACCTAGTTTTGAAAAAAACGTAGTAGTCAATATTTCTTCAGCTATATAATAAAATATAAAAAACACTAATAGCAAAGTAAAATAGTCTGTCTACAGTAGTCTATACCACACAAGATATTGGGTTGGCCAAAAAGTCTGTTACATTTTTTCCATAAAATAAAAGACACATTTTTCATTTTCAAGAATAACTTTATTGATTCGGATATTTTGAGTATATCAGCTATCTCCTGCTATTGGCTGCCAGTGGGTAGAGGCCAGGGTGCTGCTAAACATCTTCCAATGCATCAGACAGCCCCAGAGCACAGAAAGTTTTGGCCAGAATGCCAACAGTATCAAGAAACTGCAAACCACTTTTGACACATTCAATCACAGCACCTTCTCTATACATTGAAAAAAAATCTTGTTTTGCATTTCAGTTGTGTTTTTAACTTTCTTGAAATAATCAAACACAGTACACCAAAAAATGTTGCATATTTTCTTCCATTTTCAATATTAAAATGGTTGCAAAAATTTTTACCAATTTTGATGTTTTTTTAAATATGTGCTATGACAGCTGCCACAATACAATCTAACAAAATTGTTTCAAATGAAGTTAAAGACAACTAAGCACCACTAGAGCCACCTTATGGAATAAAAGGTAAAGGGAATTTTTTGCCAACCCAGTATAACAAGGAAAACTAGAACATGGAAAAAATAACAGTAGAAAATTAGATAGAGTGAGAAATAAAATTAGCGTAAAAGCGGTACTACTAGGTATTGGCAAGAGTAACATAATTGGCCTTGAGCTTCCTAATAAAAAATGTTAAAGAGACCTATATTTAAAATGTGTTTATTTCATTAAAATAGCATAAAGGGAAGCCAATAATATTTTCTATTCCTGAAGTCTAAAAGAATTTTCTCATGTTAAGTCTTTAAAATAGGCAATCCTTTTTAAATTACATTCATTGGGGTGACATCAGTTAATAGGATCATATTGGCTTCAAGAGAACATTTCTATGATACTTTTTCTGCACATTGCATATTGCATTGTGTGCTCACCATCCAAAGTCAAGTCATCTCAGTCATCGTATATTTGGCCTTCTTTCTCTTTTAACAAAAGGGCAACCAACTGAATTGGAGATGATTTTTGCAAACAACAGCTTCGACAACAGGTCAATATCCAGTATATATAAAGAACTCATATAACTCAACACCAAAAACTAAACAATCCAATTAAAAAAGACATCTCTTCCAAGAAGACATGCAAACAGAAAATAGATATATGAAAAGATGTTCATCTTCACTAGGTATTAGGGATATGCAAATAAAAACTATAATGAGATGCCACCTCACATCTGTTAAGAATGGCTCTTATCAAGAAGACAATAAAAGCACATGTTAGAAAGGTTATGGAGAAAAAGGAACCCTCATTCACTACTGGTGGGAATGTAAACTGGTACAGCCTCTACGAAAAAGTTTGGAGGTTCCTTTAAAAATTAAGAATAGAGTTACCATATGACTCAACAATTCCTCTTCTGAGTGTTTACCTGAAAAACTCATGAAACATTTATTTGCAAAGATATTCACACCCCTCTGTTCACTGCAGCATTTTTCACAGTGGCCAAGACGTGGTGACAACTAAGTGTCCTTCTATAGAGGACTGGATAAAGAAGATATGGTATGTATGAGGTCCATCCAGAAAAAGTCCAGCCATTGTTAATATAATGAGAATGGTTTGTGTAACATTAACATAACCTGGAAGCCAAAGAGAGTGGCCTGGGATGTGCATGCATGAACAATGATAACCTCACTGTACTGGTCACTGGGAGTGGTAAATGCCACTGAGTAAGCATGTGTACTGTGAGACCATCACATTTGAAATGACTAACCCAGTAAAGCAATGAATCTGCATGATTCAGAAGGCCACAGCTATGGGCAGCTGGTGATTGGCAGCTTCATCATGACAATGAGCCCACTCATGCAGCACATCTTGTGCAGAGTTTTTTGCAAAACATAAAGTCACCCTGGTGACTCAACTCCCCTACAGCCCAGTTGGGTGCCCTGCAATTTCTGTCTTCTCCCAAAACTAAAATCACCTTTGAAATGGAAGAGATTTCCGATAGTCTGGACAGTTCAGGAAGAGACAATGGGGCAGCTGATGGTGACTGGGAGAATTGTGTGAGGTCCCAAGGTACCTACTCTGAAGGAGACTGAGGCTTTATTGTTCTATGTACAACATTTCTTGTATCTTTTATCTTCTTCAATAAATGTCTCTATTTTTTAGATTGCATGGCTGGATACCCTCTGGACAGACCTTGTATTACAGAATACTATTCAGCCATAAGAAAACAAGAAATACTGCCATTTGTGACATCAAGGAAATCCTTTTAAATAAAAGAAACAAGTATTATTGCCTCTATTACCAATAAGCTATTTTTGGAATTATAGATAGTATCAAATAGAAATGTGACAATTCTCTTATAAGCTAAACTAATGTAAGGTTTATGTAATATAGTTCTTTTTTGGTCAATTTAAATGGAGTAGGAAATTTTACATATAATTATATATACATATGTATATATAATTACGTGGACAATTTCTATGTGTATGTGGTTGTGTGTGTGTATGTACATATGTGTGCAATATTGATATTCTTGGTTGACCACCAAGATGTTGATAGAAATCAGTAAAAGAGAATAAGTTATACTCCTTAAAAATCAGCATTCCAAGTTCATAGATGTAGTTCTTTGATGAGGTGTTTATCTCTGTATAGGTATGAAGCCATGTAACAAAAATATTGATTCCATTCAATCTTGCTTCATTTAATAAACATAAAATATTCTATATGCTCTATTATTAGTTCCATAATAGTGATACTCATTTTGACCACAATAAGCTTAATGGATGTCAGTTTTCTTTTAGTTTTCACACGCTTGTTAGGTTTCTCAGAGGTCTAAGTTATCAAGGTCATTGAAAAACTGTTAACATCTCATTGTCTAAAGTGATCCAATTATTTGAGTTACAAAGGAAGATCCTATAGTTCTAATGTTTTTTTTTTTTTTCTTTTTCCTTAGGTACATTTTGTAATTTGTTTAAATATAATTTTGTGAATAACTATGAAGTGCTATATTTTAAAATTTGGATTAATGGCCCATAAACCAGAGTCCTACCTTCTGTTATTTTGTCAGTTCACCTTTCAGGAAAGCTGTACAAAAATACATGTATTTAAAAATTAAATTCACCTATGATGTTAACATGAATGTTCTGTACAAATATCTATCCTTGTGATTTTTAAAAAATCTGTCTAATCTGAATGGAATGAAAACAATATGAATGCCTGCATGTGTTAGCAAGACATTTGAGGAAAATGTCTCAGAAGGTATTTTAAAATAAGAGATATGCTCTTCTACTCAGAATGTTTCAGGGATAGTTCTTTTAGTTTATTTTTAGAATTATGACTAGAATTCCATTTAGAAGGACTCTCATTCAAATGCAGAAGAAAAGCTTAAAGGGAAGTTATAAGTGACTCACTGACATACATAGGTCAGAAAATAGGGAAACCATGCGTAATGACTTTGAATGAATAAAAAGGGTTAGTGGAAAATAATACTAAGTTACATAAAAATATAAATGTCTATATCCAAGTTACATGTGCCTATCTATACCAAACAGGTAAAAGTGCATCGAAATAAGGAAGAATTAATGGTAGTAATTTGGAAAAACAAAGAGCAAATCATACATTTTTCAGGAGGAAAAGCAGCCTTATAGGCAGTATTTGGTGAATTTAGCACATGTACACAAATAAACCATATATAGGCATATTTCAAAGATTAAGTTTTAGTCTAAGAATCTTGTACTTAGATTCTCCTAAGAAAGTGAAATAACCCCCTACTTTTCACCTTTTAATTCTCTCATTTTACTTTTTTTTACTACTGAATATTAAACTGGTTAATTCAAAATTCAACCTTTCAGTTTTGCTACAAAAGTTACAGTCTTTTAACGTTCAATGTATTCTTCCATTCTGGTTTTGCTTCCTGTGCAGGAATAATGTTCACAACACATCATATTTGAATCCTATCTGTTATTTCTTGACAATGAACATTATCTACCACAAAAATACATCAATTACTTCATTCACATGAGCATTTTATTAACAAAAATAATTTAATGATAAAATCAAGTTCTTTGAGAGTTCCACTGATCTTACGATACCAACTGATTTTCATGAACAATTCATGTACCTTCACTGACAGACTGGCAATGTCACAATTTACCCTGACTCTGCTGCTCTTTGAATACCTATTTAAGGAATAGTTGTGCCAGTTCTAAAGAATAAATAGAAGATAATTTTCAAAGAACTCAAGGATGCCTTAAAACACCTTTTTAAATAAACTTTTTATCACAAAGACTTCTCAAATTTGTTTCATAAAAATGATAGTGAAATGTGAATATCTTGTAATATTTGGAATATAAATGAACATCATAACTTTGGAAAGAAATGGTGCTCCAAATTTAAGGAATTAGGAATTTGGGAGAGGTTAAAATGATCCTGGTCTTGGACAGCTCATTAATTCTACACAGATCTAGTCTCATATATCCTTCAAAATGCATTTGAAATCTCCTAGCTTAGGATCTTCATTTTTTAAAAATAACATGTAACTTGAAAAAGATATGTCTTATTGTTACCAGTCCATATGGGTTTGAGGAGTCTGAATCCCCAAGTATCCTGTCCCTGGCCCAGTTCGCCGACCCTCCCATGAACTGATTGAGGGGTGAGACCAGCGACAGAAGTTCTTGGTCCATCTCACACCCAAATTAATATAAATCCAGAGAACAAAGAAGGCTCTCTCTTCCTAATGGCAGGTTTGCTGGTGACTTGCACTTGTGTTGCATTCACCTGTTCTTTCTATGTGCCAGCTGGTCCATGGCCTCCAGGGGAATCTCTTTCTCCCATGCTCCCCCTTGCAGACCTGGTGATACATTCATTAGTGTGTTTCCATACTTTCCACATGGGAACTCATGACTTGGTGGCCATAGTAGCCACATGGCTGATGGCCGCTAGAAAGGAGTCTATGTTGCTCTCTTGCCCACCTGGTAATGCATTTCCCAATGCCTTTCAGCATTGTCTTTTGGCAGTAAGTGACCTTGGCCATCACATGAACTCCACATACAGACTCCAGGAGAAAGTCCATTAAATGAAGAGCCACCAGGAACCAGCAAAGCTACTTGAATGACCACTTAGCAGCTGCCTGTGGACTCCAAAAGATGAGACTTTAAAATAGAGCAAGAACTCCAGGCATGGGCTTTTGTTTTGGGCTTGATGAGGATGGTTGAGCTTTGTCTTGGTCTTCTGGAGGAGACAGGCTTTGATACAGGGAGTCTGCCATTCTCCCAGACCATGCAGCACCAAATAAAATCTCTTTCCTTTTTCACCAGGAACTGCCTCAAAAGTTTGACTTTTGTGGAAGCAGGCAAATGAACCCCTTTTTGGCATGGTAACATTATAGTCACAAAACTGCTATTCAGTATGTTCCCAAACTGACTAGATTAAAATAATGAAGGGTAAAATTGATATGCATTAAATTATATGTCATTTGTTTAACTAATTCAGTGGGAAAAGGATGGAAAAGAAGAACTAACATATTTGAAAGGCAATTTTATAACAGCACATATTTTTTCATCATCTCATTATTCAATAGGAGCTACAGGGTCATGATAGTACTAATACATAAAAATAAATACCACCTATTAACTTAGGTACCTTGAATATTTGAATATCATAATTTCTCATATGCTTTGTGAGAACATGTATATAGGAATTGTATAATAAAATAGCTATACAAAAATTAAATTATTATTTAGAATAATATTAATATTTAATAGCCTTTAAGTGTGTATGCATATTATGTATACACACACACACACACACACACACATATATATATATATATATATATATATATATATATATATATATAATGACATGGTGTCACATATTTGTCCATAATTATTTTTAAAGTATAGGTATAAATCAATCAATTTTCTGTAAATCTCAGATTTATCTATATAATTTGATAACCATCATAAAATTATGATTATCATTTGTAAAATCACCACATATTACAGCATGTAAAAATGTTTATTTGACCTACTGTGCTCTTATAAAGATAAAACTCCTTTGCTTTCTCCCTCACCTAAACCTCCTTTGATGTTTCACTAAATCATAAAATATGTCCCTCAGAAAGTCTCTTCTTTTCACCCTTACTTTCTAACACAGTATTTCCTATCTAGAGACCAGAATAACCTATTAAACTGGAAATCATATCACATTCCAGTCCACAGAAATCCCTTCAATTTCTGTTCCAAATGCATTAGACAAATACCTCAAAAGGAAAAGCCAACTCAGCAAAAATTAGTAACTTGAAAAGCTCTACATAAGCTATAGATATTTAATCATAGTTTAGAATAATGTTTCCTTGAAGAAAATTCCAAGTCCAAAAAGCTTCACTGATTAATTCTACTAAAAATTTAAGGAAGAAAAATTGCATGTCTTCTCAAATTTTTCTAGAAAATGAAATGAGAAGAAATACTACTCAAGTCATTTTTTAGTCCAGTATTGCCCTATACTAAATACACACAAAGACATTCTGAGAAAGATGAAGCAGGAAAAGAAACAACTACAAAACAATATCCTATGTAGATATAAATGAAAATGTTTTAAATAAAATATTTGCAATTTGAATTTAGCATTATAATGAGAAATAAAGCCATCTCAATAAAATCCCAGGAGGTTTTATTTTAGAAATGAATAAGCTGATTCTAAAATCCATTAGGAAATTAAAGGACCTATATATAATATATAAAACTATTTTGAAAACAATGAAATTGAAGGATTCACACTGATATTAAGACCTAAACATATATACGACCAATTCATTTCAACAAAAATGCCAATGTAATTAAAGGAGACATACTAGGCTGGCACAACATGACACGCATATGTTAATATAATGAACATTGTATTGACTCATTTGCCACATTACATATGGCTTCAACATGGATCATAATTGTATAACAAAAAACAATACCGGAAGCAGAAAGATGAGATAATCTTTATTATGTTCTGCCTTTTTTTCTCTCAATGTGTATACTGCCAAATATACTATATGCATGTATGTAAACAAACAACTAGTGGGGTCCTACTGCCTGCTGCCTATAGGCAATAACTCTGCAGGTAGAGTCACGCAGAAAGGAAAAAGGAATTGTTTTTAAATATGCACAATAGGCTTCTCAATAGGGGCTCCCAGCCATTGGAGGAGCGTGTAGGGGGGGCTAGCAGGGTCCCCTGTGGCAGTTTCCCACTACCTTGCTGCTGGGCTGTGCCGCCTCCTGAGATCATCTCCCTGCGACCTGCCATGCAAGCCTCCTCTCCCTGCCACTGGCTTCTTCTCACCAGCCTAGCACCCCGAGACCGCGGTGCTCCCGGCCAAGCTCGGTGCTCACAGAGAGGTGCAGGGCCTGGGTGGTCAGCAATCACCACAGCTTCCCAGCTGGGCAAGGGGCCCAGGGCAGCCACTGTCATGGCTTCCAGTCTGGTGAAGGGGCCTGGGGTGGGCCGGCCAAGGAAACGCTCCCCGATTCCTTGGTCTAAGTTTCCGAGCTGCTCCCTGACCCCACACCAGCTGCGCTCCCACCCAGGCAGGTCCCACTCCTGCAGGGGCTCGGGAATCCCTCTGGCTCTCTGGCTCAGAAACCTGCTGCAGACCCACCAGCCGGAAGACCGGGAGAAAACACAGCACTACGGTGGCTCTGCTTTTAAATACTTCCCATAACCCACACCCCGCAACCCCGTGAGGGAAGCAGATGCGAGGGTATATTCCTCCCATCCAATCTCCTCCCTAACTTTCGGTGCCAACCCACGGGTCTCTTATTGGCTCCTCTCGCACAGCTGGCCGGGGTTGCCAGGGTGACTCACACCTGTGCCATCTTACGTGCTTCTGCACCCTTCCTCATTGGGGGGGGGGGGTTACCCCATTATATATATATATATATATATATATATATATATATATATATATATATAACTTTAATGTAAACATATGTAATATATCATGTATTGCATATTACTTATAAAAATATATAATATACATAAAATTATGTAAGTATATATGTTTATGAATCATTTAAAAATAATTTATAGATATCATGACCTTTTAAAACTAAATATGGTCACTGTATGTTTCCTAAGTGTTATTGTTATGGGCATCTCCAGGATCACTCTTTGGCGAATTCACTAGGACTAAGAGAACTCAGGAAATCTGTTATTCTCAAAGCTGTTTTTGTACAGTTATTGGATACAAATTAAATCATCAAAAGAGAGAGGCACACAGGATGGAGTTTAGAAAAGACCATATACAGTTTCCTGTTGTGCTTTCCCAATGGGGTCATACAGACAGCCCTTAATTCTATTAGCAACGATTACAATAACACAGCAGAGTAATGTCAACCAGGGAAGCTGACTCAAGCTTCCATATATAGTGTTTCCTTCAGAGGCCAGTCACTTAGGCATGGAACACCCAGGTGACTGACTTAGGTTACTCTGTCTCAGTTACCTTTATCTAATCTGCTGTCTATATTCTAATCTTTCCACTGACCAAATATTATTTATAGTAATTATTTTCCTCCAATATAGGATCAAGTGTAAGATCAGGTACTGCCTTTAGTTGTCTATTCTTCTAATCTCATTTAATTAGAAAGTATTTCTCAGTCTTTTTTGAAATTATTATTTCAAAAAATTACCCCATCTCTTTTATATAAAAATCTGTCTCATCTTGAGTCTGCCAATAATTTCTTTTTATTTTATTCAGGTTCTAGTCTTAAACAAAATATTCCATACACATCATTGCATCAGTCTCAGGGTAAGATATTCAGAAGCCATAATTTGGATCTATTTACCTTTATGCTGATATTCACTTTGGTCATTGGCCCAACAAAGTAAGGGTGTAGCCCTGGGAGATAATGGATCTGGATTTTATATTTAATTTCTTCTGATATTTTTTTCTTCTTTGGAAAGTTGACATAAGTGGAGCCATTTTAAAATAGAGCCAGAGCAGCTGTTCCAGAGGCACTGCTTAGATGTCTTGCTCCTTAAACCTTTGGGTTATTTAAACTGGGAAAAATAACCTTTACACTGGGCCAAAGCATCATTGTCTTCCAAACAATTATTTGTAAAGCTAACAGGAAAGCAGACATCTTGACCACAGGAGCTGACATTAATGGACATTGTTTGGAATCAGTGGCCAGCCATAGCTGGAGGGTAACTGTTAATGCCAATAGAAATTTCTTTCTTCTATTTATGTAATTACTTCCCTTCCTTTTCTCCTAAAAACCCATTGTCTTCACCCTGTGATTCAGGCCCAATTGGGATTTCTGCCAGTATCTATGCTCCCAGATACACAAAACACTCAACACAGTACTTGGGTCGTTCTCAGTACTCAATAAATGTCTATTGAATATAGATATATTTGAATCTTTTTTACTCCTCATCTATCTGAATATACTTATAAGAAAATTCTGCAGAAAGGGAGAAAGGTGATATGTAGAATCCATATCAAATTAAAATAAGCAGTTTTAAGAAGAATGAAAGAAAGTCAAAGGATTAATTACCTAAAATTCATTGGGTCTTAAAATGTTTTTCATAAACTTCAATTATCAGACAAAAGTGGAGTAGAAACTACACAGTGTATATAAGTATATTCAAAGTTTTGGTCCATAAATATATGCATTCAGTGATTTTAAAATTTATTTTATAAATTATTAAATATTTCAATTTCCAGAAAAATAGAATCATGAGCTACACTAGGTGCCATCAAATTTAATATTAAGCCATAGACACTTATTATTACTATTATTTTGCCATACATGTCTTATTGAAAAATAATACAACTGGAAGTTCCTGCATTCTTCTTCCCTATTCCATTCCATTATATTAAAATATACATAATTTAATGCAATGTTCTATTGTGTTGTTTCTCATATTTATAATATGGCAGTTCTATTCCTATGATCTAATTTTCCCTAGTGCCTCTTGCTATACATGTGCTTGTGTGATTCTTTTTATTTCTAAATAATTATGCCAATAAAAAGGATAATAAATTAAATCAATATTACAGTGCAAAAATGAAAAAAAATTTAAAAATCACATTAGTGCATTTTTAAAGTTTTTATTTCAATTACAGTTTATATTCAATATTATTTTGTATTAGTTTCAGGTCTACAGCATAGTGGTCAGACACTTTATGAAGTGTTTTCTGTGTGATTCTTTTAAAAAAACGGCTGTGAGTTGTGCATGTATGTGTCTTTGTCACCTGTGTGCATATTTACACATTTCATTGAAATGAAGAATAAAATAATGCTTTTTTTCTGTTATGCTGTTATAGTCTTTTTAACTTTATTGAGGTATGTGGACCCTGAGAAAGACGATTACTAAGAAGGCCTTCTAGTAACTAACCAGACTCAATTAAATAATAATAATAATAATAATAATAATAATAACTTAAAAGAGGAGCCTAGCAGCCATTTCTACAAAGTCCTCTCAAACTGAAAACTGCACTTCAGGAAGAAGCCTGCACTGTACTACCTGCTTTCCCACTGAACTGCCCGCTTGCAATGTGTTCCTGCCATCTGAGTCAATCCTTATAAAGGGAGTTCCTGGAACCCTATTTCAATCAGTAAGACTAAGGCTATCCCCATCCAATCGATTTACTCATTTATATCTTCCACAAGGGTCTTCACTGACCAATCAGGGTGCTCCGTTCAGACCAATCAGGATAGTGCTTTTTCAACCAATCAACCAAGAGTAGGGACGTCTGCCTATATAGGTCAGCTCCTTTCTGGCTCTGAGAGTGCGAGTTATAGAGGCTGTGTTTTCCTGGCTGAGCTGAAACCCTGAAGATACTTCCTTGGAGCAGGGTGGAGCAGACCAGCACAGCACAAAACAGGCCAGTGCAGGGCAGAGCCCATCAGCAAGGAGCAGAACAGAGCTGTCTAGCAAAGAGGGGCCTGGCCCCAGGGCTGCCTCACAGCTACGCTGTGTCACAATGAAGCTGTTCTACACTGAATGAAGTGTTTTTCTTCACTGGATCAAATTGGGGATTCCTGGTAGCAGTGAATTGGCACCAAATGACCATTGGTTGGCAGGTGCTATTGACAAATAAAATTGTACATATTTAAAGTGTACAACATGATGCAACACTTCATAATTTGAAAAATGATTACCACAATCTGGTTAATTAACATATCTATCACCTCATATAGGTATTACCTTGTGCTTCAAGTTTACTTGCTTACTAAATTTCAAATATGGTATTATTAACTATAGTCAGCGTGGCATGTTATTAGATTCCTAGAACTTATTCACCTTATAACTGACAACTTTTATCCTTTTATCAGCATCTACCCACCCACCCAGAATACATGTGATAAAATGTATTCTCACAGACTTAATTGGGAATATAATGTAAACATAAATCTTCGGAGTGAGGATAATTAAGGTGAGATGCAGGGGTTTCATCTGTTCTATCCATATGCTTTGCTTAGTCTAGGTGATATCCTGAAATGAATCATTTAATTGACCACATTTGCCACTCCGGGTTTTGTTGCAGCAGACTAATTCAATTATTTATCCTGCACTCTTGGTCCCTGGGAGCATTTGACTTTATTACTCTGGTTAAGAGTGAGAAAAATGTGCCTTAAAAAATAACAAGAAGAAATTCTAGTATGCAAGGGCATTATCCTCTAATCCACTTAGGTTAATTCCATAGACTTTTGGCTTTATTCTGGGAAGACAAATACAACAACTCAAGTAAACATCTGCAGAATTCTGTAGTATATCCTGAATAAGGTAGTATGTTGGTTTATATAGAAAGTTTATATAGAAATTTCAATATCTCACTGTTAGAAAGTTTCTCTGAAAGCTATTCCTCAGAATTTACTTTTAAGTAAATTAATAATGTCCAATTATTCTCTAGGTTCAGGCACTCTTTATCTCAGTTCCTCTGCATGGTTCCTGCCAACCAATTGATTACCCAGAAGCTCTGCTTTGTGGACTCAACTGATAATTTTTGCCTGACACAGCATTGTATTCCTATCACCAAAATCCCACACCCTTAATACTCATTTATATATGCACCTCCCAGATTTCTATCTGCATACAGTGGACAAACCTACAGCATTTTATAAGCATAAATTACCCCTTGTGGGACATTAGTTTATTTCCATCCCAAGTAGCCCAACTGCAAACACCTGAGGTGAACATAGCCTCAAGATTCTGAGGGGAGGGGAAATGGTTGGATGTAATACAACAACAATAAAATTAAATTAAAAAAAAAAGATTATGTTGTCACAGAATAAAACAAAACATGAAGCTTAGAACTGGAGCACTTGACACTTTTTCTTCTTATTTCCTCCCAGTTCAGAATGCTTGCCTCTCACTAGCCAGCATTCTCTTAGATCTGTAGTTGTGCTCAACACAATCAAGCCTCATCACAATGTTCTTTGTAGTTTTAGTGGGGTTTAGGAACACTCACCATGTTTTCATGACAGGCAGCGGACTCTCCATTCATTACCCCTTCTATCTCCCTCTTTGGGGCCTGCCAGTAGATGAGATAGTGGGATATACTTTGAAAAGAATGAGCAGCCCTGTGAAAGGAAAATACTTCAGGGGAAGCCAGCACACATGTTTTAGGCAAAAATGGGCTAACTTCTGCAAGTAGGGGTAGAAGGACTGCTGCTGCAGCAGAGAAGACTCATCAGAAGTGAAATGTTCTGTGTTTCTAGCATCACTGGTGTCTCACCACAGTACCCATTTCAGATTCCAGAACCCCATTACTTCCTGCTCAGTGTCCTGACTTGGACAGAACACACTGTACGGTTGGGAATTCAATTTATGCTGTAATTCAGTCACTCTTAGGATCAGACTGGTTTTCTTTTGTTTTCCTTTTAACAGAAATTACCCCCTTGTAGCTATAGGAGAAACAAACATTTTCAGGGCAGTAATAGAAGCTTTAGGTGACTTATAAATAGCTTCACTGAAAATTTAAAGCCTGGAACTTATTTTCTTGTCCCACATTCTGTAGCACAGGTAGAAACAATTAGCCGATACCATTCTACCCTTTAATCTGACTAAAATGTTCTAAGGTGGTAAATACAGGTTCAACTAGAACCTCATATCAAATGAGTATTTGGTTAGAGCCACCCACTGGAAGTATTTTAAGTATTTCTATGGCCCCACTATGCCATGGGCTATCAGTGCCCTCTTCATCACTAGAAATAGAAACCTATAAGTTTAACCAGCTTACTATGCCCAAAATTATCTGGAAAACCCAAACCTATTTAGAAACTCATCTTTAAGATTCTATTTCTATAGAAACACTTCTGGTGCCAAAAACTATATCAGTCAGGGTTCAACCAGAGAAGCAGAATCAGCAGGAAACATATATTTAGGGATTTGTTGTGAAGAATTTGCTTACATAGCCATGATGTCTGGGCAGGCAATTCCATGTCCCTGGAGCAGGGCACAGGGAGGGCAGGCTGGGCTCTCAGGTTTCTGCTGAGGCTGTTCTTCATAGGAAAAAAGAAAAAGATTTATTTTTCTTATTGGGGAAGTCTCAGCTCTGTTCTTGAGACCTTTCATTTAATTAAAACCAGACCCACCCAGATGATCTAGGGTACTGTTCTTTAAAACACTTGATTATAAACTTTGATCCAATCTGCAAAACGTCTTCACAGCAACATCTAGATTAGTTTGAATGGATAACTGGAGACTTAGCAAAGTTAATACATCAAAATACCATCAGAGTTATTATGGGCTTGTGTTGTTATGAGAATAACTTATCTTTGCATATAAAAATGCCCACATAATTCTGTCTGGTGCTACAAAAGGTGCTCTTGCCTTGCCCATTTTGTGTTGGATTTTTACATCTCAAAGCTAAGTGTCTTTAAGTCTTTTCTGTAACTAGTAAGGAAACAGCTGGAAAATGATTTGTAGGAGTTTGGTTCCACCATGTGCCCATCCTTGTGTTTATTATTCTGACCACTCAGAGCATTATGATTGGTCACCCCTGTGCATGTACTCTTCCTTATGTTCAGAGAAGCCACAATGTTGTCAAATAAAGTTTTAAATAAAGGTGAGAAAGAGGTAGATGACAATAGCCATACTTTTCAACTTTCTGACTGACCAACTAACGCACACATTTATGCATACACTCTTTAAATGCACCTTATAATGCACCTTCATACATTTCCAAACTTTTCCTCGATACTGAGCTATCATACCACATATAAGTCAAAACACACTCACGGAAAGAAGAACCCCCTAAGTCAGGAGCAGCTCTTTCATTGACATCCTAGTATCAGGGTATCTACATATCTACATTCTCTTTACTCAGGTCTGGAATTGGATTTGTTTCTATGTCATCATGAAATGTGTGAACTAGATGATAAATTTTATTGCCTTTTATATAGCCAAAGTTGGGGCATACTCAAAATACACCCATCCAGAAAAGATTGGAAGCAAAAATGTCACATAACTGTCATCTAGTGCTCCCATCCTCCTATAGGCCTGATATAACAGGAACTGAAGCACTTACTCTACAAGAGAATGGGATGAATGAATGAAGGATCGTTCCTAAACTGTCCAGATTCTACCAACTGAAAACATTCTCATTCTTCCATGTTTTCTGTTCACCTGAAAGGGTCACCGATGTTGGGAGAATGGCAATAAGCAGAGGGCCTTGGATCCATTCCTCCTAACCAGAGGATGATCACACTGAAGGAAAGGAAGCAGGTAGCCTGTAAAATCCTTTGAAGACATTTGCCTTTTGATAAATAGATGGATGACATTCATAAAGGGGCATTCCTTATCTGTGGAATGCTACCAGTAGAATGCCATGGTTTAGGGTTGGTTATGGTAAGTTCCACTCACACCTATGGTTATGTGGCATGGGGCTTTAGAACACTCACTCAAGCTAGGTAATTATCTAGATATAAAATAACTTTTTTTGGCCCTGGCTGGTGGCACAGTGGATAAGGCGCTAGCCTGTGAACCCAGATGTCTCTGGTTCGATTCCCAGCCAGGGCATATAACCAGGTTGCAAGCCAGGTCTCCAGCCTGGTCTGTGGCTGGAGGCAGGTGAAAGGCAACCATGCATTGATGTCTCCTTCCCTCTGTGTCTCTCTCCCTTCTCCTCTTTCTAAAAAATAATAAATAGAATTTTTAAATAAAAAAAATAAAGTAACTTTTTTGCATTAAGTAAATGTACCCAGGTATGTAAGACACTAACCCACATATTTCATTAGATTTTGGGCCAAAGAGTGTGTTTTGTGTGAAAAGGAAGGACCTGGGAAATCACGTTTAATATTATAGACCTCTTCCTTCATTACCTGGGCCTCTTTATTGCTTGGACACCTGGCATTAATCATTGAGATTGATCCTGGTAAAAATTTTGATCCAATTAAAAACAAACAAATAAAAACCTGATTTTTTACATTCCTCTGGGAAAATTGTTCTGTTAGAGCTGATAAGTTTTGACCGCTCCTGTTCTGACTGAGTGGGTAAAGACTCCAGTGTTTTGGTTTTCTTTTCTTTCTTTTTCTTTTTTTATCTTTTCTGGCAATTCAAGAACCTTAAAATATTAAGTTAACTGAATGTCAACTTCATCAACTAAAACCTGCACCAGAAAATCTCTAAAGTCAACAACCTCAAATCGGAGCCTACCCAGGATTTGTAGATGCTGGTGTCAGTAATGGGCTAGTTTTTGCCTTTCTTCCTGATCTCAGCATGTTACAGAGAAATGATCTGCTTCAATGATGCTGTAGATTTGCCTTGCTGTGTCTTCCTCCCTTCTAGACAGGCCACATTTTATTTTTATTTCTTTCAAACTTGCAGCAATTTTTACTCAAAAGGAACAAAATGAGCAATACCCTTCAATTTCTTATCCTTTTATTTTAGTTTTCTGAGTCAGCTAAAGAGACAAAGCATGTAGATGTCAGAGTCCCTGGATATCACAGAGGTATTTTAACAACTGCTTCCTGCCTCAGGACTTGAATTGTTACCATCTGCATTTGTTTTTCAAACAAAATGCCACAACCTGTGGCTTACCCAGCAGAAACAGTGTCTCATAGGTCTGGAGGCTGGAAGTTGGGAATCAAGGTATCAGTAGTGTTTGTTTCTCTAGATGATGATAAGGAAGGATCTTTTCCAGGTCTCTCTCCTTGGTTTGTAGGTGCCCATCTTCCCCTTGTGTCTCTTAACATGTCTCATCTCTGTGTGTCAATGCCCTAATTCCTCCTTCTAAGGACACCAATCATACTGCATTAGGAACTCCCTGAATGAACTCATACTTTCAAAAGCTTAATATTATACCTATAATGAACTTATTTCCAAAGGTATTCACATTCTGAATCTTTATTGAGAGGCTTAGGACTTTCAAATATGAACTTTGGGGAGACACAATTCACCCCATAACACCATTTTAGCTTGTGAGAGTGGTAGCCTATTTCCCAACTCCTTGATTCAGCCTATTCCACATTTATGGTCTAACATTGACAACACCTCCCTTTCCTGTTTACATTAGTCAAGTTTCTGATGGACAGAAACCTTGCATATTAACTTAAGGAATGTTGGAGTTTGTACTTATTTCTGTTATTGAATTATGGGGAGGATGAATCTGGCTTTGAGGTTCATAAAACTTGAATATTTTCAAGACTTTTTCTTCGTTTGTATGTCTTTTGTTCTGCCTGTTGGTTTGATTGTCTTAGGCCAGCAGCTCAAGCAAGACTGAATCTACAACTACAGATAGTTCTAGGCTCATGTCCATGGAGCTGCAGGCATTCAAGAAATGAAAGTAGGCACTACACTGCGAACTTCCATTAAGCAAAATCTAAGAAAGGCCTTTTGGAGAATTTGCTTTATTGATATGTCCATCTCTAGACCAATGGCTAGCTAGTTAAAGATGGGTAGATTTTATCATTATTTACCTGCTTACACCTAATGCATGAGATTGAGATCTTTAATCAGCGGTAAGGTGGTTTGAAAAAAAAAAATTACACAAACATATATGCTGCTAGCACATTTTTTATTGTAATCATCTTAGAAAATAATGTTTAATCTCTTACATCAGAACTTTTATTCAATTAAAAAAATGCAAAGAAGATGTTATCTGTAATTGGCTTCCGTTCTTTTCAGCAATTATTTTGTAATCTATTATGCTCTTTTCTCCTTTTGTGCTATGTTTTGTGTTTCTTTCTTTTACATTTCAAAATATATTCCTCAATATTCATTATTGTGTGTGTGTGTGTGTGTGTGTGTGTGAGAGAGAGAGAGAGAGAGAGAGAGAGAGAAAGAGAGAGAGAGAGAGTCTTTGTGTATATGCGGATGTTTGAATGTATGTTTCTTTAATCCTAAAAGAAGACCCCACAAAATTGTGGTTGAATTGCCATTTCCTTTTCCTCATTGAACAACTGGTTATTGATAGGAAAAATTCCTCTTCAAGGATGTGTGCTGTGAACTTGAGACAACTTAATTATTTAACATATATTAGAACCTTTTATTAATTATTGATGTCTTCAAAAATTGGAGGCACATAGGAGAGTGGTATAGATCTATTAGTATTGTTATATGTTCCCATAATAACCATTTTTAGACCAAATTCAGCAAAATAAATATAATGTATTAGAAAGCTAGAAACAAATTCAAAGAACATTTATTTATAGGCTCAGGGAAATCTTGTCCTTTATCATAAGGCAGTACTTTACATGAAAGGCAATTTCAATACAGTCTTAATATCATACCAGTTAATAATTGAAGTGGATCAGCAGAGGTCACAGATACCAACAGAGCTTTGTATTGAGATTCTGAATTCAAAAGTAGTAGTTACTGATTTTCCTAGTTTTCTCTTTCATGCATGAACTTTTTACCAGATCGCATATTTTAAATATCACTTTTCTCTAAATTTTCTCTAATACCTCTCATATTAATTAACAAAAAGGATGATGGAAATTTTGATAATGCTATTTGAAGTGCTTGAGGGACCAGGTTTGGAGCACGCTTTGCTGATCGAGTTGTTTTAAAGACTAATCAATCATTCTCTACTACATTGTAAATTAGAACCACTTAAGCACACTACATTAAACTGTTTATACTGAAGGATATTTATAACGAATTATTCCACAGACAACATAAGGCTATGTTAGGTGGATGAATTATGCAAACATATATTTACAGTTCAAGGTCAAGGCATTCTGGATGAAATTCTGAGGAATTAGAAAATTAAATCAGCATTAAATATTTTCTCTGGGTTGGTTAGAAGAAACAACTATGGTAATTCTGCTATAAACTAGCTTTCTACATGGCTTTTATTTTCCAGCTGTTCTCCTCTTTAGGTACCAATATGGCTAGGCTTGACAGCTTTTTGTTTCAATAACCCAGAGGGTTAAGAAAGTGAATTACTGCTTTAATGAAGCATGCTACTGCCTTGGGAAAATCGGTAAGAAAATGCTACCATCCTACAATGGTTTTATTTGGAATGTTTGATTTTTTTTTTTTTTTTTTGAGAAACACAATCATATGCCTTTAGAAAGGCTAAATCATTCTAAGTGTTTTTTAAGTGTCTTGAATGATTCCTGAGCCACCTTGTTTGTTCTTACTCCTAAAAACCAAGATAGTGCAGTTTTTCCAGAATGTTCTCCTCTCTTGTTCATGTCTCACTGATGCACTTTTATAAGACTAAGAACTCTAACACTGATCCTTTGTCTTTTTACAAACCTCCCTAATATACTAACTCTACAGAAACCCATCTCAGCTTAAGGCTGGGTAGTATTCCTCCTAGTTACTGCAACCTTGTGATTCTTTTCCATTTGCATTTATTTTGATAGCTTTCATTGTAATCTAAAACAAGAAAATAGGAATTGCCTACTTAGTCTTAGTACATCATGTTTCCCAGGAGTCTTCTTAATAATCTTTTGATAGTTGTTTCTTTCTATTTCTGTTCAGAATATAATATTTTCTGAGGCTCAGTTTCCTACTTATAATGATATACACCTAAAGAAAATTAACAACAACAATAAAATTAAAACAACAACAACAACAACAAAAGAAAATTAGCCTGGGCCATTCGAGGTATACATGTTAAAATTATTTTGTTTGGAAAATTATTACTGGATACTAACAGTATTAGCTTTTCCATTAGAGAAATAATATAGTCCTTTTCTTATAGAAAGTGTTTCAGTTGCATATTTTAAGGAGTAATTAGTTCCATAGACATTACATTTTATTTCACATCTTCAGAATACAGATGAATTGATATTTTAAATAAGATCAGAAACAAAGAGGTCTAGAGCATAGCCATGTGGATAAATGGGAGAAATTAGAAAATACAAATATATTTGCATCATGTGTTAATTTCTACTAGAAGTCGTTTATCATGAAAAGTAGATAAAATTAATGCCAGTTGATATCTTTCTGCCATTGTCCTCACCCATTCCTGAAGTGGTATGATCGGCATAAGAATGGAGTGGCCACTATGGTAGTCTGGAGAATGTATGTGGGCCCAACAGCAAGGATTCCAAATATTAAGGCCAATTCAACTGCTATAGCTTCTGAATCTCTAACCTGTCAACAGGAGAGACCAGCTATGAGCTACCATGTTGACACTATTCCCAAAAGATGCCTGGCCATATTGGGGTTCTTATCTGTTTAAGGACCATTAACATTTTTCTATAAGAGTAAACAATTATTCTGATTATGGGTTTGGCACTCCTGTGCATAAATCCTCAGCCAGCACCAACATCCAGGGTACTGGGGTGCTTAATTGACAAATATGAAACATCACACAAAATAGTGCCCTACTTCAGAATATACTTTATAGCCAAGGATGTCAGGTGAGGGTTTATGACAATGAGACCCATTAGTTCTATCCTGTAATATCCCAACCAGATGTAGCTGATTTGATAGAGCATTATAATGGCCTAAAGGCACAACTGAAGCAGAAGCATGGTGCCAAAAATCTGTAAAGATGAGATCCTGCTCTCTAGGATTCAATGTAAGCACTAAAATTGGAGACTTAAGTGTGGAGCTGTGTTCCTAAGAAGAAGGACACAGGAGATTGGAAATGAATGGTCAGGGGCAGGAGTGGCCTTACTTAGTGTCATTCACATGCCAGATTTAGAGACCTTGTTCCCTATGGGTTGTGCACACTTGCCAGAGGACATAATAAGGGTTACATTGAACTACAAACTAGCATTGCCAATTGGGTAATTTGCACTCCTCATGTTCAGAGATCCAGGGAAGAAGAAAAGAGCCTTTGGGTGGGGATAATTGGCCCTGATCAGCTGAGGGAGGTAAGGCTGTGCTTACTCACTGAGGGTGGGGAGGAAAATGTGTGGGACTCAGGCCACCCACCCAGGAACTTCTTGTTGCTCCACTACCCAACTGTGACTACGAATGGAAAAGTGTAGTAAGTACCCTGAGAAGGGTACATTAATCAGAAGTTCAGCTCCCTCTTGAAGTCAAGTTGGGTCTTACCAGCAAGTAAGCCAGTGGACACCATAAAGGTGATAGTTAAGGTCAACAAATTTACAATAGATAGTGTCAAGGCAGGTGATGAGTAGCAATTGTGACACCAAGAAAAAGGTAGCAGTGGAGGCTGAATACATATATCCTGTTATTTCCTCCTTGTACATTTTCTGCAAAATAGGAAGCCTGCTGGAACTCTGAAGGGACTGCTTCATTAACATATTTGCAGAATTAGATCCACATGGTCCAAGAATAAAACTGTGACAACCACGAGCTGACACACCACTTAGGTCTTCATCAAAGTAGTATAATGAGAAGAGGGCCTGGCCTCAGTGTCTTCAGGATCTTCCTTTATTTTTATAAAGGGAACCACACTCTTTCTGGATAGCCTGAGCCAATAAATGGCAATGATAACTACACTACAGGCTGGCTATTTTTGTCCAGTGCAGAGCTCATGTGACAGACAAGCTTGCTCTGGAGCTTGACGTTGAAGTGAATTTGTCAGATCTGGAGTACAGTCTGCTAGTCTAGCTGCTCAACCTTTCTCACTTAGTCCTTTCTCATATGTCAGATATGCATCTTGGTCTAAGAATGTCCTCATTCAATTCTCCTTTTTCCTATTTTTATCTCTCATTGATGCTATCTCTTAATAAACTGTGTGGACTCTATTTCAAGGTCTGCTTCTCAGAGGATCTGGTGGACACATACTTTCACTGAAATAAAGGTATTAATCTATGACTTAATGCATTGTTTAAGTGTTGATACTGTGTGTTATAGACCAAATGTTTGTATCCCTCAAATATTTGTATGTTGAAGTCTTGATCTGTGATGTGATAGTATTTGGAGATGGGGTCTTTGCAGTCACAAGGCTGGTGCTCTGGTCTGATGGGATTAGTGCCCTTACAGAAGGACATCAGGGAGCATTTCCACCCCATCCAATCAAACAACAGAAATCATGTAATCTGATTACAGAAAGTTGTCTGCTGCTTACCAGGCTAGAGAAGAAGCTTTAGAATAAAACCTATACTGCCAGCACCTTGATCTAACTTCCCAGCCTTCAGAACTTTTAAGAAGTTCTGTTGTTTAAGCTACCCAGTCAATGCTATTTTATTATAGTCACCTGAGCTAATATACTTTATGTTTATCTACAAATATATAGTAAACTTTCTCTGGTAATCAGGGCAACAGCTTCATAAATCATATGAATTGCAATTCTCCAATTTATACAAGTTCTGTTTATTTTTCTTCCTGTCATATAATAGGAAACAAGAATGCATTATGCTCAGAAAAGAATGTATCATATGATCTCAAGGACTTGAGCCCTTACGAGAGAGCAGGCGGATGAAAGACAGAAGGGAGCTCTAGTACCAATATGTGTCAAAGCATTGTTTCTGAAGCGCATTTTGGAGGCAGATATATGAGAGTAATTGAGAGAGTTATTCTGGTGTTAACCTTTATTCCTGACTAACTTCCACCTCAACTAGCACTGTTATGAGTGTCTTGCAAACAAATATCAAAGCTTTAATACTTTAAAATCAAACTGATTTATTTTTGTTCAGAACATAGAAACTTTCCCAGAAAAATAGTTTTTAAAATGGGGCTTCTAGTAAGGAGATGAATGAAAGTCAGCATAACTTCTATTCTGAGTAGAAAATATTTCACTCTTTTTTACTTACTTTTCTATTTATTTTTATAAGATGAACATAATCTATAATGGAAGAATGTTTTGCACCATAAAACTTATTCAAATTAGGTAAAACGAAGTTATGGGAAACAAATAAATATGCTAAACACATTTTTCCCTATATTTAACTTACCCTCTTGTATGACTTGAAGTTTTGGAACATATAGTGAATAAAAACAGGAAATACATTTATGTGCAAAAACAGTTCTGTGGAAAATGCTGGAAGACAAAGGCTTTGTTAACTGTGTTAAGTATAGTGTCCTTTACTTTGGTGAAAATCTATAAAATATCTCTATTTCTGTGTTCTTGTGAAAGCAAGAACTTTAAAGGAGTCATTATTAAATACGTATGGAGAGAAACTTAGCAAGATTTACATTTTCTCCTAGGTACGAGTCAAAAGCAAAGTTTCAGGATTAGCACAAACCCAATTCTTTTTTTGAAAAACTTTATCAAAAACTATGATATTATAGAAGGAATAAGGATTATTTACAGTTCAAGAGAACTGGTTGTGCTCAGATATGAAGTGAAATAGTTTATAAAAAAGAAGGCCATGTTGATTTCCCAGCTGAAAGCCATCTAACTTTTCCACATATTACTTGTAGAACCAAATAAGAGTGAAGCAATCTAATAAAGCTGGACTTATGTTCAGGTGGCTTAGTCATTACATTCCTGTTTGAAGCCTACCATCAAATATATTAAAAATGCAAGTTAATCTAATTTGCAAAATTATTATTTTTTTCATACTGGAAGAGAATTTGTTAAGATCCATGAAATAGAATGGGTAAAGTTTCTGCTAGAACTTTCTAAAGTGATACTGGCAAAAGAGAAAAGGAAAATAAGACTAAAACACCCCAAAATGTTTATTTTAATTTTGAAATATTATTGATAAGAAGATGTGGAAAAAAGGCATTTTTAAATCATTTTTTTTCTAGCATAAATTATGTAATAGGAAGCTTCTGACTTATAATTATTGAATTTATTGTGTGGACTTATAATACTTGTGTCATGTTTTACATATTAGAAAATGAAGCATAGAAGATAGAATTTGGATTAGAATTATTAAAATTATTCAGCTTTGGATAAGTGCTGAGACAGAGTTTTAAATATGCTTAATTGGATATAATATAGCACTACGTTAACAATATAAAAATGAGGAAAACAGAGATGCATTCAATAATAAATACTCCATGCAATACTCATTCTTTAACATTGATTCTTTTGTTTCAATGTCTGATATAGAAAAACAAGTTTCTAAATGTTGGTGATAAAATAGAAAACTCAACAGATAAAGTTCTTATTTTGAGGAGTTTACAATATAGTGAAAAGGGTTGCTAAATTAAAAAAAAATAATAGTGCTCATTTCAGCAGCACATATACTAAAATTAGAATGATACAGAGAAGATTAGCATGGCTCCTGCACAAGGATGACACACAAATTTGTGAAGCATTCCATATTTAAAAAAAAAGAGAGAAAAAAATAATAGATAAAATATTAGTATTATATATATATAGATAATAGATAATAGATAATAGATCATATACCTATACACACATCCACACCAATAAAATCTCCCACTGTGGGAAATATTTGGAAATGTCTAGATTAAACAATAGTAAATTGGTTTCTTTATTGTTAGATGTTTTAAAACTACTAATATTCTAAAGTATAACTGCCCATAAGAAGAGAGGCTTATGGAAAACAGTATGAAATTTCTTCAAAAAACTAAAATGGAACTGCCTTTTGACCTAGAGATTCCACTGCTAGGATTATATATGAAGAACCCTGAAACACCAATTCAGAAGAACCTATGTACCCCTATGTTCATAGCAGCATTATTTACAATAGCCAAGTACTGGAAACAGCCTAAGTGTCCATCAGTGGATGATTGGATCAAAAAACTTTGGTACATTTACACAATGGAATACTACACAGCAGTAAGAATGAAGAAGTTCCTACCTTTTTCAGCAACATGGATGGAACTGGAGAGTATTATGCTTAGTGAAATAAACCAGTCAGTGAAAGACAAATACCATACGTTCTCACCCATTACAGGAGACTAATGAAAAACACAAACAAGCAAAACAGAACCAGAGACATGAATAGAAAGAACAGACTTTCAGTGTGCGAAGTGAAAGGGGAAAAGGGAGAGGGGAGACCAGGCAAATAAGGGGAACAGTTTAGTCAAGGAACTAGCATGGATGACCAATGGACATGAACAACAAGTAGAATTGATTGTGAGGGGAAGGATGAGGGTGGGGGTGGAGAAGGAGCAAGTGGGGGTGGGGGGCAATGGGATGAATGTAATACAAGAATAAAATAAAATTTTAAAAAGAAAAAAGAAGAGAGTCTTAGAATATTGACTTATTTTGTAATAAGCAGTTGAATCCCTTTAGCATTTTACAAGACTTTAAAAAGACAACGTTTCTTAAGAGAAGTATCTGCCTAGTGAGCTTCAGTTAATAATTACTCTCACCAAAAGCAATGGAGGTAAACAAGCTGCTCATACAGAGGACATAAAGAGCAGATCATAAAATGCAAGTTAATTGGTGGTGATTCTAGAAAATAGAGTGTATGATAGAAAGCAATTACAAAAGGAAGAAAGAAAACCAGATTTACTAACTCTGGTCTGATCATACTAGGTAAGAGGCTAGACTAAATAAGGTATGTTACATGGGAAGTAGAACAAGTTCATTAACAATAGGCAATAAAGAAAAACCCTAACTTCTTAGATCATTTATACCAGGAGTTCCAAACTGATAAAAATGATTTTTTCCTCTTTTGTGTTCAGACCCAATTGAGAGATTAGTCACAGAAGTCAGAACCTTGTTCTAGAGGAAAATATCAGCCTGACTGCCTGGGAGGCTGGATTGAAGAAAACTACTGAAACAGGTGGCCACAATGGCCTCCCCGTTACTTCATCCACCATAAACGCTCTTAACCAGGGTGCAGGCAGAAACATCCAAACCTGTAGAGAACTTTTACAAAAAAGTTCATCTGAGGTTAAACAACATCATTTGCTGGGGAGCAAGACCCTCAATTGCTCTGCAGAACAGTTTTGCAGCTTCTTGTTTGCATTTGAAATGAAGGAGGGAACCTAAAGAGGATGACAAGAAGCTGGGTAAAAGCAAGGCAGGGTTCAGAGAACAGGAGAGTTAACAAGGTTATGTGCTTTCTTAAGGGTGGTAATGCCTTCTGGGGGTATTATTTCTGACATCTCAAAGGTGTGTTAATCTACATACCCAGAGCAATGGACAGGGATGAAAAGTCTTTCCCCAAAGAAGTTCTGAAGGCCTGGGAGGGACTGTCCACAGTGACCTGCCCAGTTAGAAAACTGTGATCAGATCACTCTGATATTACTTTCCATTGGACCCATTTTGCCTGTCCACACCAGTCATAAGTAAGCTTGGGATATATAGGCCTTTTCTTAAGGGGCACATACTGCCTGTGTAATCATCTCCTGTAGCTGAGAATAGGAGAAAACAAAACAAAACACTTCCTCTGAGGGGAGAGATTTAAAGGAGCATTAGAAGCAGCATGCTGAGCTTGCTTTTGTCCTTGCTTTAAAAATCATTGATGAGATAAAGGAGCTTTTCCTCTGATGATGGTGAGTGAGCAAAGTGGAGAAGAGTCAAGAAAAGTCAGAATGTCCCTCGTTGCTGGTCCCTTCTCATTCAATTGCTGCCAGGTACAGACACTGGACCATCCCACAGCCAGCTGTCCACTCAGCAAACTCAGGGGCATGGCGCTCAAAGGGAAATGAGGGCTCTCTAGTCGTGTCTCCTTCCAATTCTTCCATCAGATAAACTCTCCTCCTTTCACAGACAGGGCAGGGAGAGGAAATCTCTTCTGCATTGTGAATGAAGTTCCCTGTTCATGTGGCTACCTGGATAGGCAGTGGGAAAGGAGAGTATGCATTTTGCCATGAAAATAGGCTGTTGAGCAGAATAAAAATGATTTATTTTTACAAGATGGGGAACCTTGACTTATAACAATGGAGACAGAGCTAAAAGTTATGATAACCTTCAGAGATTTTTTTTTGAACTATAAATGTTCGAAGATGTTAAAATTCAACTCTCATGTTTCTACAGACTAAGTATATGCCTAGAATGTATTTCACTTATAAATATGGGAACCAGGAGGATGATAAAGCTGCATCCAAGAGCATGGGAAGGCTAGAGATTTATAGGTTCTCTTGTGTTATAATCTGCATTGTGTCTGCTCACAACTCACATGTTGAAGCCCTAACTCCCTGAATCTTAGAATATCACCTTATGTGGAAGTGGGATTTTTGAAGATATACTTAGTTATGCTGTGGGTATGAAAGTGGGACCTGATGCAACATGATTGGTGTCTGTATGTAAGGCAGCATTTTGGACACGGACACAGACATGTATAATGACAATGATGTAAAGACACAGGAAGAAGACACACATCCCCAGACTAAGGACAAAGGGCTGGAACTTCAATTGTGTGCTATAAAACTAAGATCATACGTGTCAGGTACAATCTTTAATCATCTCAAAGAATTTTGGTCTGTTTTGTAGACTTAAAAGGTATACCTATATGATTTAAAAAATCAGAAGAATTATTCTAGATTCAGTTTTGATACACTTGCAAGGTTAAAGCATATAGTCTTGCTTTAGTTGGATTTTATCCTCTCCACTGCATCCAATGCAAAACAGGTCTAAGGAATAGAGCATACAGGATTGTAGAGAGAAATTCTGAAGACTACATCATTGGGTCCATGTAAGACTTAAGACAGGTGAGTCGCACAGCTACCTTCTTCACATGGGAGGATATAGGCCTAATGAATTTCAGTCACAAAGTTTCTACATCCATAGAGGTCCTCTGCTTATGATTTTAGTAGGCCCCTTGCCAGAAATGTGTACTTCAGAAACTAAGTGAGAGAAGCAGATTTTTCCCATCTGTGTAAGGAAGCAATACCTCTTCAACATGAGCACTTTTCTGGAAACATAAAAAAAAAAAAAAAAAAAAAAAAAAATTACGGTAGTTGTGTAGTTTTGACATCACCTTTTACAGTGCTACAATCAGATATCTAATATACAAGGTACACAAAGTATTTTCTAAAGAAAAACTGGTTTGTGGGGAACAAGGCAAGAGTGCATGAAGATTATGGATTACGTGGGTAGTGACTGAGTAACGAAAAGCCTCAATCTCAAGACTGGTATCCATTCACTTGGGATAGTGAGGCTTCTTCCCAGCCCTGCCAGCTAAACACAACAGTTGGAAAAGTTGAGCAATGAGGCTTCAGACCAGATTGTTGGAGCTAAAATTCAAGAAAATTTGAGCATGCTTAGTTTTTTCCATTTTTTCTCCAATTTGACACCTGAGGAAGGGTGTTTATTAGCCTTATTTAGAATGAGTCCCCTGATGGCATGAGGGAAAAAACAAGTGCCGCGTGACTGGAGTGTGCAGTAGAGAGGCTTCTTAGGCAGCCGACTCACTGTTTTCATGACAAACTATGAATTTCAAGGTACAGGACAGAAAGGTAAATTCCAGAACTGAAGCTCCTCATTACAAACCAGGATAAATGTTTGCAAAGAGACTTTCCTAGAACATTGTTCTAAAAAAGTTATAGGGATACTTTAACTGGCAATAGACAGAACTTGAGTTGATGTAAGCATGATATTATTATAAGTGAATAAACCATGGAAGTATTCCTATCATGTTATCAAATCTTTCATAACTTGATTCTTCCTTTTCAGAAATTCCAAGATTAAAGGTATTTTAAAAATTCATAATATGCAATATACATTTTTAATTTTAATTTGTAGCTTTTTTTCTCTACAGTTAGATTGCACATGTAAAGGAATGAATTACGTGTCATTCAAATATTATTTGTATTTTACATTAGCTGATTTCCAATGGGAATCATTTTTAAATATATATGTATAACATTTTCCTAAGTCACACTTATTAAAGTTCACATATGATAATCATGGCTGTAAAATTTAAGATCAGGCTTTGGCAGTCTCCTTTATTCATGATTAACTTCATAAAATATATATTTTTTATCATTTACACTACTAAAACAAAAATCCTATTTTTGTATGTATAATTCTTTTTGAAGTTGAAGAAATAGAATGGTGACCTGTGTGAGATAGAGTATTATTGAACTAGTTGAAGATCTAGGTATTCATTAAAATGATTATTAATTTTCTATATAACACAAAGCTTATATGATTCAGTGATAACTCATGAATATAAAAATAATATCAGTTGGCTTTTCATAATTGCAATATGTAAAATGTTGATTAATGTAATTTATCCATTGCAGAAAATAATTTTAGTAGAATAGCTTAGCCTCATGAGAAAATGATTGTTGTTTAGGGAATCCTGGGTGTTAATAGCCACTCAAATCTGATTATATATTCCTTGTTAAAGGCTATCATGCAAACATTAGCGTGGTACGGCACATCACCAGGCAAATAGATAAGGCTCAGTGAGCATGTTGGAACAGTTGAACATATTTACATATGTCCAAAAGGCATCAACATTTTGAAGGAATTTATTGATTTTTGAGTTTTTAGAATTTGTTAATTTGTAAATGTTAATATGCAATATATATGTGCGTGTATATATACATACATACATAGTTATTGTGCTCAAATTGCCTTCTCAAATATAATATCTATATAGAAAAAAGACATTTAAGTCTCAAATTTTTATCTGAAAAGATGATCTATTATAAATCTATTTTGTAATTGAGGTATGGATCCAGATGTCTATCCATTTCTCCTAACAACCCTTATTTGAAATTCATGCACATTTTTGTAGTTACTGCTATCAAATTCTGTGGTTTAAAATTTATAAAGAAATCACCTGCAGAGAGCTTCAAGTTACTGATGGCTAAGCTGTATCACAGAAAAATAAATTCAGAATCTTAGATGATGAGATATAGATATCAGTCTTGTTTAAAGCCTAGGTAATCTAATATATAAGCAAATTTGAAAGCTAATGCTGAGAACTGACTATAAACATTGTGTATTCAGTTTGGACACCATGACCTGCATACCAAGTAAAAATACAACTGTAACAGCACTTTCCCATAATTTTCCTTTCCTCAATTTGTTGTTTTTTGTTGGACATACTATTGTTTCCACCTCGCTAAAGTCCCTAAATGTATGCTACACTCTGCAGTGCTAACATAAATAGATGCTGAGAGTTCTTAGTAGTTCTCTGTCTAGGCTGCAGTATGGAATTCTCTGGAGAGCTTTTAAAAACTCAGAGGCCCAGGTGATTTGGATGCACAGCAAGATTGAAATCTGTCACTTGAGCTGCATGAAGGCTCAGCACCTGTGCGTTGCCATTATTTTATCCATTCAGAATAAACAATCTTATTTTATCCCTTTATTGACTGAATTTAATCTTCAAGCAGATTTTTTTTGCTAAAAAACACAATAATTATACACTTATCAATTGCCCATTTATAATTAGAAAGAAATATGGCTAGACTGAGAAATCTTTGGAAGTTTATAGTTTAAAAATATTCTTCATAATTCATGTATAATGTATGAAGATGTTATAAAGGTAACTTAATTTCCTGAAATTGAATATTGTGTTGTACAATATTTAGTCAATCTTTTTTTTTTTTTTTTTTTTAACATTGTGTAAGTCTGGGGTGCACAACATGTTGTTTTGATACCCTTACATATAGCAAAATGATTATTACTATAGCATTAGCTAACATCCATCCCCATTTTGTCCCATAATGCACATCACTTTTTTTGTGTTAAGAACATTTTAGATCTAGTCTTAGAAACTTTAAGTGTATAATGCAGTATTAAGTATAATCACTATGCTGTGAATTCAATATCCCAAATTTATTAATTTTCTAGCCCCATTTTATGCACTTTAAGCAACATCTTCCCAATTCCCCCTTCCCCATGTTTCTGGTAGCCACCATTGTACTCACTGTTTTTACAAGTTAGGCATTTTTTGGAATCCATATATAAGATATCATACAGCATTTGTCTTTCTCTGATTTATCTCACTTGGTATAAAGTTCTTCATGCATATCTTAAGTATGCTAAAGTTTGAGAACCACTGGCTGAAATCACATTGCCCAAATATCCTATAGTCTCAATATTTTTTGAATTTTTTTATGTTCATTAGTTTTGCATATTTAATCTTCCTTGAGATCTCTTTTCTATCTAGATTTCCTCTTTATAAATATTAACAAATTATACTCTTTCTATAGCAGCACTACATTTTCAGCTCCATTCAAAAGATACTAGAGCCCTGGCTAGTGGCATAGTGGATAAGGTGCCATCCTGTGAACCCAAAGGTCTCTGGTTTGAGTCCCAGCCAGGGCACATAAACAGGTTGCAAGCCAGGTCTTCAGCCAGGTCTATAGCTGGAGGCAGGTGAAGGCAACTATACATTGATCTTTCTCTCCCTTTCTCTCCATTTCCCTCTCTCTAAAATTAATGAATAAAATATTTTAAAATTATTATAAATATTTTTTAAAATGGTTATATACAGGTAAATAATTTAGTGAGTTTGTTTAAATATATTTTATATAAGTCATCATATTCTAAGGCAATTGGCTCTTTTTTACAGATCATATCTCACACAAATAGCCAAATACTTTTTAATACTTCTGATTATAAAGAAAAGCAGTGCCTGACAGTAACTTTTGTATATTCTTAGCAACTGGCCCATGAAAAGGTAAAAGACTTGGCCAAAGCACTGATAGGAATAAATAACTAGTGCTAAATTAAGGACAATGGCAATCCCAGCCACCAAAATAAGTATGGCTGAGAATAGCTCTATGAGACAGGTTTTTTCATCTCCTGCTTTTAGGTCTTTGCATGGGAATTGGAGCCATGCCTTGCCAAGAGCGAGACTCAAGTAGCATTCATTAAATGAAAGAATGAGTAACTGAAATAAAGCAATAAACTCAATTCATGAGGCACTTATGTAAAATGATAGTAACCAAATGAAATCCATACTGTACGATTCTGCCCTCAACCCTCTCCCCACAAGGAAGTTTATTTCAGTTTGACAGTTGAATAGAAGGCTTCCTAGAGGAATGGAGCAGGAAAAAAAACTCAGTACTAGTGAGTAATGCTGACTTGGACCCTAGTCTCTAAAGCGTGCACGCAATCCTGGGTCACTGGGGGAAGGGTGCAGACAGCCTTGCTTATTGCCCATCACATTCATGTAGGCATTCAGCAACTCACAGATAAAAGGATGTGATTGGTTTCGTACCTTTCTGGAGGACAGATGTCACGACCTCAATTGGAAGTAACTGGAGCGCTGGTTGACAGTCTACGTGTTGAGTCCAAAAAGAATGTTTTTCTGGATTTCAGTCCCTTTTCATTCCTTCTGATTAACTCCATCGGTATTTCCCCAGAGCCATGGACTTTCCTCATATTAACCCAGCCTCTCTTTGCTCTTTTCTTAGTCAAACACTGATATATTATACAGTTATTCATCTGAAAGAATATCCCCAAAGTAGAAATTCTTTTAAATGAATGCAAATTCTAGATTTTATTGATTTGCTACATCAATAAAATTGTTATTATAAATAATTCTTTGGTCACATTGATCATGTTCCTCTGCATATTTACAAAAACATGCAAAAGTTTGAGTTTGAAATAACATTCTGCCTCCTTGTCTCCCAGGCCCTCACCCTCCATCCAAACACAACTACATTAGTCATGTGTTCATATCACGACCACTGCTGAAATTCTTAAGGAATTTTCCAGGAAATCTAAAAACCCCTGGATAAGAGCAGAGGGGATTCTTATAGCATAGACTTGGCAATTATTTTTAATATTGAAGTTTCATTATATGACTTAGAAAAATAATCCCTGTGAAATTTTGGAGACCCATTTAATTATTTTTCATCATAGGATACGGTCTTTTGAGACTGTTATCATTTTCTTCCCTGCTTAAGAAAAAGGTTAAGCCATTATTTTTCTTTTCCATACGCTGAGATAGAAATATCTTTCATACTGCACTGAGCTTCTGTTTTTTTATGAAAACATTAGATCAGATGCATAAAAGGTGTTCTTATCTTTTAAAAAATATTCTTATGGGATCATTTGAAGTTACTTGTTGAGAAATTTACAGCCTTTCTTGGCTGGTGGAGTTCAGTGGATTGAGTGCAGGCCTGTGAACTGAAAGGTCCCTTGTTCGATTTCCAGTCAGGACACATGCCCGGAATGCAGGCCAGGTCCCCAGGTGAGGGTGTGCGAGAGGCAGCTGACCTCTGTGTCTTGCACACTGATGCTTCTCTCCCTCTATCCTTCCCTTCCCCTCTCTCTAAAACTAAAGAAATAAAAATAAAAATAAAGAAAAATATAGCTTCAGATTTTTTCCAGGACACTTCAGGCTAAAATTTATAATTATCCTTTAAGTCTTAAACAGAAGTTACATGATACTGACTATGACTTTTTAAATTTTTTTGGAAAACAACCAGATTCACATGCTCTGAACTTAGAAAATAAGTTGAATATGTGACCTTTCCAGTAGAAGATTCTCAGTGCTGCATAATGGGAAGACTTGGGTATATTCATATTTAACATTTTATTTGTCATAATTTAAATTATGAAATTGAAGGAATTTCAGCAAGTGTATAAAAACAAGGTTTCTTTAGAAATAAAAACGTGGGTTTTATTGTGGCTACACAAATAATGACCCATATAACTGTATGTCCCAATTTGCTCATTTTTATTTATTTATTTATCTTTAAGATTTTATTTAATATTTTTAGAGAGAGGGGAAGGGAGAGAGACAGAGAGGGAGAGAGACATCAATGTATGGTTGCCTTTCACCTGCCTCCAGCTATGGTCCTGGCTGGAGCTGGTTATGTGCCCTGGCTGGGAATAGAACCAGCAACCTTTGGATTCGCAGGCCAGTGCCTTATCCACTGTGCCACCAGCCAGGGCTTAATTTGCTCATTTTTAAAATGATGTCTAGGGGCAACCTTCAGAGATTGAGACAGATTTCCATCTGTGGGAGTCAGTGAGTCAAGTCCACAAACATGCTGCTATACTAGCACTGGCTTCTAATGTCACCACGTTCCAGCCGCTCTCTCAGTCATAATAAAATAAAAATAAAAATAAAAACAAGTTGGGGATATTAGTTTGTAATTAAATAAAATAGTTTGTAAAATGAATTGAGCTTAATACATGCAGTATACTTAGCATGCCATGTGTTCAAAACTAAAATATCATTGACATATCACTGAACTATTTAAATAATCAAGTTATATTTGGCAGATTTACTTTATTTGCCAGTAATTTTTAATCTAACTAAGAGTAGTTCAACAATACAAATATAATAATATTTTTAAATTTATAGGTTTGGTGAATAAGATGGGGTTTTAGGAGTTCAGATCATGTCACCAGTGTTCTTCTCATGTCTCAACTGGACCTTCCTCTTTGTCACCGTTATTCTCAGTGAGGATTTCCCTACTTTATAAAAATGTAGCATTGTATTAATATTTTATCAACCCAGAATTCAAATTCTGACAAGAGCTGAAAACTAAAGTGAAGGTAGAACAAAGAAATTACATGATAATAACATGGTCAAGAACATTATGTAGGAATAACATACTATATAATTATTTAAGAAGTTACACAATAATGTGTTTCATCAAAACTAGACATTAAACAAGAAAGAAAACAGACAATTTAGGAAAGATGTATAATGCAGCAGCAAAGTCAAAATTAGGACCACAAGCGTCCATGAGGCAGTGCAGATCTGAGAAAGTGATGTGTATTCTCCTCAGGAAGAATAAAAATGGATATAAAATGCAAAAGAGCACTGACAGTGATGAAATTATGTGAAAAAGTTTGATGAGAATTACAAAGCAGATTTTGTGAGAAGGAAAAAATGCTTCCATTAATTGAATTCTACGAAGAATGCATTTATGCCAATTGGCTCTTTGTATGTCCACTTTGGAGAAGTGTTTATTCAGGTTCTTTGCCCAGTTTTTAATTGGGTTGTTTATTTTTCTGGAGCTGAGTTTTGTAAGTACTTTACAAATTCTGGATATTAACCCCTTATCAGATGTATTGGCCAGTATACTCTCCCGTCCTGTGGGTTCTCTTTTTATTTTGGTGCTGTACAAAACCTTTTTCGCTTGATGTAGTCCTATTTGTTTTCTTCTTTTCCTTTGCCTTGGGAGATGTATCCCTTATAAATTGCTACAAGCAATGGGTGAGGTTTTGCTGCCCATGTTTTCTTCTAAGATTTTTATGGTTTGGGGCCTAACATTTAAGTCTTTGATGCAGTTTGAATTTATTCTTCTGTGTTAGTGTAAGAAGGTGGTCTAGTTTCATTTTTTTTTTGTATGTAAACAACTATGGGACACTTACACAATGAAATACTAGTCAGCTGTAAAAAAGAAGACAAATTTACCCTTTTTAACAGTGTGGATGCACTTGGAGAACACTATGCTGAGTCATATAAGTCAGTCAGTGATAGACTAATACCATATGATTTCACTCATATGTGGAATTTAATGGGCAAATTGAACAAGTAAAATGTGGACAGACTCTTAGACCAATGGATCATTTACACTCTACAATATCAAAGATGACAGCTGGGTGGGGAGGTTAGGGGGTGGAGGGATTGAGCAAAAAGGAGAAAGGACTCAAGGACATGGACAACAGTGAAGTGATTGCTGCAAGGAGAGGTGTATAAGCAGGTTGAATGGTAATGAAAAAATACAATAAAGATTAAGTTAAAAAATGCAGTTATGTAAAAAGGAAATACTACCATTATATACAATTTTATTTTGAATTAAATAATGTTTATACAGTCTTAGTAATAATATACCTACAGGTTTATTATTTAGCCAAATAATTATATATATTCTTATATATTGACTGTAAATGTGGGCAAGAATGTGGATATGTGTGCTCTTTTAAACATATCTGTAAATATCTGTGTATATATGACTGTCTGTGCCAGTGAATTTCTTACAAAGTGAAATTGGTCTTTTTAGAAAGATTTTATTTATCATTTTTCAGAGAGAGGGGAAAGGAGAGAGGCAAATAGAGAGAGAAATATCACTGCATGGTTGTTTTTATCTGCCTCCAGCTATAGATCTGGCTGGAGACCTGGCTTACAACCCAGTTATATTGCCCTGGCTGGGAATCGAGCCAGTGACCTTTGGGTTTGCAGGTGAAATTGGTCTTTTTTAATGTTATCTATTTTCTTAACTAAAAAGAGGATCTTATTTCTTGCAATATTTTTTTTAATTTACTTTTTGTTTGTATGTCTTCTTCTATTAAATTTAAGTTGCCAAGGACAGATTATTGTCTGAAATATCCCAAATGCATAGAATATGGTAGACATGACGTGGATATTTGTGGAAATACTAAGTTCAGCAAATGAGACTGACAAGATAATATGTCATATCATTTTACAGATGATTACTCATATTTAGAATTTTTAAAAATTCTAATAAGGACAACTTTACAGATGTCCTTAAGGCCAGTTTTCAGTTATGTTAAATAGGCATCTCTATGTATGTTTTAAAAAGTCTCCCCATGAATCTGATACATATCATATTTATTATCTATGTCACTAATAGAAAATACGAACATTAATTGTCATTTAAGAAGTCAACCTTAATGGCAAATCTAGGAGCAGCACTGAAAAAAAAAAATGGGAAAAAATCATTACTATTTGGGAATTCAAATTTCTGTTATTCTGGAACACAAAAAAATTGTGAGACACTAATTATGGGGTTAAAGGCATCTTAGATTCAGATAGGTATTCTCAAATGATCTTTTCGTAGGAGTAATGTTTCATTACGCTGAAACAATACAAGGTAATAATAAATCCTCCTAAGATGTGATGACACAGACATTCATTAATGAGCTGTGGAAAATTCTGCTTATGACAGTGTTCAGGATGGCGATCATAAATGAATGTCATCAAGTGGCACCTAATTAGTGTGATTAACCAAATTCAGTACTCACCAGAGAATGCATTGAATCAATACCCTTTCTTTTATACACAAAAAGCATGTTACATTTGAGATCAATGCCTTGTATCTAAAGCACCTGTTAATCGAGCTCTTGTTTTTCACTTTCATATATCCCAGTGGTTTGTTATCTTGTCTGCCAGATAAGCATGAATGACCTTGAAAATAATGAGGTACACTGTGAAGAACTGGCTAGGACTCTTCATAGTGAATTTGATGAGACTGGGTATTAAAAAACCTTGTACAGAATTTGAAACTCAAGCCCTACTCACTTTCTCTTAATAGCCTTAAAAAAAATTACATGAATTAACTGATTTAGGTGATTGCAGAGTGAATACAAAGACTTAGGATACACATTTATTATTAGGGACAAGAATATTTTGAATTCCATTATGTAGTTCTACCTTAGCATTTACAGAAGCAACTTTGTATACTGGATTGGGGTAATTTAGGTGAATAAAATTTAATGATCCTATTCTGAAAATCATAAAATGTTATATAGTCATATATGTTTGTTGAGCTTAAGTACAATATCAAACATGTATGCATCCAAATTTTAGAAATACATGTAAATTTTTAAAAATTGCATTTCTCAACCTCAACATCTTGATGCAACAAAAATATTCCTCATGTGAAGTTACTACATTGTTTATGTAACATAAGAGTGTAAATTAAAAAAAAAATCATTGAATTAAATTAGGATCTGTAAATAATGGCACAAGTTGAAACTAGAAAAAGGAAAATACAGGTCATTCAGTTCCTAAAGCTTACTGTTTTCATTTAGAAAATCAGAATCTCAGTCCCTTACATCAGAGTTATTGTGAGAATCAATTTAAGCCATGAATACACACTTTTTGAATGAAGTATAATACATTCACTTAGCTTGTGAGACAAAATATAAGTTTTCTGTCTGTACTGTACTGAGTTCAGTGATAATAAGTATGTGAAGCTAAATTATATGTAATCCCCACTCTTGATGTAATCCTTATTTTGGTTTTCTGAATTTAAATTTTATTTCTTCCCAGGGGTCATTTATGGCCTACAAAGTTGAGACACTGTTCTCCTAGATTTTGAAAATAGTTTTCCCTGAGGAAACAGCCTATCTGAATAAAAAGATCAAGAGAATTAGGGTAAAGAAGTAAATTGACTTTACAACTTGCTTACTGTGTACAATCAAACACTAAATTCCTCAAGTTATACATTGCAGATAATAATGTCTACATGTACATTTTTCTTTTAGATATCAGGAATATCAACCATTAAATTTATAATTCATTAACTATCTATAAATAATAAAGTATTCATAAGATGTTACTGAAAATATACTTAGAAAGTAATAATGGGAAAGAGAGCTAATGTTAGTCTTTGTAAGAAATTAAATGCTACTATCTTCTTTAGTTATGAGGCAAAAAGAAATCAAATTGGTCAATTTATTTAACAGATTCATGTCAATCACTTAAAAACAAATATCAGATTATTTGAAGGATCATGATATGATCACTCTATCTATTTAAGATAGATCACTAAATTTGTCTTCAACAATCCTCCTCTAACAAGAGAAGCATTTTAAGTACTTCTCATTTATTAGCTTAAATCATACCCTGGTTGGTGTGGTTCAGGGAATTGAGTGCTGGCCTGTGAACCAAAGGGTCCCTATTTTGATTCCCAGTCAGGACACATGCCTGGGTTGTAGGCTAGGTCCTGGGTTGCACTGGGGGTGTGCAAAAGGCAACCACACATTGATGTCTCTTTCCCTCTCTTTCTTCCTCTCTTCCCCTCTCTCTAAAAATAAATAAAATTTAAAAAATTATGCTGACATAACTTAACTTATAATAACTATAGTTCTTCAGTGCCTTCCCTAGGTTTTGGGGTGAATGATCATTTGCCTTGGTCAATTCTTCTTGCAACATAAATTCTGGAATATTGTAGTTTATCTAAAGACCTGACAAGCTGGCTGAAGCATATGTACCAGACCAAGCACCTAGACATCATGCTCAGGACAGTTGATTGAGTAATTAGCAACCCATGTTGATGGGATTCAGGGGAAACAGGGGAACGGAAGTTGGTGATGCATATCCGAGGCTTAGGTATAAAGTGATGGCTTCTCTGATTTGAGGGTTTCCTCAAACATTCAGCTTAGCCCCTCATGCCTATGCAGGTGCCAAGGGCTGAATTAATAGGATAGTAACCTACGATGTTGTACATGCTGTATGGTATCTTGTTCTGCAATCTTCTTTTGCATTTTAAAATATTAAATGAATTTTGTTACTTACGGACTCAGGTTGCCTATTGCATGTGATGAGTGTCACTCTGAATCCAAGATCACAGGCCACTGATTCTACTTAGAACAGAGTGGGCATGTGCAGTGCAATATCAATCCCCCAAATTTCACAAACATCTTACAGAGATGCATATAGAGGTGTACACAGGTTTTAAACTCTCATATAGCTCTATCATTTATCTATTGCAGGTTATGATGTTGCTAATCATTATTATTAAACTACTGTATCAACTTTTCATCAGTGTTGGCTGCCTTTCACTATAATTTTTAATGCTTGGCATTCAGAGTAGAGCAATATAATTTAAGACATAGATTTATTGATACATTGTAAGTCTATTCACTCACTCAAAAAACTATTCTTAGTGCATCTCTTGATTCACTCCCTCATATATTTCACTTACCTTAAAGGTAATGCCACCAGGTATTCTGAGAAAGCAGATGCTTCAGGGTTTTAAGTCTATATGAAGTTATTAATTCTGTCTTATTTAGCTACTATACTTTAGTAGTCAGGAGATGTGGATTTCTCAGAATATCTCTAATAGCTTTGAAATAAAAAAAATAAAAGTCTTGAGTTATTGTTAAGTACTACCAGTAGAATGCTTGGCTTCACCATGAGGTTTTAGAAGTGGCCACTTGATGATACAGTAATAATAAACTTGGCTAGAGTAATTTCCTCTCATGAATTTGTGATTATGAAATGCATAATATATTCATACATTTTTGATAAAAGCCTAAAAGTCCATTAATATCAATGAAAATAATGATCTAAAAGTGTAACCTAAAATTTTCAGTTTAATCATTGTAATTTGTTGCTAATGAAAATTAATAAACCTTCTATATTTTCTTTCTAGGGAGGCATTTTATAAGCAAGGTTGCAAGCATCTATTGTGGTTACTTATCTAAAATTGCATTTCCTAAAAGAGTCATCATATCAACAATCAAACTTTCCACCATTTCATTTAACAAAGAAATATTAAGCGAATTAGTGGTGCATCTGCTGTGTGCCAGGCAGTCTTATTTGAGGTGGTTTTTAAAGTGGCTGAGGAATGTGTTGTTAACTAGCATTTTGAAAGAATATTTAAATATGCCAATTGCAGACTTCATTATTTTATGTTTTACATTATTTACTGGAATCAGGGAGGCATGAAAGAAATCATGAGGTAACTGGTAGAGACAGGGTTGTTTCCATTTCCTCTAAGAGCTATGGCCACATGGGAACCTAGGACAAGTATGAGGCAAAGGACACTATTATTTTCTATAATTTTAGTTTTTAACCATACACTAGGTGTCAATCACATGTCATAGTTACTATGACCTTTTACCAGCTTGGACTGAATGATGTCTTATAAATCCTACTGTTATACTAGCTCTCTCAATCTTCTCCAGTTTTCCCACCTCTCACATGTTCAGCTATTTTGGATTCATAAGTGAGTTAAGAGGCAGTGCTTATTATTTATTTTTACTCAACATTTTATCTGGAAATCCTCCATTGATATAAAAAACTACAGGTTCTAATATCTTCACATTTGGCATTGTGTTTGAAAAAAATCCTAGTTATTTAATTTTTATAAATTGGAGACGGACATGTGTATAAATTCTCCTCCAAAAACCATAAACTACAGTAAAGTAATGCTTATCAATAGTTTTGCTACATTCCCTAAATAGTATTGTCTCCCTTGGTCTATTTCAAACATAGTTAAGTTTCACAATAGAGCAGTCTTTCTATTTCCTTATCTCTTTTCTAAATAATGTTGCCTCATAACTCACATTGAAAGTAGAAGCAATAAATTGAGAGCTACTCAACCTCCTGCATAAGAACATTCAATGTAAGAAAGGAAATTTCCTTATGCTCATTTTCCCCCTGCATTCCTCCTTTCCATTAGCTCAAGTGGCTATAAAATCCTCAAAGTGATTTAAGTGTTCTTATATTCTGGGTCTACCAGAATTAGCACTCTCCATATGATCTCCATATAATCTCTGTGATCTATGGATGGTTATCAGCGGGGAAGGGGAAGGGGGAAATGGGGAGAAAGGTGCAGGGATCAAGAAGCATAACTGGTAGGTATAAAATAGGAAGCATTAAGATTAGTGAAGAAAATGGAGAGCCAAAGAAGTTATATGCATGACCTATGGATGTGAACTAAGTCTTAGTGGGGGATTGCTGGAAGGAAGGGAGGTACCAGGCATAAATGGGCAAAAGGGAAAAAGCTGGGACAACTGTAATAGCATAATCAATAAGATACTTAAAAAAAAAAAGAATTAGCACTCTCTTAATCATCTCCCAAATCCTTCTCTCCAAGTTGTTCTTCCTTCCCGTTTTAAACTTCATTCAAATGTCTCATACCCTCCTACAAATACATTTAATTTTATATACATCATGCCTACCAACTTCTGAGCCTCAGAGCTATGTTTCTTTTTTCTCATAATGATATCTTCTATTATTTGTCATTTAGAATAATTCATGCCTAGGTTCTACTTTAAAAAGAGAGGCTCTATGTTTAAAGTTATAAACTACCACATGTGTGAGAAGAAATGAGATATGGTTACAATTCAAACAATTAAAAAGTAGTTTTTAAAGCATAACCAGAAATTAATATAGACATTGAGGGACACTGGCCAATATAATGGGCATGGTGGTATAAAGATATTGAAATCACAAAATTATTTTTTGAGTTTACCACATTTACCCATTCTGTAGGTTGTCTTTTCAATTTGTTGATTGTAGTCCCACCTATGTATTTTTGTTTTTATTATTTGCGTTTATTATGTAATATTTAAAATATATTACTAATTTAACATCAAGAAACATTTTTCCTAGGTATTTTTCTCTAAGAACTTTATGGTTTCAGGTCTTACGTTTAAGTCTAATTCATTTGAGTTATTTTTGTGAGTTGTGTAAGATAGAGACCCAGTCTTCCACCTGTGATTTTGCAATTTTCTCTATATCATTTATTGGAGACACTGTCTTCTCTATACCATTGATTGGGGAGACTGTATTTGCCATTGGGTATTGCTGGCTCCTTTGTCAAGTATTAGGCAATATAAATGTGAGGGTTTGTGTTTGGGCTCTTGGTTTTGTTCTCTTAATCTATATAGCTATCTTTATACCTATACCATGCTGTTTTGCTTACCATAATTTGTAGTGGGGTTAAGTTGATTTTTTGACACCATTTATATTTATACCATTTCTCCTTGGGAAGTTTTAAACTGAAACCAAAATATTCATAATATATCATCTTACACAAGACATGCAATAATTAGCTTTCACAGAACCTCTTGTGATTTTTTAATTTTATTCAAAGACAAGCCAAGTAATTTTAACTTATAAATATTGCCTCCTCTTTTAGTTCCTTGAGGAGATATTAGAATGTCCAGAATCTTAGACCACAGCATATAGTCAAGTTGCTAGAAAGTAGAAAAGAGGGAGTGGAGCCACACAGGGGTTTCATGTAAGTCATAACTACCTCTGCATGAGTTACTGCAGCTGTGAGTAAACACTAGGTCTATTATTATATCTATCAGATTTTAACCAAGAAACTTTATGTAGGAATTTATTCTTAAGTCTTAAGGTAATCATGTATAATATTTAAATAATGTCAAATATGTCCATCTCACAGCTGTCATACAAATATATAATGCATTTTAAGTGATCTATAATACTATATACAGTGAGATATGTATATCTGCCAAACAATAAACTAATTTATCTTTCAGAGGTATTATTTGTTGGATACACACAATGTTTACTATTGTTTCCATAAATAACTCTCCTAGGTATGGTGTTTTGTTGTTCACATTTTTCAAAATCTTAGGAAAGAAAATCATGACCCTTAAAACATATAGAAATACTGGTTATTTTGCAATACCTCAGTCTAGACTGAAAAATTCTTTAAACATATGACCTTAAAAAGTACCATGTGTTCTTTTTTGCAGGTTCTGCATTGTTCCATGCCTACTTGTATACATGTGCAGTCCCTTATTTATGGAGTACTTTCTCCAATCTCCATTTTTATTTAATTCATTTCAAATGATTCTCAAAAATTGCTAAAGCATTGTTTCATTTAGAAAGTCTTCAACTAGTCATTGCATTGTATTATTTTACAATTATATTACCTATCTACTTCAGTAACTACAATCTCTTTAAAGTGTCCATTGATACTTACCCACAACTTACCCACAACTTACCCACAACTTAAAAAATCCTGCATAAACCTCATGTGGGTATTTGGAAAACTTGATGAAATGGGTAGTTGTTGTAGACCATACATACAGTTCAGCACTTTCTCACTGATGTTGCCAAGACATATTTCAAAGTCAATAGTAAACAAATAGATGTCATTTGTACATGCTGGTATTTTTCTTTCAGCATTCCTATCTTCAGTTCTTCAATGTGTGTGTGTGTAGACTTGAGTAGGAAGGAGTATTTCCAAGGTAATTTGAGGATGTAAGATTGAATCAGTTCTATTGCTGAAATTTTTACCCTTTTTTCATTCTCATTATATAGCAGAAGAGCCTGTATAACCAGGTCACTTAAGGTTTAGAGTCTCATTAAAAATCTATCACACTGGGACGAAGAAGAATCATTGATTTGCTTTATGTTTTAAATATAACTTATGTTTTGCAATGTTTTCCTTTTTCTACAAAGATATATAGCTTTAATAATTATACTGCTTTTCAAAAATTATCAGAAGGATATAAAATGTATTTACTGACATTAGAAGTTACTCTTTTGGCATCCTTATTTGTTAATGAGCTAGTTTTAGAATGTTTGCAAGCTTATGTGACAGGATGACATTTTATTAAGTGAATAAGGTCAGCTCTGTTACTTAGTCTATGAAAGAAAAAATGTATTTTTTGAAAGGTGAAGCTATTAAGTACATTTGACCTAAAGATTGCTTTAATATCAAAAAATGACACCTTAAATTCATGTAGCTGCTCTAACCTGTGAGGTGGAATTTCAGCAATTATCATGCAATGTCAGAAGGTAGATTGAGGGTAGGGGTCACTCATGTTAAAGGTTACGTTCAAGTTAATTTTTGAATGGCAGAGTGCCTATTATTTTAGAGAGGGGCATACAGAAGTCTAAGTGGAAATGTAAAGGCTGCTCTGTCTTCCTTGTGGTCCACTTGTCTTCATTACATACATCATTGAAGATACCTGGATTGCTATGGGAAGGGCCTCTTAGAAATAATTACACATTATTTGTAGTTTTTCAGATGCCAAAAAGAGGACTTGGATTTTTGTCTTTAAGAAATGGGAAGGTTTGGGTGTGTTTGAATAACTCTCTGAAGTAGCAAGTTGCATTATCTTTACTATTGTTAAACTTGTGACTGTAGAATAAATTGAAATAAAATGATGCATTTAAAAAGAAGCTATCTCAGTAAAAAGGAAATTTGAGAGTCCTGGATTATGAAGGTAATCCTTCCTGCCAAATGCATTAGTCTCATTATAATTTGCCAGTTGATTAAGCTGATGATTATGACACTATATCTGCAGCATCATAATTGCTATAATGCAAATTGGTATGTGAAAAGAAATAGCATTTTTAACTGATGATTCTAGAAAAGGATTAATATATATAAGCTTTGTCCTGTAAAATGAGCAGTACTTTGAGTGAGAGAAATGTGGAGTGTTGTGTTTTATCTCTCAATAATTGGAAGATCCCAGTTGCATTCTTTCATGCCTCCCTCACAGGCTTTGAGAATAATAAGCACTCAGAGAAAGTGAAATTTACTCCCACATATTTGTTCCACCCTTATTAACTCAACAGCCTATTTACTGCAAGCTTTCAGGAATACAATAATTGACTTCCTGTACCTCAATAATATATGACAGATAACTTCCAAGACATAATATAATAAAAAAGGGAGATTTAGCCCCTATGCTGGTGTGATCAATCTCAGACCAGCTTCCATTCTCTGTTCAGAGACCTATATGAATTATAACTTGGTTACTAATAAAAAGAATATAGGGGGGAGAGCCAGTGGGGATACAGCCTGTTTGAGTGTTCATGGAACATTGCTGGAAGGAATGCTGGAGATTAGGAACATGGACTGTCACACTTCAGACTTCCCAAACTCAGTCATCTAATCCTTTGTTCATAGAGCCTTGATTCTCACTCCAGGGGTAAGTCCCACTTCATTATGTATAGAATATTTTTGATGTGTTGTATTTGGTTTGCTAGTATTTTATTGAGAAAGTTTGTATCTATTTTCAATAGAAGACAGTGGCCTGTACTTTTCTTATGGTGTCTTTCCTGGTTTTGGTATCGGAGAGGCACTGGCCTCATAGAATAAGTGTGGAAGTGTTTCTTCCTTTTTTTGGAAGTTTAAGATGGTTTTAAAATGGTCAGGACTTTTTTTGTGTGACCTAACATGAACCATCTTGGAGAATGTTCTGTTTGAGCATGAGAACTGTTGCTAATTTTAGTGTAGTAAGAATAAGATTGCACCTACTCATATAGATTCAGAGGTTATTTTAATACTTCACTTTTATGTAAAATCTTATTTTAATTCTTATACAACTTCATGCAGTAGGTGCTGTTCATTTATTCTTTTTAAAAATAATGCTAGCCTGGCTGGTATGGCACAGTGGATTGAGCAAACCAAGTGTTGCTGGTTCAATTCCCAGGCAGGGCACATAACCAGGTTGCAAGCCAGATCTCCAGCCAAGTCCCTAGCTGGAGGCAAGTGAAAGGCAACCATACATTGATGTTTCTCTCTCTTTTTTTCCTCCCTCCCTTCCCCCCTCTCTAAAAATAATGAATAAAATCTTAAAAAATAAAGATAATGCTAATTTTAAAATGTATTTTTGTGAAGTTAATTTTTTTAGAGATGTTTAGGGTCACAGCAAAATTAAGAGGAAAGTGCAGAGCTTTCCCATAGAACCACTGTCTCCCATGCACAGCCTCCCCTGACCCCCACCAACATTCCCCACCAAATAGGCACATTTGTTACAACTAATGAACCTGAACTGATACATTAATATCACCCAAAGTCCACAGTTTACCTCAGGGTTCACTTTTGGTGTTTTATGTTCTATGGGTTTGAATAAATGTAGAACTTGTTTCCATCATTATAGAACCATACATGTTTTCACTGTTCTAAAAATTCCCCTGTGTTCCACCTATTCATAACCCTCTTTATATACTTTACATAACTTTATATACTTTTACAATTTATAGATGGTTATGTGGAGACACCTAGCTGTCAAACAACTCTGGTGGCACAGTTAGTAGATGGGGGAGCGATGTTCATATCCAACTGACTTCAGAGTCCATTGGAACTGTTATTACATGTTGTGTGTCAGTGATGAGCTTATCATCCAAGAGGGTTTCAATTTAATAGTGTATAAATTATGGCATAAAAGTGAACCTCATATTATACAGCTCAATGGGAAGATGATGATCAACAACATGGAGTAAAGGCAATGAATATCAACATTTTAAAGTTTCTTCTTACTGTTTTAATGTTATACTGCATTTGTATATAAATTAATCTAAAGACAACACAGATATCCTAAATTTCATTAGGCTCTGATGAGTGGCCTCTAAAGGGACAAAGATAAAGAGAGAAAGAAGAAGATGGAAAGAGCCCTGGCTGGTGGCACAGTGGATAAGGCACTAGCCTGCAAACCCAAAGGTCACTGGTTCGATTCTGCAGCCAGGGCACATAATCAGGTTGCAAGCCAGGTCTCCAGCCAGGTCTCCAGCCAGGTCCATAGCTGGAGACAGGTGAAAGGCAACCATACATTGATGTTTCTCTCCTTCTCTGCCTCTCTCCCTTCCCTTCTCTCTAAAATTAATAAATAAAATTAAAATTAAAGAAGGTGGAAAGATAATTTTAAGGAAGTTTCTTATAAATTAAGAATGAAAGACAAACATTAGTTGACTGTTATATAATAGCACTAGTATTTGATTACTAGTGTGTCTTGGCTGGTAAGTTGCCATAAATTCATTAAAATTTCTTTCATTGCATACAATGCAAAAACCAATTATGGCATTTACGCTAAATAAATAGTACATTAGTTAATTATGATTTTTCAAAATGTTGTCACTTTAATTACAATAATATGGGAGTTAAAAATAATTCATTGCGGTAACAGGTTATTTTTTATATATTTCTCTTATACCTACAATATTTGGAGGGAAAAGTGAAACACTCATGTACAGATAAACAAAAGGTATAATTTTAAATAAGTTGATTATTAACCTTGAATCAATCACACACCTAAAATATTTGCTGGAAATGTCAATTAGTGGTTTTTAAAAATTGTATTATTTCAATGCAATAAACTAGAGATGGTGTGAATCTCTTTGACATAGTATGCAATAATTAATGCTTTAAAAGCTTTACTACCAATACAAATTATAAATATGTTATTACCTCATAGTAGCATATTCCTATATATTAAAAATTTATTTTATTTTTAATTTTTAAAAATATTTATTATTTTTAGAGAGAGGGTTAGGGGGAGAGAGAGAAAGAGAGAGAGAAAGAGAGAGAGAGAGAGAGAGAGAGAAAGAGAGATCAATGTATGGTTGCTTTTCACCTGCCTCCAGCTACAAACCTGGCTGGAGACCTGGACTGCAATCTCGTTATGTGCCCTGCCTGGGGAATCAAACCAGAAACCTTTGGGTTCACAGGCCAGCACCTTATCCACTGTGCTACCAGCCAGGGCTGATTTTATTTTTTAATGTAGGGGATAAGTGATGTCACATTTATAAGGACAAATACTCATCATGTTAATATGGTCATTCTAACAAGCATTGTATACTGATACTAAATAAATAGATATTTTTCCACTAGATGATCAAAAGTGTTCTCAGTGATTAACTATGTATTTTTAATCTTGTTACTTTAGCTGCACTAGTCACAGATTTATCTTTTTAAAATTAGGTTTCTGTATTAATACTTACTGTACTTACTACCTTTGCAATTTCAAAACTTTTCTGAGGAAAACAAGTTGATGATTGTTTTATTATGTGTGAATTCTGCATTGTTTGGTGGTACAGATTGTTTCTCAGTGGAGAGCTACAGGTCCAACATGAGAAAAACAACAGATGGATATAAAATGAGCAAATAACAGTAAAGAAAATGCTTACCTGTACGGATAAGGGGAATCTGACACATTATTTAATTTATTTATCTTTCTGCTTACAAAGGTTAGCATTATGATGTACATATAACAGGAGTTCAGGAACTCCTGAATGAAGTTTATGCTACTTAAAATACTAACTAATTAATGGGCTTTCTGAAATAATTTTCATTCCTAATGTTCATCTTAAAAATAGTTTTGTGTACTAATTGTCAATCAAATTAATAAATGCATATATTATAAACATTAAATGGTACTAAAAGTTATAAAAATAGCCTTGCTTTAATCAAGCACATTTTAACTCCCAAGTCTGCCTTCTGAAGCAACCTGCACTATATACTGTTTCTTTTTCTTTTGGTATTTACCCCATTTTTCTAAATTCTAAATGTATGCTTTAAAACCATTTTGCAACGTACTGATTTTGAGCATTATCAATGAACTTACTGTGATAATAAATAAATATTTAACTCTTTAGTAATCTTCCTCTACCTCTTCCTCTTATTGAAACAATATTATATCAACTATATTTGATTATTGAATGTTAGTTACTGCTAATCCAGGAAGTTTTCTCTCTTATGCAACTTAAAAAAAAAAAAACAACTTTTTTTGAAGTTTATAATATCCTTGCCCTATAGTTTCTTTATTATGGTTCTAATTTGAAATTTCTCAAATTTTCCAATTAATATTTAACACCAAGATGCTTACTAAGTACTCAAGAGGCCTTCACATTCAATTAGTGCCGTTTATATTAAGGAAGATCTCATCACTCCCCGGCCTATTGTAAAATGGCACATAAGGACTTGCCACTACTTTCATTTCCGAAGGTTTTTATTTTCAATTTTCTGAATCGTGTATCTTCATTTGCCCTTCCCTTTCTCCAAGAGCTTTCTTAGAGGAATAGGAAGGGACAATTTTGAGAATCTGTGTCAGAAAGTATCTTTTTGTTTCAAAATCTGTATTGGATGTACAGTTTCGATATTTAATTAATAGACTGGAAAAACTGTTTTCTTTGGAAGTTTGAAGGTTCTGGGCCTAAAATGAAATTACAACCTTCATCTGACACTTTGATTTCAGGCTGCTGAGACCCCCCAGGAGCGGATCCAGCTAACCAAGGCCCAGAGGACTCTAAACACTTGGAAGCCCTGCTAATATATTTATTTGTATTGCTTTAAGCTTCTAAGTTTGTGGCAATTTATTAATTAGCAAAGGAAAACAGATACAGGACTCTAGATAGCTTCCATTCTACTGTATTTTGATGCTTTCTATGTAATGTGTTCTTGTAAATAAGCAATTCCCCTGATTAAAATGAATTATTCTGTCATAAAAATATTTTTCATAATATGTTTTCCTATTACCCAGATCACAGGTGATGCCTTTAAATAAATGTAAAATGTCTCCCAACTCATTAATTATAGAAGTTAAAAGTCCTAAATCTCAGTGACGCCATTGACTCTGATTTGGAAGCACAGTCTGCCAATTTTCCATCAGTAGCATTGGACCATTTTCTTTCCATATAAAAGGACATGATAACACATACAGAACTAAGAAAGTTATGTCCATTGTATTTCCCTGACAGGCATATTTGATGGTATGCATACATTTATGTACACCTCCATATTAATACACATTCTCTGAATATAGTCATATGTAAAATAAATTTGTACGAATACAAATTCTTTGAGGCTTTATTCTCTAACCTGACTTTTAACTAAACACCACCTACTATGAGAGGTATTGAAGTAACGAGCACTAAAATAGAACATTTTTAAAGCTTTATTATTGCCATTGTAAGTCTGGAAATGTTTTGGGTAAATTTGAATTTTATCTCACCTCTCCATGTAGCTATATGTAATAGTTACTATCACTTTCCTGAAAAAAAGGAAATACTGAATTTGAAATCATGTGAGGGAAACAGGTTTCAGAGGTGGAAAAAAAAAAAAAAAAAACTATTTTGGCAAAGCAGAAAAAAAAATCCTGGAGGTAAATAATAAAAAAGGAAAATAATGAATGCCTTTAAGACAAATAATGAAGAGGGATAGATATAAGCAAAAGTTAGTGTAATTTTAAACACTGATTTAAACATATGGTTTTATAAAATATTTATTGAATATTTACTAAAATACCATCATGACTGAAAAGATTAGACTTTCAATGGTTGATATTTTTTCTTTGTTGTTATTCTTTATTCGCTCCATGTTGGCACTGGTTTAGTTTTCCAGTTATCCTGAGCACAGAGTGTCCGAAAATTTCAATATTGAATAGTGAGATGCTACAATGTGCTTTTATAAATGTATAACTTGTTTTATTTTAACTTACCATGAACAGTTTAAATATACATACAATTTGAAGGCATTGTATAATATAGCCCAATTTACCGTGCACCTGTTGTCCTGTTGTTAATATATTTCTTCACCTTCATTCGCTTTTTCTTTCTTTATATATACATATGTATGTATGTGTGTATGAAAGTTTTATCCTCTAAATAATTTATAATTAAGTTGCAATCATCATGACCCTTTGCTTTAAAATATTTTAGGATTCAATTACTAAGAACAATGGCATTATCCTTCACTACCACAATACTGTTACTATATTTTAAACATTTATTACTGATATGGTAATATTATCCAATTTATAGTCTATAATCAAATTTTTCTAATTGTTCTCAAATGTAGTTCATGGGTACAATCAAGAATTATATATTGCACTCAAGTTTTGATGTTTAATCTTTTTAATAAGAGCAATTTTCTCTACTTGTTTTGTTTCAGATCATTGACATTTGAATAATCTGGACTTCCTTACTACTATCTGCCACGACTGAGATATGTCTAATTGCTTCCACTTGATTTGATTCAACTTCCTTCTTTTTTTTCAAGAATACAATAAAACTTGTACTGTTAAATTTTTATTGCATATTTGAATAAATAAATATTGTAAATTTACCCAATTGAATCCCTTGGTTTGGTTGGTTTCTGTGAAAACTCTCCATTATAAAAGTACCTCTTTACTTTTATACATAAGAAGTGATAGCTGGTATGAATGCTCTAGACCTCTAGCTTCTTCCCCAACAATTTTTCACCAATTATTTTAGCATTAATTGAGGACCCTTGTCAGAGTCAATTATTTCATCAAGAATTCAAAATTGGTATTTTTTTAGCCTATCTTTTCTTCTGTATTTGAGAAGCACTCTGCTGTAAAAGATACTTCTTTACATTTATTTTTCTCCTGCTCACTCTTTCTTTTTCTTTCTCTCTCTTCTCTCTTTTTCATTTTCCATAGTCTATCAATGTAATTCACATCAGTAGATACAAAAAACAAAAACAAGATGAGAATAAATAGTTTTTAAATAATAACATATATTAAAGTAAAAAGAACTTAGAATATTTCACTTAGGAGATTTTGCCTTAGAGTCATGAGGCTCCTGATCTGCTCCAGTTCCAAGATGACTTGTTCTGTCACTCAGGAAATAATGAAAATCTCTGTGCCTCAGTTACTTCATCAGTGAGATTAATTAATAAGTCTTTAGAGTTTGGCCCAATGCAAGGTATATAGATAGTGTTCAATAAATATTAGCAAACACTATTATTGTTATTATTATTATTGTTTCTTCAGCTATTAGCTTGACAGAGGATAAGATGAAGAGTGATCAGTTATATATTTTTAATAAAAAAGCAAGCCAAAGGTAATGAAGGTCTTATGAAAGGTATCAGTAAATGAAGCATTGAGCGATTTGAAATTCCTTCCCCAAACTATCTTGAACGTCCAAGACCCGCCTTTGAAAAACAGAAATTGGGAAGGCACAAGTCAAATCTGAGTGTTGGTGCTGCTGCAGCTGTATGCTACCCACTGCCTGAGTGTAACCTTGAGACCTGAAGCTACCCCTTCGCTCCCCTGAAATGGTAAAGTGGGGAAACAAAGGGTGAACGCTGGTCAGGAGGGGAAACTGATGCTATAGTGCCATGCGGCAAACACATGTAATTACCGAGCCTAAGGGCTTCAGAACCTCTGACTCTTCCACCTGGTGCCAAAGGTTGAGGGGGTACAAGAGAATTACTGTTGAAATTAGGGTAACTTCTTTTTCCTTCTTGGTAACTCATGTAAATAAGGAGTCTCTTTTCTTTCACAGATGCTTTATGCTACATTGTTATAATTAGCATAATATATGAAAACACCCTCAATGTCATTTGACAGATGAATGGATAATATATATACACACATGCACACAACTATTGCTTGGCCTTAAAATATAAGCTAATCATAGAAGGACAAATGTTATAAGAGTCTATAAGAAGCATCTACAATAGTCACACAAAGAGTACAAGTTCAGGAAATTGGGAGTTGTTTCCAATGGGTATAAAGTTTCACTTATGCAATATGAATAGTTTCCATGCATCTGCCATTTAGTTTAGTTCCTATATTTGTCAGTACTCTATTGTGCAGTTATAAATGTATTAAGAAGGTTCGTTCTCATGTTAAGCATTCTTACCATAATAAAAATCATCTTCAAAATACTGTATAAATTCTGCCTTGTTACCTGGTAAATCTTTGAGACCAGTGTTCTGTCTTATTCATTGTGCAGTTGATCCTTAAAAGATACTGGTTTGAATGACACTGGTCCATTTATATGCAGGCTTTTTTTTTTTTTCAATTGATTCTTACAGTTCATACCTGTGTTGTTCAAAGGTCAACTCTGCAGCAGGGAGTTTAAGTGTGCACAGGGGCCACTCTAATTACACACAATGGGCTTTTCAACTGCATGGGACATCGTGCTCCCAACTCCTGTGCTGTTCAGGGATCAACTAACTTTAACACAACTGGTGCCTGTTCAGGGCCAATAAATATTTATTGAACTAAAAAATGCTAATCTTACTAAGGATTGATATTATGGGAAAATATTTTTAATTTGCTTATGGGAAAATATGTCAACTTACAAATTTTGAGGACATAATTTAAAGACAAACAAATATTAACCATAAAGAAATGTTGCTCCAACTCCATCTACCCATTACCTATATTCAAATGATATTCTTTGGCAGTTTTTGAAACTACAATTAAAGTTAACATAGTGTATTTAGTTGTGATATCCTTTTTCTAAATCAATTTATGTGTTATGTACAAACAAAAAAATGCAGATTTGAAGTGTCTAATTTGATCAGTCTTGTTTAATGTTTGTAGTAATGCAATCAGCAGCCCTAAAATACAGAGAATTTAAATCACTCAGGCAGTTCTTTAGTTTCTAGCATTTTAATTGAACTGTTCAACTTAAATGCACAGAACTTCCTAAATTCATTTATTAAATTAATAATTTGTGGCTTAAAAATATATTTACATGATCATTTTTATCTGACTAGAAGACAGATTCACTTTTTTCTTTGCAATCTTGAATTCATCTATTTTCATATCACACCAGCAAGGAACTTGTAAAATGTTTGTAGAAGTTGAGGTAATGAACATATTTACCCTTATAATATCATAGAAAAAGCATTCATTATCTTACCACTTAATGGATGTTAGGTATTGAATGTTGGTAAATATGCTTTGTCAATTTAAACAATGACTTTTACTCATAACTTGTTGATATTTGCTAGCATAATGACTTTTTAAATTTCATTATTCAAAATTTTTACCAAAAATCAAAAATCAGCTCTTGAAATAATGAGCATGTATTTATTCTCATTGCCTTATTATGTAACTAGTTATAATAATTCATTTTAAATAGGTCAAATTTGCCTTCTGAAAATATTATTTCTTTCCTGAAAGTTTTGAAGGTTCACTCATTAGTACATCTGATCCTGGAGTTTTCTTGATGGGGTGGTTTAAAGTAAGGATCCTGTTCTGGAGGGTGGGGCAAAAGTGGGCTTATACTTGTGGGTATGCAAAATATGAAGTTTATTCTTGCATTATAATTTATTAATTATTGTATTATTTTCTATATGAACAACTAATATAAAAGTACTCAGACTGTCTTAGGTCAGTCTAGGTAAATTGTGTCTCAAGAAATGTCTCAATTTTACTTAGATTTTCAAATTAATCGGTATTAAGTTGTACATAAAACCACGTTACTATTCTATCAATGCTCTTTTATGTCTGTATGATTAATAATGTCCACTTGTGCATGCCTGCTATCATTTCTCCTCACCACCCTTCCACTCTCTTCTCTCTGCTTCTTCCTCCTTCCCCTCCTGTCTTTTCTCCTAACTGGCCAGCAAAATTCTAAGGAGAGGAAATGATGGAGTGGAGATAGGAAGTAGGGTAGAAAACCCATAGGGCAACTTTGTTTCGTGGAAGGCCTAGAGATCCTTCTGCTCACCAAGATTGCGTGTGATGTACTGGAGAGAGGGATGGGATGTCATTACCTTTCATTCGTTCATCCTGGGGTTACAGCCGAAAATCCCACTGTTATCAAAGATCCAGCATGAATGGTGAAAGGCTGGGAATCCTGCTTCTATCTGCACTCCACCTAGTTTGTATTAAAAAAAAAAAATGATTGTGGCGGATGACAACAGACAATTTCAAAGTCACTCTAAGAAGAGGCTCCACCAGCAGATTCTGTGCAGCTATTGGATCTTGGCTAGATCAGGTCTCTGTGTCTGTGTGAGACCTCCTCAGAAAACAGGGGCTACTTGGAGACACGAAGGTATTTATGGAGTCCTGCCTCTTAACAGCAGTGTGGAAGAACAAGAAAGGGATTTTAAAAATCTAAGTTATGGTTATTATGCAGGCATTGATTGTATTATTCACATATTTCTATATTCTTGAATACATAAAATATCACTATTAAATCATAAAAATATTCTAAAAAATATAAAATCCAGTGACTAATAGTTGATAGGCTATAAATAAGTTGTTTTAGTCTTAAACTCTTCTCTTTTACTCTGATCTTCTTGTTTAATAAGTGTATGTACAAACGCACACACACACATGCTAGTATAAATACATGTGTATAAATACATGTATATATATATATATATATATATATATATATATATATATATTATACCAACTAAACTATCACATCATTATAGTAAAAAGGTTTTTCAATAACTCACTTGAATTTGTCCAAAGTGATATAAATTTTTAAGAGAATAACATTCAGTTCTAAAAGAGAAAAATACTATGGTATATTTGTACATTGTTTAAATTATATTAGAGATCAATATTATTTTAAACTTCCCCTTTCAACAAATTTGTAAAATATCCCACAGATTATTATAATTACCTAACAAGAAACAAAGATAATAAATTTAATATCCACTTATCCTATATAGAAATGCCACATAGTTCTAATTAGGTAGATCATAAAGTGATAGGGACTTGTGACAACATTTATTTCTGAAAATACATTATTCACATTCACAAACAATGCTTGTATGAACGTAATACAGGACTGGCAAATGACCTAGTTATGAGGTGTTACATACCTCAATGGCCTTTATTAAAACAACATTCTATCTGTAATTTACTGAAGAGTCACTTGTTACTGGGGTGAGAAATTTTAGTCTTTCAAATTGTGAACTTCATTCTAAATCTATGCTTATTTAGCTGATGGTAGAGCAATTCATGTTGGATCCAAAAATAACACTCAGCTGAATGCACAGTTTGGATGAACTGTACAGGGTACAACTGGCAGAGATTCAGAAGAATCAATTGCTCTGATTTCACCACCGGCAAATGGACCAAAGCTGATGCTCTAAATTGAAAGTAATAGTCAGAATGCTCTACAGTGGCTCAGCTCCACTGCATGTATGACAACTTCACCAAATAATTTAAGCATGGGACAATTACATCTTAAAATTCATTCAGTATGTTCCTGAAGTATCTATGTACTTCTTTATATAATACATTTTTACAATGTAAATGTACTGAGTCACACTTGTATAGCTAATTGAGCTATTGTCATTGGTACTTTGTCAAAAGTGTTGTAATGACAGGAAAAAATGCTTCTTGCTAAAATAACTGCACTAATTTCAGCCTACTATAAAAATAACCACTTTAATTTTATATCTTGATGTTTTGAGTCCAAATTCTTGTATATATTTGTCATTCTAATATAGCTGCTTACAACAACAAATCAACAAGAACACTATCTTGAATAGTGTTATTTTTATATGTAGTTATGAATGTATTTAGTGTTCCATGTTTCTATTTGCATTATTTAATACAATTGAAATAAAATGATTTGTGATTTATCTTTGGTAACCATTTCTCTTTCCATTCATATGTGAATTTAATTATATGGGATTGTTGATAGAGTTATTATATCAATCATATTATAGAGACTATTTTAAATATGGTTTATATAAATATGATACATAATACAGTTTCTGAATCTAAGAAAATACAGTGTATTATTATTATTGTTTTTACTTCAGTGTTCTTTGGCATACAATAGACATGTAAGTGGTTATTTTCTTGAAAAAGTCTGTAAGTTGATGAACATCAAGTTCATTAATAGCGCTCCAGAATTAAGGAATCATAATACATTTAACAGAATACAAAATGTTCCATTTGATGGGCATTATATTTTTCTTGGTCTTTTCTGCATACCCAGTGCTTTCTTTGTGTTCAGTATGTCAAAAGCATCTAATAGGTATTCGTTGAATGATGAATGAAGAGGAAGAAAATGTTTTTCTGATATATATGTTTTTGTTTTTGTTTTTTTTTAATTTGATTTTATTGTTGTTGTATTACATCCATCCCCTTTTTAATCCCCTCTGTCCCCTTCCCCACCCACCCACTCCCCCACACAGTCAGTCCCACTTGTTGTCCTTGTCCATGGTTCTTCCATACTAGCTTCTTGTCTAAACTGTTCCCCTTCTTTGACTCTTCCTCCGCCTCACCCTTTCCCCTTCTCCCTACCCGCTGAAGGCCTATTCATAGTATTCATATATCTGGTCCTGTTTTGCTTGTTATTTGTTTCGTTCATTATTGTCCTGTAATGGGTGAGATCATATGGTATTTGTCTTTCACTGACTGGCTTATTTCACTAAGCATAATACTTTCTAGTTCCATCCATGTTGTTGCAAAGGTTAGGAGTTCCTTCTTTCTTTCTGCTGTGTAGTGTTCCATTTTGTAAACGTACCAAAGTTTTTTGATCCAATCACCCACTGATGGGCACTTAGGCTATTTCCAGCATTTGGCTATTGTAAATAATGCTGCTATGAACATAGGGATACATAGGTTCTTCTGAACTGGTGTTTCAGGGTTCTTTGGGTATAGTCCAAGTAGTGGAATTGCTGGGTCAAAAGGCAGTTCCATTTTTAATCTTTTAAGGAAACTCCATACTGTTTTCCATAGTGGCTGCACCAGCCTGCACTGCCACCAACAGTGTACCAGGGTTCCCTTTGCCCCTTTCTGATATTTTAAAGACAAAAAATAAAAGTACTATTCAGAAATTCCAGAGGGAAGAATTAGCCTGTTTTACTTAAATAAAAGCTTTGATTACCTAATTTGTGGTATATTCTTTGCTTGGGAAGAAGGCTGTAAAGGTGAATATTACAAGTTACTGAACTAAGATATATTGAATTTAATGATCAAGAGAAGTATTTATAAAAATAATTATGAAAATGTTTCTGTAGATTTATAATATGTAGCTTCTATTGCCAAACATTCTTACAAGCAGAGCACAGTTTTGAAGAAGACATAGTTAAAAATCTCTTTCAACTTATCTTCAGTTTTATCATTCTTTTAAACATCTGAAATGTCTTCTAAAGAATTCCTGAACAATGTCTTATGCCAAATTTTCCAGGGAATTTTTATGATTAAAAAAAAAAGCACTTTTGTGTTAAAGAAAATTATAATATCTATGTACTCTTTATAGTCAAATTTTTCTTAGAACATTTGGCAATATGGTACTTATGTGAGGTGATGGATGTGTTCATTAGCTAATCACAGTGATTATTTTACAATGTTTATTGATATCAAAACATTAAATTATATACCTTAAATATATACAATTTTTACCTGTTAACTTTATGCCCATAAAGCTGAAACATCAACTTAAGTGCTTTAAAATATTGTTGTTTTATTGGCCATTTGTATATCTTTGGAGAAATGTCTTCTGAATTCTTTTGTTTATTTTTTAATTTCAGTATTTTATAGTTTTTGCTGTTCAATTATAAAATTATTTTTATGTTCTGTATATTAAAACTTCATTTTTTATTTACTATTTCTTAAAAGATTTTATTCATTGTATTTAGAGAGGACAGGGAGGAGGGAAGAAAGGGAGAGAAGCATCAATGTATGGTTGCCTTTCACCTGCCTCCAGCTACAGATCTGGCTGGAGACCTGGCTTGCAACCTGGTTATGTGCCCTGACTGGGGAATTGAACCTGCGACCTTTGGATTTGGAGGTCAGTGCCGTTCCACTGAGCCACACCAGCCAGGCCTAAACCTTTATTAGACATATGATTTCCAAATATTTTCTTCCTGAATATAAGAAGTTTTAATAATAACCAAGTTTTAAGGAAGCATCCTTTTTGAACTTTGAGAACATTGCAACACCTGCTACTAACAAGGCACTAAAATTAACAGAGAAATAGCTCTATGTCAGCTTGCAATGTGCACAACGTCATGTGTGGGAGCATTGTTTTTTGTTTTGTCTGTGGTAGGCAATGTTGTAATATGGTTTCCCAATGATCCCTTGTCTAGTAGCTCTCCTTGATTGTGAGATGGTTGAGTGACTTACTTTTAACAAATAGAATATAGTGAACATAATGAGAGGTCTCTTCTATGGTTCCGTTACCAAAGGTCATGAATTCTATCTTGCCAGTAAACTCTCTATGAAAGAAAAAAAAGAAAAGCATACTTTTGCTTGAAAATCTTTGATGAACTGAATTCTTGCAGCTATGTGAGCTCAGAGGTCTTCAGTCAAATCTTCAGACCTGACCCCAATCTGGGCTGACACCTCAGTTTCAGTCTTCTGAGACTCTAATGCATCCATACTGTATCTGTATTCTTGAGCTGAGCAACAGGCTGAGATTAAATAAATAAATAAGTGCCACTAAATTTGTGGTTATTTATTATGCCTCAAAAGATGATTAATTGTTCTCCTAACTAAATTTTCTATGTATTGAAATGATCAGAAAATGAACATTATTAAAATCATTTTAGACCAAATATTTAACGAACAGAGATTAAATAGGACTCACAATGCATCTCTGAAGGAATATATATATATATATATATATATATATATATATATATATATGTATATGTAGTGCATGGATGGAACTGCATAAATGAAAAATAAACAAACAAAAGCTATTTTCCAAAACACATGAAAAATAGCCAAGGATTTACAAAGCTTTACCATTTGTATCTCAAAATGTACCTTACTAAACTAAATCAAATATTCAGGAAAATCAGTTTTAATTGATAAAACTTAATGCATTATATAGTAATCACATTCCGGATTTGGTCCTGCCCAGTTTATAATCCTGTCATTAGAATAGTTACAAAAAACTGTATTGTTCTCAATATATCTAATATATATACGCTTTTAAGGCAACCTTGCCAATCCAAATTCTGGAAGAAACCAACTAAATTTTCTTTCTTAAGGATTTGAATTTAAGGTCCTAAGTGCTGAATTCAAAGGGTGAGAGTGGTGGATTCAGGAGCAAGGGAAAAATGAATCCAGCAGTCAAAGCCAAAGTCAGGAAAAACACTAAGGATAGCAAATATTAATTGGTCTCTATTGTATTTGTACTGAATAAGAAAGAGAGGTACATACATGGAGAAAGAAACATAACTAGAAATTATAACACATGAGAGAGGAAATATAACTCGAGAATTAAGCCTAGCATAATGATTTTCAGCAGACATGAGTCCAGGTTACTGCTTGAAATTTAATCTGTATTTTTTTCTAGCTATTCCTTTTTAAAGTTTAAAAAATTTTTAGTTACAGTTTACATTCTACATTATTTTGTAATAGTAAAGGTGTATAGCATAGTAGTTAGACAATCATATAGTTGACAAAGTATTTCCCCTGATATTTCTAGACCCTGCCTGGCACCATACAACATTATTTCAACATAGTTAACTGTATTTCCTATGCAGTACTTTATATCCCAGTGACTATTTTGTATCCCTTTTTAACTAATTTTTAAAATGCAATGGATCTCCTTACTTTAAGTATTAATCTAAATTATTTCCTTTTTAAAAAAAAATATTGGGATGATATTGGTTTTAAAACTGTATAAGTTTCAAGTATGCCACTCAGTAACACAACATCTGCATACTGTATCATGTATGTAACACCCGACGTCAAGTTCTTTCCACCATCATTTATTACACCTTTGCCACCTGTCACCTTCTATCCCCTGTTTCCTCTGGCAATCACTATACTGTTGCTTATTTTATTTATGTATTTATTTATTGTTTAATTCCATCACCTTTTTCACCCAGTCCCCTGTACCCCCTCAGCTCTGACAGTTGTCAGTCTGTTCCACATGTCTATGAGTCTGTTTCTACTTTGTTAGCTTATTTTGTACATTAGAGTCCACATATAAGTGATATCAAATAGTATTTGTTTTTCTCTGACTGGCTTATTTCACTTAGCATAACACACTCCAGGTTTATCCATGCTGTTGCAAATGGTAAGGTTTCCTTTTGTACTGCCAAGTAGTTTTCGATTGTGTAATTTTACCACAACTTTGTTATCCACTGAGGATACTTGGACTGCTCCCAACTCTTAGCTGTTGTAAATAATGCTGTGGTGAACATGGGAGTGGATATATTCTTTCAAATTAGTGTTTCAGTTTTCTTTGGATATATTCGCCAAAGTGGAATCACTGGGTCATAAGGAAGTTTCATTGCTAATTGAGAAAACCCCATACTGGTTTCTACAGTGACACCAGTCTACAGTCCCACCAATAAGTGGATGCTGTATCACGCATTCGGACAGGTATGACACAACATCCCATTGTGGTTTCAGTTTACATCTCTCACATGGTTAATGATGTCGAATATTTTAAAAATATGCCTATGGGTCATTTGTATCCTCTTTGAAGAAGAGTCTTTGTCTGTTAGTTAAGAGTCTTGCCTCATTTTTTAACTGGATTGTACGTTTTCTTGGTGTTGTATGATTTCTTTATAAATTTTGGATATTAACCCCTTATCAGATGTATCATTTGCAAATATGTTATTCTATTCAGTGGGCTGTCTTTTCAGTTTATAGATGGTTTCCTTTGCTCTGCAAAAGCTTTTTAGTGTGATGTAGTTCCATTTGTTTATTTTTTCATTTCCCTTGCTCAAGGAAATATATCAGAAAAAAATATTGTTATGAGAAATGTCCAAGATTTTACTATGCCTTCTTCTAGGATATTTATGGTTTCATGACTTACATTTATGTCTCTAATCTATTTAGAGTTTATTCTTATGTATGGTGTAAGGAGGTGATTTAGTTTAATATTTTTTGCATATTTCTGACCAATTTTTCCCAACACCATTTACTGAATAGACTGTCTTCACCCCACTGTATGCTCTTGCTTCCTTTGTCAAATATTAAGTCACCATAAAGGTTTGGGTTCATTTCTGGGGTCTCAATTCTGTTCCATTGATTTATATGTCTATTTTAATGCCAGAGTACACTGTCTTGATTGCTATAACCTTATATAGTTTGATATCAGGTAGTGTGATATTGCCAATTTTGCTTTTTCTCAAGACTACTAAGGTTATTTGTGGTTAACTTATGTGTCAAAATCCTTTTCTAGGAATCAATCTTTTGGGAAAATACTGCATTTCTTAATATATGATGAGTTGAAACACATAAAAATTAAATTGCAGCCAAACTGAATAAATACATGTGAATATTTATTCACTGATGTTACAAGTGATTACTATTTATCATGGACTTGATAAGTGAGATAAAATATAAGAAAAAATACTGTGTACAAGAAAGATTAAAAGTTAAAAAATAAAGATATAAATCTTAAATGTTTAATTTCCATACTGGCATTTTTCTATTAATATGATATGTTTTATGACTTTTATTTTCATCTAATGTGAGATCACTGAATAAAATATAAATATATTATTTATTAAATACATTTCATTCAGTAATCTAAGAAGGTAAGATTACATCATCTAAGAGGGTAGATTATATCATCTAATTCTTAAGCACTAAATAGAACCATGTTTAATTCATTTTTTGAGCATTTTGTTTTATATCAAATACAGAGTTAATCATGTTCAGGCTTTCTATTCTTTGTTTATGTTTACAATAGGAAATCTGCCTGGTACATCCATGATAGAAAATTTGCCTGGTGTACTCATCATGGCTTTTCACCTGCTGCTATTGCTTTAAATTTCCTTCCCCCTAGCTCCATCTGTTACTGCCAAATACTTTTATGTAAAAAAAAATTTATATATATATATAATTATACATTTTATTTCTAGTTTCAAACATGTCAGTTCCTGAGTTATCTTTGTACTACTTTTTAAACTTTTTAGAATGACATTTGTTTGTCATTGTTTTGTTTTGCTTTATCTTTACTTTAGACAAAAACACTAGAAAAAGTTGATGAGTTTGCATGCAAAAATAAATCAATATGACTAAACATTATAGATATATATGTATGTATCACAAATGTGCTTTGCTTATAGAACTAATGATTCTTTAATTTCTACTTCATAGTCCCTAGAAAATATTTACTTATGTGATAAAAGAATTCTGAAACAGGTTATTTAAAAAAATATAAAGGTTAGAATATTCCCATATAGATTAATGGTGAAATTTTAAAGATTCAATGATAACCTCTATTGAGGATGCATCCAATTATCTTTGCTATATCCTTGGTCAGCCATGAATAAAGAGAAAGTCAGTCAGATTTAATTTTGTCAATATGAGCAAAAGACATCTTAAACTTTAAATAGTTAACATAAAAGTCACATCAGATAGAAACACTCTGATACAGTCAGCTTTTTTGTAATGAAATAATACAACCACAAAATTATACTATGTACTGTCTAAAAATTGATATGGTTTATAAATAGTTAATTCATAATTTAAACAATATAATTTCTTATAACTTTGCAAATAAATCAAAGAAAAATCATGTTTCATACATTTGAAGATCAATAGAATTAAATTTATAATCATAAACTAAGTAAACTATTATCATATTATTTCCTGAAATGAAATGGTATAGTTTAGAAGCTTCATTAAAATAATGAATGTGGCCTATGGATGAAGATCTAATTGTGATTTGATTTAAAACATATAGAAACCCTCATAAATATACTAACAAAACACCTATTTTCATGAAGTATGATAATTTAAAATTTTAAGGGGAAATAGATATAAATGGAGAAAATTGCAAGCATTTCAGAATGTCATTAATCTTATAAATAAAAAGAATGCTAGAAAAGAATTTGTGCAATCATTAATTCAGATTCCAAATGGCACTCATTGCAAGGCATCAGGTTTTTAAAGCTAGACAATTATTTGTTGTCAATGTCTCCAGACAAATACCACTAGCAACATACCTATAGTTAAGTAAGTTGGATATATTACTCTTTGTATGAAAAAAAAACCCCAAAAACATGGGCTGGGATCTATGAGGTCTCTCAGTAAGGGGTGTTAAAGAGATCTATTAGAAGTTTTACAGTTGATGTTTTGATATATGTATACAATGTAAAATAATCATCAAAATTAAGCCATTTAACATATCTATAAATTCATATAGTCACCATGTTCTTTTTGGAATTTTTAAAAGATATATCATCCTAGATAATTTCAAATATACAATTGAGTATTGTTAACTATAGCCATATTGTTGTACATTAGATCTTTAGAATTGACTATCTTTTATAATTGAAACTTTTTACCTTTTAATCAACATCTCAATATTTGCCCATTCCCTTGGGGTCTGACAACCACCATTCTATTTTTGGCTTCTATAACTTTGACTATTGCAATTCTACATTTAATTGAGATCATACAGTATTTGTCTTCCTGTGCCTAGCTTATTTCACTTAGTGCAATTTCCTCCAGGTTTGACACTGGGAAAAAGGATGGTCTATTTAACAAATATTGAGTAAATTGGATGTATATATATATATAAGAGTGAACATGGATGTTTCTTTTATACCTTACTTAAAAATCAACACAAAGTAGATTATGAAAAAGAATATATAAGATTTAAATGTCTCAATTTATTAAATCCACATGAACCCCACCCCCTGGTTTGGTTCTACTTCAATCTCAATTCAGAAATTGTGAGATTAAGACAACAGAGTGATTACATAAATTGCCCAAGTTCATGTAGTTAGAAAAAGCATAAAACCTGGCCACCAATTGTGTGTTCTCTTCCATAAAGATGGCCATACAGTATATTGTGTACTCTCATTCATGAAGTTGTACTATTTTACCAGGAGCAGCTTTGACATAGAGGACCATGGGATGTGACAATGTCAATGAATGTGATCCTGACTTGTGTCACTGGATGAAAGCTGTTGTTGTCATGAATAGAAATAACTGACCCAGAGAAGAAAGTTAGGGGTAAAAGACTCATCCCTGGATGGAAGTTGTTGTCATGCATAGAAATAACTAACCCAGAGAAGAAAGTTAGGGTAAAAGACTCTGGACCATATTTTTAACTGGATCATTAAATTAATGCCACATAAGCAGGTGTGTATATAGATCTAACTATCACTAGGGATATCTGACCTAGAGGAAGAAACTGAGATAGCATAATTAGAGAAAAGTTTAGGGAGGGAGGGAGGGAGGGCTAGAGAAACAGAGACAGAGAGACAGAGATAAAAGCTCAGAAATTATGGTGTTCTACATAACAAGTGAACAGAGTTCACTGAAACTAAAATACATGTATTTCTTTTTTTCAAATACATATATTTCTTATCTTGTCTCTAATATAATTTGATACATTTGTACCAAGAGTCCCTGAATATTGACCATTACTTTCTCTCCCTCTGTCATCTTTAGCAATCCTACCTACTTTCCCTCCATATACAACCTTATGAACTGTTGTTATTTTAATACCAACAGTATCGAGCACTTTCTAGCAGCACTTTCTTTACAGTCCTTGTCTTTTTTAATCTGAGGCCTTTATTCTTGGCCATTAGGAAATTGTGGTGAATCCCATGATTCAAATTATATGTATATACATACCAATGTGCTTCAATAATGCTGTCATAAACAACTGAAGCAGGTCAATTAACATTTTGGCATCATGATCATTAAAACAAATGGGCCCTTAATGCTGCTTGGGAATTCTACTATAGTTGGTGGATAGGATGCTTTCCTTTTTTCAGAAAAGGATGTAATTATACTGTAGAGATAAAAGTAGCATCTTGTCCTAAACCCAGTATGAGTGAATGTGCACGTGTGCTACAGAGAAAAACATGTTTCATATTCTGATAGAAACTGAAAGTGCAAAAGGCTATTGTGACCAGCACTGATCTCCGAAAGAGCTGTTGTCCTTTCAATGAGTTACCCAAAATTTAATAACGCACCTTAATCTCTGACTTTTGTAAAACGAGTGACCTTATGCAATAAAAAATAGTGTTGTGGTTTCCATAAAAACCTGAAGATTGTGTGAAAAATCTGGCAGTCTTTTCCATCATGAATAGACTACACGGCAGATGCTTCAATGCCTCATGTCACATCTCCATGGCCTATTTTTGATTTCATCTCTATCTGTGCCAGCTCGCAGTATCCTACTTACATGCCTACTTCAGATAATTTTATATATTTCTGCTTCTCCATACTTGCTCAGCCCACGGGAGCCACAGCCCAAAACTAACAGTATTAAAAGTTCTCTCAGCCCTGACTGGTGGCACAGTGGATAAGGCACCAGTCTTCGAACCCAAAGTCACTGGTTTGATTCCCAGCTAGGACACATAACCAGGTTGCAAGCCAGGTCTCCAGCCAGGTCTGTAGCTGGAGGCAGGTGAAAGGCAACCATACATTGATATTTCTCTTCCTCTCTGCCTCTCTCCCCTCCCCTCTCTCTAAAAATAATAAACGAGATCTTAAAAATATAAATAAATAAAAGTACTCTCAACCATTTTGGCTTGCGAGCCAAGATATAAATATCCTAAAACCCCAATCTTTGGACTGAGAATTGCAGCAAACATCTTAAGTTTTCAGTGATTTCCAGTAGCATCAGCTTCCATTACTTAAAGCAAGCAGCCTTGATAATGTACCTAGTATTTGTTTTTTCCTTCATCCTTATGTCTTTGAACAGATTGGCTTGCTAATCTGTTTAAAGAGAATTCCATGGGAATCAATTATTTATAGGAGCTCAGAGCATTTCACCACAATTTGCTAATAAATTAGAGAGAGCAAAATAAGGGATTTACATAGGAATTTCCTAGCATCCACCCTGCATCCATGTGATCAACATGAGCTTCACCACTGTTTTGTGGTGTCCCCTGTCAAAGATGGGTAAGTTAAATCTAATCATGGATAAAATAGGAACAAATAAGTGTATTTAGAGTCATTTTTCAGAATAATGGACTGTCTTCTTCCATACTTCTGTAATACAAGTGTGAAAATAAAGTTGAGAAAGCTTTGCCAATTAAAGAGTACTGCAGAGCTATGGCAAGTCAATGTAATGCAGAGCTGCTGGATATTAGATAATTGGGGAAAACTAAATGGCTGGAAGGATGTTTTTGGAACGGCTCACACCAGATCAGTCAAAATGTAGCTACCATGTTGACGCAAACGAACGCAGGAAGCCAAGGAATAGAGAATCATCCAGCGAAATCCCAATTATCTGCTAAATGCAGGTTTACTGTTATATTCTTCTGAATTTGTGATTTTCTCCTACTTTTCAGCATTAGCATGGTGACAAAAAGCTAATATATTAGCAATGCTAATAAATACAAAAGAAAACCCTTAATTTAGTCTAGCGCTAAAGTTAACAATAATGTATATTTAATAAAATGCTAATTAACCACTCATTCAGTGGTATCTTTTCCCTAAGGGACTTCAGTTTAAAAGAATCTGAACATTATTAACATAAATTATAAACAACAGCAATGAGAAGAATAATAGTTGCATATAGCAATTTGTCTTGAGAAATACAAATTATAAACAATGAGATATCACTTCATCACTGCCAGAATAGCTATCATCATGAAATCAACAAACAAAAGTATTAGTGAGGATGTGCACTGTCAGTGGGAATGCAGACTAGTGCATCTATGCTATGGAATACAGCAAGGAGGATGCTCAAAAATTTAAAAAAACACCTTATGACCCAGCAATTCCACTCCTGCATACTTATACAAAGATGTACAAAACACTAATTTGAAAAGATATATGCACCCCTGTATTAATTGCAACATCATTTACAATAGCCAAGATATGGAAGCAATCTAAGTACCTGTCAATAGATGATTGGATAAGGAAGATATGATACATATATACAATGGAATATTACTCAGCCATAAAAAGAATTAAAATGTACTATTTTTCATAGCATGGCTAGACCTAGAGGGTATTGTGCTAAATGAAATAAGTCAGAGAAAAAAATCAAATACCATATTATTTCACTTATATGAAGAGTCTAAATTTAAAAAAAATAAATGAACAAACAAAACAGAAACAAACTCATTGATACACAGATCAAACTTATGGTTGTCAAAGGGAGTAATTGAGAGCTGGGTAATAAAGGTGAAGGGATTAAAAAGCACAGTTTGGGCCCTGGCTGGTGGCACAGTGGATAAGGCACCAGCCTGCAAACCCAAAGGTTGCAGGGCAACCAGCCAGGGCAACATGACCAGGTTGCAAGCCAGGTCTCCAGCCAAGTCCAAGGCAACCATACATATTGATGTCTCTGTCTTTCTCTCTGCCTCTCTCCCTTTCCCTCTCTCTCAAAATAATAAAATATTTTGTTAAAAAGTACAGATTGGTAGTTACAAAACAGTCATAGGAATGTAAAGTACAGCATATAGTCAATAACACTATAATAAGTATGAATGGTGCCAAATAGATACCAGACTTACCAGGGGGAACACTTCATAAATTATATAAATATCTAATAACTATGCTTTATACCTGAGAATAATGTAAAATAATATTTAATGGTAGATGTATTTGAAAAATCAAAAAAGAGACTATTTATTACAGGGTGTGTTTGGTGGGTTTCTTTAACATTCTAATAGGTTCACTGAGCATATGTCAGTTTCGTTTCTCATTCAGGTATGGAGCCATTTTACTCTCATTTTAACAACCAAAATGTATGTGATAAGCTAAAATTTATGGTTTAAAAATATCTCTTCAAAAACCTAAGCTACAATCTAAATAAACTTTCAGAAAATGGCAAATCCTTCATGAATGTGAGATGATCGAGTCTTCTTTGATCCCTGAAAAATTATGTTAGAAAGAGGAATTCTTGTTATACAGAAGAGTGGAACCAAAAAAGAGGGGTGAATAGAAAAAATATGAGATGCAAAACCACACATGTAAACAATTACTTGTCTCTCTTGGCTTCCCTGAAACCTTATTATCCTGGTGGAAATGATCTCTTAATTATCTTCCCTACATGAAGGAATGGTAACATCATACTAAGAATGCATGTTGATTATAAGAATAAACTGTTGGCCCTTTTAAAGGGGAAGTATCTCAATGTAGTTAACTTGCTATCAAGAGGACACAAATGGTTACATTTGTGCTCTGTTTTTGATCTGATCATTGGCAGTTTGAAAAATTGACAATGTCAGCACTCATTAGCCTTGGTAAGAGGGTGTGTAAGCTTTTGGACCTGTACCTAGCCTTCATATTGGCCACCATGTTCATCAGTCCAGTGTGCTGGCACTGGGCTGGCTGATGTAGCTGGAGGATCATTCTGTTTACTTCATTCCTTAATACCTCTGCCATGTGTAGATGCTGCAGGATGTTAGCATGCCATGCAAAGAACTTCACTAACTTTTTCTCACTCCTATATGTCCTCCACATGCCTCTAACCCAATTATCTTGGTCTCTTATCTTCCAGTCTTTTCCTTACATGCCCTGAATCAGCTGATTAGGCCATTTCCCACTACTCATATATTTATTTTCATATCAAGCCAGCCCTTTATCTACAAGTGACTGCTCAGAGTTCTGTAGATAGGGAAGGTTTTCCCTCACTGTTGTCTGTCTCTCAGGCCACTCATTGGCACAGACCTAGCATATCTGTCATCCTCTTTCAACTGCACCCAAATATTGAAGAGTCTTATTTTAAATTTAAGCTTCCGTGTTTCACACTTAATGATTTTACAATAGCCCTTTTACAGATGTTGCGTGATCTGGAAAGCCATCAGCACATTTGTGGGCATTGAGGGTTGGTCCTGTCAGATCACAGAGCTTGCTAGTGGTTAATTCCTGTAGTCACAGCCCTACCATGTAACAGATCGTTGCTTCGGCGATCTGAATCAATGACTTTGTGGATCTAAAAAAAAGCTGTTCATGATAGGCAATTATAGTTGTTGAGTCTCCTGAGACCAGATATTCTAGTTCTATTGGAGTTCATTTGCAAGCTAGCAGTTGTTTATCAACAGGCATATTATTCTGCCCTGCAGGTGACATCACCTAGCTTCAAAGGAATAAGAGAAGGAGTTGTGATTCACTCATTCACATGTCACACATCCTCTATGTTAATTTTCCCACTGATATTTTCTCCATTGTAGGTTGTGCTGATTTGTATAATCCAAGTGGCAAGACTGCTTGCATAATGGTCCAGGTCTTTTGCAGAAACTTTTGCTCCCCTGGGTGGCACTCAGAGCTAAGGACCTTCTGAGTCACCTTGCGTACCACTAAGACATTATTCCCAGATGCAGAATATACCAGCCACTGTAATGCCTTCTTTAGGATATCTATTATATGATACAACACATATTGTTATATTATTTATTATAGTATACATATCACACTCATATTAGATCCATTCAAGTATGTCCACTTTCCTCAGCTTCATGATTCCTTTAAAAATTTGAGCATTTCAACTTCAATCTGTATAGGCCTTGGCAAGCTTTTTCTTATCTCTGAACTTTGACTAGACTGCACTTAAGATTGAAATGTTTTTACCTGGCTAATCTTGGTTGATTTTTCAGGACTTGAAGTGTGTCTCCTCTCTTCTCCCATCTCCACAGCTCAGAAAAGCTTCCGTGTTTTCTCTTGGAGGATGTGGGTTTTTTTTTTTTTTTTTGTGCTCTCCTAATGGATCAGGCTGTAAGCTTTTATTTAGAACATATCACCAGATGTTGCAATTTTTTATTTTCTCCTCCATTAGATGTGAACGATTTAATAAAGCCGTGAATCTCTCAGACCCAGTTGTAGCTTTAGCATTCAATAATTTAACCTTTGATTTTAAGATGTTTGTGATATCCTGGTCAAGAAGATATAAATAATAAGTGTACATTTTTTAATGAGATACTGCCTAACACCTATGTGGGCTCATATTAGGAAATATTGGCCAAATGAAATACATTTTATTCAAATTAAAGTCATGTTACTGGTATATTATGGTTTATATAATTATGAGAATGGGAGATTTAAATAATATAAAAAATTTTTACATCGAGTTGGAACTCTCCAAAAGTAGCATAGATAACTTACCGCAGCAAGTGAGACAGATTATGAAAGGCTCATCGAAGATAAAGTAAAATATTCAGCTGTTTGTCACAGAGCAGTCACCCTACAGGCCCCCAGAGTACTTCCCCTAGGCTAGTATTTAATAGGAATTGTGCAAATGAATTGATTCAATTTGTGTTCTATATGTAACTGCAAAGTGTGTAGGCAGATGCTATAAAACATCAACATTAATGAGAAACCCCAAAAGCTATGTTCTAAGTAAGAATAGGCAAAATTAACATCATGAAGTAAAAAGAAGTTGTATATCCTTATTGAACAGGCACTGTGCAACTATATTCTTTATAATTAAAATTCTATAATACATACACAAATACAAACATTTCTGTATATGTATGTGTATATAAAGTTTCTTAATTATAAACATATTATTGCCCAGTAAGGAAACATAAATATATATCCATATATTGTTATGAGTCATAAAAAATTACTGGCTGGCCCTGGCTGGTAACACAGTGGATAAGGTGCCAGCTTGCAAACCCAAAGGTTGCTGGTTCGATTCCCAGTCAGGGCACATAACCAGGTTGCAAGCCAGGTTTCCAGCCAAGTCCGTGGCTGGAGACAGGTGAAAGGCAATTGTACATTGATGATTCTCTTCCTCTCTGCCTCTCTCCCATCCTTTCTCTCTAGAAATAATAAATAAATAAATCTTTTAAAAGAAATACCAACTGATCCCTCCAAAACTGAAATAGAGCCATATAATTGCATGATCAAATATGAGTTTTTCTGAGGCAAGAGTCTCAGTTAGCAGTGAAAATTGTCTAAATATCAGAGAATATTGCCCATTTTCCAGGGTATTTCTTTCAAGACCCATTTTCTTTTAGCATGGTGTATTCCAAGGTTAATCAAAATGCACTTGAGTGGCACAGTGGATAAGGCATGGGCCTGCGAACCCAAAGGTTGCAGGTTCAATTCCCCAGGCAGGGCACATAACCAGGTTGCAAACCAGGTTGCAAGCCAGGTCTCCAACCAGGTCTGTGGCTGGAGGCAGGTGAAAGGCAACCATACATTGATGTCTCTCTCCTTCTCTGCCTCTCTCTCTTCCCCTCTCTCTAAAACATGATAAAATAAAATCTTAAAACAAAATGCACTTGAAAGAAACAGGACATACTGGGTGTTAACAGAAGTTATGTAGGAGGAAAATGAGATAGATGGTCAAAGTTTGAGAAATCACAAGTTCAGCTAATTTAACATTTTCCCCCTTCCTCTATTTCTCACTGCCTTTAACATGAAAGTAGCTTTTTGTATTGCCTAAGAGGAATTGAAGTTTGCAGAAGTGTTACGATCCTGGGTCCTGGAACACTACTGTGATTCCCATTCTGGATGTGGGAAAAGAGCCCTAGTTTAAAACAATGAAGTCCATGTAACTAATGAACTATATGGTGTGAGAAAGGACTTATTTTCCAGGTCATAGTTTTGTCATCTGGCAGAATGATGAAACCAGAGAAGATGACTTCATGGTCTGTAACCTTACACTTTATATAATACTATCACTACTACAACAACAACAACTAATAAAGTGTTTCAACATAATCAATAAGGTGGAAGTCAAAATGACATATTAGGTTGGCAAAAAAGTCTGTATTTTTTTCCCCTAAAACACAAGATAAACATTTGAAAATTTTCACCAATAAATTTTGATTGGATATTTTAAGTATATGAGCTATCTCCTGCTATTGACTGCTAGTGGGTAGGGGCCAGGGGTGGGTGCTGCTAACAATCTTCCAATGCATAAGACAGCTCTGTAGCAAAGAATCATTTAGCCAAAATGTCAATAGTACCAAGAAACTTTGAAAACCACTTTTGACATTTGATCAGTCACAGCACCTTAACAATACATGGCATAAATCTTTGTGTGTGTTTTGGTTGCATTTTGCCTTTCTTAAAATAGAAATGCATAATACAATGAAAATGTTGCATATTTTCTTTCATCTTCAATATTAAAAGGGCTACACAAAAATTCACCAATTTTTGATAAGCCTTTTTTTTTTTTTTTTTTAAAGCATAATGATTCAGGCAGCTGTCACAATACAATCTAACAAAAGTGTTTTGAACGAAGTTAGAGACAACTAAACACTACTAGAGCCAACATACAGAAAAATAAACTAAACAAACTTTGGCCAACCCAAAGCTAATTCCAGGGCAGTCAGTAGGTTGAACATAATTTCAGCAATCAAATCTATATTGTTTAAAATGTTACCTTTCCTTTCAAATTTCATTTTTAAACATATTCCCCATCACATGAATTGCCTTTTCCCAAGTGACTAGATCATTCTAGACAAGGAGAAAATCAAAGCTAGCTTTGCTTCAGGCTATTTGTAGTTGATGCCACTGGGATTTCAACCACAAAGACATTTCAAAGAGGAAGCATTCTCGCCTCCTACTTTGTAACCCAGGAGACAGGAAATCCTGGCATCCCATGGAAACATCTTCCGTTTACCTCACCCTGACAACTTGTGTCTGCTTTCCACATAAACACAGATATATAATTTGAATATGACAGTCTATGAACCAACTGTGTTTCGTTAAACTTTTTATTTTGAATACTTCATTAATAAACAGCTATTGAAGCCTATTAGCTCTCTCGCAATCATATTGGTAATGTGAAAATAAAATGTTTGTGGCATCTGGATCTAAGACTCATGCTGAAGTTCCCAATTAGGTAAGGAAAAAGCCATCCTGAGAATGCTCTCTTTTCTCATTGATTTGCTTCGAGCTTCTGCTCTGACTACCAGAAACAACCAGCAAAATCAGTAAACTCATGGCAAAGAAAGTTAACTAAAAACTACTGCTAATACTTCAAGCAAGAACTCACGGATTGACCAAACCCACAATTCTCATTGTCATTTACATGTAACTCTTGATAAAAAAGCATTTATAAAAATGGCACAATGTTTTTTGAAACATCTATTCTGAAGTCTCTTCAATTAAGATTTTCTGGTAATCATTCTGTTGGGATGTAACTTAAAGCATATATTAATAATTTCATCATTTTCATTGTCTAAAATATTTTTGAATAACTGCAATAGTCCTTTAGAACAGATAGAGAAAAAAAGAATACAGAAATAGGCTAAGACTTGGCATTCACCTTTAAGAAACTAACATTCTGATGAAGATGGACAAATGCAAACACAAATAAAATAAAGTCAATTGAGGAATTTATTTCTGAGAAGTAAGCTAGGGTTTATGTAGGCAATGTTATTTTTAGTAGAACGTAAAAGTTTATTATTCATAAGAATAAGAATTATTATTATTATTATTTTGTTTGTGGAGCTATACTGAATTGGAAGTTACATATAAGTAGAAAAGAACTTAGAAACTGTAAAATCACAGAGATACAATTCAGCATATTTTTAAAAAATATTTTATTTATTATTTTTAGAGAGAGGGGGAAGGAAGGGAGGCAGAGAGAGAGAGAGAGAGAGACATCAATGTATGGTTGCCTTTCACCCGCCTCCAGCTTTGGACCTGGCTGGAGACCTGGCTTGCAACCTGGTTATGTGCCCTGGCTGGGGAATTGAACCAGCGACCTTTGGGTTTGCAGGCTGGCAGCTATCCACTGACCACCAGCAAGGGCCCACTTCAGCATAATTTTAATGTGGAAGTAATAGATATAGAGCTGAATTAGGAGATAAAATACCTAACATGTTGAAACTACTTGTACAGACACATGGCTCACAGTGACAATCCTCGGTATCATAGAGATCCAGTATGTTTGCCAGTCTGGGAAACAGGATGACCAGCTTTCCGAAGCTTCTTCAGATGAGACAGGTGGCTCACACTGAGGTCTAAAATTGGGAGAGGCACCAGAGATAAATAGCTTCTTAAGAAGGAACAGAAGAGTTTACATCTATTACTTAGCAGCATATGATAAGAAAGTCCTTTTTAGGTCATGTGTAGGAGTAGATAAACCACTAAGAGAGATTTCCGATGCAGGAGTGGAGGCAATTAACAGCAGAGGTTTGACTGCCAGGAGTGAGGCAGTTATTTGACTTGAAGATGATGCGATGATCAGTGAACAGTATCAGCCCCTGTGTAGGTCAAAGTACAAGGCCAGGTAAATGTGATGGTGTAATAGAAAAGAGAAAACCTGAACGATAATGCTATCATTTTGAGTGACAAGTTCGGTTCCTTCAGGACATTATAAAAAATGATGCCCCTTGGGTTCCTCATCTGTCGTATGTATCTGATCACTGTTTTTATACCATCTGTCAGGATGGGGGTGTACTTGTCCCCTGTCCCTCTCTGCATATGGCTGGCCCTTCTGCTGGAGTCTGCCAACTAGTTAGCCTTCAAGCTAATCTTCTCCCAGAGCCAGGAGCACTGAGCCCAGGGACAACCATAGAGCAACCCCTAGTAGGCAAGTGCTGCCTTTGGGTAGACTGCCTCTGTTCTAGTGTGCATAGGGCCTCGTTTGTTCCAATGTGTTTACAAGGTGCCCCTGCTAGCGCTCACCACTGTTGTATAGGGTGGACACACCGTTTGCGGAAGGCCAGTATCCTCAAGGGCCACCTGGCCTTATGGTTGTTAGCCTACTGCCTGCAATAAAGCATACCACCTCTCCTGAAAGCTCAGAGTTAAGTCCATGTTTACAACCAGGCCAGAGGCCACCCACCATCAGACCTTACTGGTGCGAAGCTCAAAGTGCCAGAACCTGACACCACTGAAAACGGATTAGACGAATTAATAAATGGGATGTCTTACTACTTCCAGATTGATATAGTAAAAGGCACACATATGTGAAGGAGGAAACAAAGGGAAAATATTTTTTTTTTACCCATTAAGTATCAGATATTTTTAGAATTTAACTTATGCATGCATCTAGTTATAAGGTAGGAGGGTAGGTGGGTACTGCGAAAACTAAGTGCCTGTAATTAAAAATGTTAGAAAGGGTAGATTGTTTTCCTTAGTCAGAGAATTGCAATATGTTTTAACTTGTGAGCAGGCATAACCTTATTTAAGCTGTCAAGAAGCTTGTTTTTACTTACTATAATGGAAATTTAAAAAATAGAAAGAAAAAGCAAGAGTAATCACAACTCTTAACAAACAGTTTTAAAAGTATTTTCTTTGATTATAAGTATATAAATATCTACTTTGGAAGGGTACATTTCTGATTAACATAGTACAAAAGAAAAGCTTGTTAATTAACAAAACACTCCATTTACAATTGTTTTTGTTTTGTTTTGCTTTTCAGGGCAGGCTCTTGCAAATGCTGGCAAATTAGTTTTTATTCAAGATTCAATGCCATTGTCAATCTTGATTCCTTAGCTAGAAAAGGCAAATCTGATTTACATTACCCTGAACATCTTAATAATTAATTAGTATCTCAGCCTTCTGGCCAAGTTCTGAGACATTTATTCTATTTAGCTCAGCAACAAAATATTGTTAGTCACTTTCTTCTGAGAAAGGTGGCTGTAATTTATTGGCACTATTAGAACCTTTTATAATCTACAACCTAATCAGCCTTAACAGAAGATTTTGTACTTGGCATGGCTCAAATATTTTGCTCAATGACCTATTGAGAAATATAGCTTTCCATTACTTTTCTGCCCTCATTTACGGCAGTGATTTTGTGCTTGCATATATTTGTCCAGTTCACATCTCTGAGCTTGAAAAATGTGTAACAGAACGAACACATATGTTTTTATAATATGAATCCCTCAAGTTTGTCCATGTACAATAGAGTGTAAATTAAATAAGTTATAGGTTCATGTTATGTCTAAATATAAGTGGATTAATAGATATGAACTGAAGTTACATCATTCTATTGCATTTTATTCTCATTAGACACGTGAATCGAGCTTATGACTGACAGCATGAGGACTTTATAAAGGACATAGGTCAGGTGTGTAATATAATTTATAAAATTACGATTAGTTTGAAAACTTGTCAATAGAAAGAAAAATTCTGTTAATCAAATTAACTAAATTTCTACTGTATTTGGAAATTGTAGTACCTGTCATAATATTACTATACTTAATTATCAGTCATTAGGCCTAACCTACATTTTTATATCTCCCCATACTATTTGAAAAATTAATAGAACTTTCTTAAGAAATTACTTAATATCATCAAAATACACAAAAATTGGTGTCCTCTCACTTTAGTTGATCTACTTGTCCAAATAATTACTTGTATGTCACAAAAAGTCAAGAGATGGGATAGTTTTAGCAAAAAGTAAATATATATATATATATTCATGTTAAAGGTTGCCGAGAGGCCTACTAAAGTTATGACCAATTTTGTGTATAAAGCTCTTAGAAATCAAATTTGGAATTCTTGGATAGTTATGTGAATGATTAGTTTGAGGTTTGTGATCAATCATTGCAATCAAACACAATATATAGCATTTTTCTCATGGAGTCAGAAGCACCACAAAGTAATAAAGCAGTATAAAGAATTTAAATAGTGATGGATTGAAAGACACAGGTGAGATATTATACAATAATACATATCTACATCTAAATTGAGTTTTAATCAAATGGACATGTAATAGTATTTATTGTTGGGTCAACTAATGTACCTGTAATTATATTTTCTTTAATTAAAAATATTCCTTTAGTTTTCCAGAGCTGATATTTACCTTATACTTTTATTTGCTTTGATGTCTTCAGACATACTGTTAATTCTATATTCTAAATGTTCAGGTATAATTTGCACCTTTTTCAATAAGGCAGCTTTTATGAGCTTTCTGTCACCATAATCTAATCAGAATTCTACTTCTAGGGACTTTTGATACATCTGACAATCCTGAACTCTCTATCGTCCCTCTCTTTTGCCTTCTTTCTTGCTTATTCCCTTAATTTGTTGAGGTATGTATTTGAGTAACTTCATCAGAAAAGATACCTATAAAATATTTTAGATCTTTCAAACTGAAATTGCCTATTGTTAATTGGGTATCCAGTTTATTCAGGAGCTTTGATAATGGTGTTTCTCCAACAAAAAAAACCCACAATTTTTGTGGAGGGGTATGCGTGTGCCTGCATGTTGAGAATGTTAATACAGTTCTATTCCTATACTCTGATTTATGCCGTTGGTCTATTTATCCATCATTATAGAAATTTTATACTGTCTTTACAATGCCTTAAAACATACGTGGTAGTCTTTCTTATGTGTTCTGCCTTTAAAAGATTGCTTTGCTATTATTGGTATTATTTCCATATACATTTTAGAATCAGCTTGTCAACTTACATAAGAAAAAGTCTGTTCGATTCCCCAGCCAGGGCACATAACAATATTGCAAACCAGGTCTCCAGTCAGATCTGTGGCTGGAGTCAGGTGAAAGGCAACCATACATTGATGTCTCTCTCCCTCTCTGCCTCTCTCCCTTCCCCTGTTTCTAGAAATAATGAAATAAAATCTTAAAAGAAAAAGAAAAATTTTGCAGGGATTCTAGTTGGAACTGCACTGTCTATACATAAAGCTGGGGATACACACACACACATTTAAATATATATATTAAAGCCCTGGCTGATGGCTCAGTGGATAGGTGTTGGCCTGTGAACCTAAAGATCCCTGGTTTCATTTTCAGTCAGGGCACATAACCAGGTTGCAAGCCAGGTCATCAGCCAGGACCCCAACTGGAGGCAGGTGAAAGGCAAGCATACGTTGATGTTTCTCTCCTTTTCTTCCTCCCTCCCTGCCCTTCTCTCTAAAAATAATGAATAAAATATTTAAATTAAAAATATTTAAAAACTAACATATATATTCATTCCCAGGTTGAAAATTAACCCAGGAATGTTTAACATTACTTGAGGTGAATTTTAGAATTTCTATGGAAATATAATTATGTCTCTTTTTTCCCTTTTTGAACTAGAATATCTATAGAAGTTAGATTAGCATATCCTATCATTGTAGTGTAAGGGGGCAGATATTTTTTCTTTTAGGTCTAATATGGGAGGAGAATATAACCAATGAAGTTCCCCAGTGGACCCTCATCTGATCTGAGTCACAATGATTCATGTCTCTTCCATTTGCCAAATAAGTAGTTCTGCCTTGTCCCTGGGGCATACATTCCAGGCTCTTAGTGGATGCCTGAAACCATGATATAGATAGTACCAAACCCTATATATACTACGTTTTTTCCTACACATACATGCCTATGATGAAGTTTACTATATCAGACACGTTGAGAGGTTAACAGCTCATAAAAAAGTAGAGCAATTGTAACAATATACTGTAATAAAAGTTATGTGAATGTGGTCTAACCCCACCTTTCTCTCTAACCAATATGGTGACTGGGATTGCTACTAAGTGACTGATAGGCATGTAGCCTATACAGCTTGGATTACCTGGACAAAGAGATTCATGTTCTGGGCCAGGCAAGGCAGGACAGTGTGAGATTTCATCATGTTACTCAGAAGATCACACAGTTTATAAGTAATGAATTATTTCTGGAATTTTCTATTGAATATTTTGGACCACTGTGGACCATGTGTAACTGAAATCATGACAATCAAAATCATGGATAAGGAGGACTGTGTACCATCATTCATTCCCCAGGGCCCCAAGAATTCCAACTGATTATAGCTCAAAGTCTCACAGATTTTTTAGTCCCATCGGGTTATATGTCAAATAAATTTTATTTTTAAAATTAGGGTATAATTCTTCATACAACATTGTTGAATGAAAAACTGTTATCCTTTAGAAAGAGAGAGGCGGAATGCTAGGGTGTGGTTTTACCTTAGATAAGTCAGAGTCTCCATTAGCCAATCATATAGTCTCCCATTCCCAATATGAAAATAAATATTGAAATAATTGTTCATACTTAAAAAAATTTAAGTATGTTGTTGTTATTTTATGATGCCTGTATTTTGGCCATTTTAAAAATTTGGGTTATGTTCTGAGTGCTCTGTAGATCATTTGAATATTTAAATTACATTTTCTTACTGATGTAAGAATTCAGAATGAGAATAGCTTAAATAAATGCTATTAAAGACCTTTCAGGAAAAAGAAAAGAAAAGAAAAGAAAAAGACTTTTCAGGAATATATTATGAGACTAGAGCAAAGAGTTTCAAAATATTAATCATTATTATTCTCCCATAGTCAAAGTTTGTTGTAATCTTTACTTTTACATCAAAAATAACAATTTGTTTTAAATGTTTATTGCAATGAAATGCTTATCTCTCTTTTTTTAATTTAATTTTATTGTTGCTGTATTACATCCATTCCCTTTTTACTCCCTTCTGTCCCCTTCCCCACCCATCCACTCCCCTACAAAGTCAATCCCACTTGTTGTCCATGTTCATGGTTCTTCCATACTAGATTCTTGTTAAACTGCTCCCCTTCTTTGACTCTTACTACCCCTTCCCCCCACCCTCCTTCCCCCTGCCCATTGAAGGCCTATTCACCGTATTCATATATCTGGTTCTGTTTTGTTTGTTGTTTGTTTTGTTCATTATTGTCCTATTATGGGTGAGATCATATGGTATTTGTCTTTCAATGACTGGCTTATTTCACTAAGCATAATACTTTCTAATTAATTAATGCATAAATTAAAAGAATAATGCCTATGTACTTAAGAGAAACTATAATTTCTTAGTATAGTTATGCATTTGGAATTAGAGAGCTAACACAAGTGAACAATATAAAGATAGTTAACATATTAATATAACTTTAATTTGTATTTTTAAATGATTAAAATGACTGCTTCTCAAAATAAAAAGTATAAATTAAAACATACCTTAGAAATTGAGAAGCTCTATTTTAATATTAAATTTATAATGAGAAAATTGACCTTGTATATTTTAATGAAACAATATTACATTTTCAAATATTCATTCTGAAGAAGTTGAAAAAAATTATTTATCTTTCATTTGCCTGAGGATAAATTCTTGGTTTTGTTTTTATTATTTAAAATAATCTACTTTGCATTTATCTTTCCAGTTCCAAAAACAATTTCAAAATTAAGGTATGTTCTGCTCCAGGCTTGTGAAAAGCAAAGAAAACACTGGCTGTTTTATGAAGAAAAGATTTAAGAGTTAAAAAACTGGAGGCAAGTTAAAATGTTTCATTTAAATATTTTGAAGATTCTCGGCTGAAATAGCTCTAATACTACATGAAGTTCTTTTTTGAACTTACCATTTGTTTGGAATGAAAAACTAAGGAAAAATCACAAGAGAAAAAACTTTAAAGGAAAATGGTACCTGCTTCACTGAGGTTTAGAAAAGCATATACAAGTTACTCTCCAGGCTTTCTCAGGGCAATTTCCTCCTAAATGAAAGGGAGGTTTAGGTCCTTCTTACAATACTATACAGAAGACAAAACACCAATCTAAAAAATTCAAACCCAGAAACGAATCTATTACACTAAATTTTCCATGTGCCCTATGACTCAGTCATACCTAATGCATTTGGTCTCAGTATGTTCCCTACTATATTATTAAAAATGAAGAGCTACATTGTTTCCACATTTTCCCAGTAAAATTCCAAAAAAAATTTTAAAGATTTTATTTATAATTTCCAAAGAAAGAGGAAGGAAAAGAGGCAGCAAGGTAGAGAAACATCACTGTATGGTTGCCTTTCATCTGCATCCAGCTATGAACCTACCTGGAGACCTGGCTTGCAACCTGGTTATGTGCCCTGGCTGAGAATAGAACCAGCATCCTTTGGGTTTGCAGGCCAGCACATTATCCATTGTGCTACCAGCCAGGGCTTCCAAAATTTTAATACAGGTTGCAATAATACAAAGTAAGTCCATGAATGGACACAGAGTACCCTGGCAATTTCTTAAAATTATATATATATATATGCGCACATATACACATATATGTGCGCATATATATATATATATATACAAATATATACAGCACATATTCATTTAAATGTTTTTCTCAAGACAGCTTTATCAAGCTTCTTTAAATTGATAAAAGGTCCAAATACAGCAAAGCATTAATATTAAATTTTATGTATTTATTCAGTTCCAATTTCTGTTCAATATGGATTAAATACTTTTTACTTTTTTAAAGATTTGTTTTATTTATTATTTTTAGAGAGAGGAGAAGGGAGAGAGGCAGAGAGGGAGAGAAACATCAGTCTATGGTTGCCTTTCACCTGCCTCCAGTTGGGGACCTGGCTGGAGACCTGGCTTGCAACCTGGTTATGTGCCCTGGCTGGGAATCGAACCAGCGACCTTTGGGTTCGCAGGCTGGCGCCTTATGCACTGCGCCACCAGCCAGGGCTTAAATACTTTTTGAATTAATAAAAATGTATTTATTAATTACCATGTTATTCCCAGAGTGAGTATATCACATGATCCATGGAAATATTTCATAATTTGTTGACTGTAGAAATAAACCACAAACCCATGAAGTAACTTTATGGATCTGGAGGCTGAAGCGAATAGGGGTTAACTTGATTGCTCGAGGTTACGTAACCACTATGTGCCAGTTGAGAGACACACTTTTGGCCTAACAGTATCTCCAAGTAGAAATAATGGGTCAAATATGTAGTCATAGAAGACTGGGTGGTGGGCACGCAATGTATTATACAGATCATGGATCAAAGAAATGTACATGTGAGACCTTATCATCTTATTAACTAATGTCACCCTAATACATTCAATAAAAATTGTTTTGAAAAGGGTTGAAGATGAAATTTCAAACCACCCCAAAAGGATAAATCATCCTGTTTTTAAACTCTATTAACTTTATCAAAAAATGTTTCAAATTAGTAAAATCCGTAATTAAGATTGAAATATGTTCTTTGTGCTTCTTCTGCCAAGAAATATTCTCTGATCCTCACCGCCTCACCCCCAGTAAATTGCCCCCCACCCCAACCTTCCTCACAGCGCATAACATTATATATTGTAATTTGTAGTGATGTGCTGGCAACTCACCTCTGCAAAGGATTAGCTCCCTGTGGTATAAATAGTCCTTCCTAGGCCAATTTTTAGCCACCAGAGCAGTGTCCTGAGATGCAGAGTTCAGAAAACAGAAACATAATTGGTCCATTCCTGCTGATAGTAGCTGCCCGCGCACGTCTGTGTGGGCTTCTTCCTGTCTAGCAATGGATTTACATGACAATTCTTCAGCATGCTAGTACTTTATTTCATCCTAAGTAGATACTGTTTCTTGGGTGGAAATATAAAGCAGGCCGATGTGATACATGTTTGTCGGATTTCAAACCAGAACAAATGGGAAGGCATGTGAGAGCACTTAGCCTTTAAATACGGGGTTTGCGTGGGCAGGTAGACTTAATTCTAAAGAGATCCCAGGGCTCCCGGATATTCAATCAAACACAACTGCTAGGTACTGCTGCGAAGGGATTTTCAAGATGAAAGGAGGGGATTAATGTTTCTAATCAGATGACATTAGAAAAGGAGATTATCCTGGATTATCCAGATAGGCCCAAAGAAATCACAGAGTCTGTAAGAGCAGAAGAGGAAATAAGAAGACTAAGTCAGAGATGAAAAGCATGAGATGGACTTGACCAGCCCCTGATGGCCTTGACTGTGAACTAGCAGGGAAATGCGATGACCTCTGAAAGTTAAGAATGCCCTCCTTCCAAAGTCCAGCAAGGAAACAGGGACCTGTCACCTGCCTGCATGAGCTGAGACGTGAATGAACTCTATTCCAGAGGCCCGGATCAGAACCGGGAAGACTGACACCAGTGTTCCGGCCCAGGGCACTTTGGGAAGATAAACGAGTATTGTTGAAAATCTCTAGGTATGTGATCAAGTGTTGCATCAGAGATCGAAAACTAACGTAGTGGGTACTGAAAAATAAGGCTTAGTTCAACACCTTTGACAGCAGTTTAGAGACATGATCAAGCAACTGAACAGCTATACATATACCTGGAGTTTGGTATTGTGTCAACCCAGGACTGCATGAGCCCAAGGAGCAGCACCACAGAGAGACAGATGTCCCTTCTCCCTACGTGGGAGCAGCCAGGAGTCGTTCACAGGCGAGGGCAAAGGTGAATGCTGTGACTCCTAAACCAAGTCTTTGCTTTTGCGGATGCAACCGCGCAATGTTGCATCCAAGTCATTTTATTTCTTCACCAGGTTATTTTATTTCTTTAGAAAAAAATATTTAAACTCCGAGCTCAGGCTTCATTTGCAAATTAACTTACCTTTCCACGTGGGCTGTTTAACGGAATCTATTAAGAAGTTCAGGGTTCATAGACTGTAGCTAAATAAATACAGGGAAACATAAATATAGCCACGGGCACAAAGAGTAAGCCTGAAGACAACCGTCTTAAAATGTGGGAGGGGGAAAGAGCGTTTATCTTTCAGCCTGATGTTTCAAAAATGCTATGCTTAATTAGGTTTTCAGTTACTGATGAGTCCTATGTTTGACACAGATGTAGATAAGAACTCTTTATATAAGGACACATAATATTTCCAGCTGTTCAAAGATGAAGGAAAGATCTTAAATTCCTTAAAATATGCCACCTACATGGTATCTCTAATTACTTTGTGGTGAATAAAACATATTCCTATTAGGATGGTTAAGATGGAATTATTACAATGAGATCGCACACAAAAGTATAAACTCCCCCCACCCCTTTTTTCTTAATAAAAGCAAATTTATGAAGGGAATTGGAGATAGACTATCATAGAACCAGAATACTTGGTATTTCTATTAAATAATGTTCTAGCACCTTGAAACATTTATCCACAAATATATTTTGACTAATTGATTAACAAGTTACTAGGATTTTCATACATACATGCTGACTACTGAGAAAAATGTATTAAAAAGAAGCATTAGATTTAGTCCCTATTCTCAAAATGTTGCAATTTAATTAAAGAGGGATGACTAATGCATAGGAGATAATTAGCAAATAATGAAAAACAGCAGGAATATAGGTGATAAATGTGGAACCAACTTTTAGTTTTAGTATTCAGTTCCACTTTGTCATCTTAAGCACTAGGATAAATTCCCTCTGAAGACAACAAAGCAAAATAAAAAACACTGAGTGACCGAAACAAAGTGTTTATATGTAAGTATCACAATAATGAGTAAAGTGGGCCTGCATAATAGCTTCTTCTTATTGTTTTTAAGAAACTAAATCTCTTTCATTAGAACTGAAATCACAAGTAATTACTATTTTTCTTCTCTGAGTGTTCCTACGGATTTTTAGGCTTCTGTTTATATAATGTTTTATTCTGAGAAAAAGGAAGGTTTCATTACTGAAAAGAAACCATGTAATCATTAGGTTCTCAAAATAAAGACTGTTCCACCTTGTTCTGTATTTTCAACCAATTAATCAGTTTCCACTTCCAGAGAGAAGCCTTCATTATTCATCTACTATTAGAGCAGGTAAAATTTTAATGTGACTCTGGGAAGGAACCTATACTTATCTTTCAGATTTGAGGTAATATAAAGCAGGCTCTGATGCTTATTGTGATGAATCAAAGCTCTCAAGAATCTTTTTTATTTTAATTTTGCCTTATAAAATGATGAACACCTGGTAGGTAGGTAACACCATTCATTTGGATATAGCACCAATAAAAACATGAATAACTATATTAAGTTAGTGTTCTAAAGAAATAGTAACAGCCATCCTCACTTCATCATTTTCTCCACTTCAGCCATTTCTTTACCCATCAAGAGGCAGTTATATCCCTATTTTTGTCTGATTACATTTTAATTATATCCCAATTCCCAGTGTACCATGAAATCTGTGGATTATAAATTGGCATCTCATTTAGCGTTCTTTCTAGACAGAAAGCAAGCTAACCCACATAAGTGTGTCTTCCTTCCTGCCGGCAGTTTATTTCTTATTAAAACTCTACCAATTAACTTTCTGGTACACAAGTCATTCTATCTTGAATTGGGTTTATACAAAATATTATTGTGAAGATTATTTAATCTTGGGATTTGGAGTAATTATGTTTTTTATTTTGTAAATGTTAGCAATATTTGAATGTAATAAATTAAAAAAAATATACTCTTGACACAAGGAAAGATGACTTTCTGAAGTGACATTTTAAACAAAATATGACCTTTTGTTCTATTCCCTCAACCTGTGCCTCCTTAATAGTTGTTTTAGGAAAATTATCAACAGTTTGCTTAGATGCTTAAGGTAGAAATAATGGTTAACTTGATTCCTTTCTTTTATTTAAACCATATCCAGTGTATTAGTTAATTCTCCCAATTGTAACATAATAATTTAGCATTAATATGTCCATTTATGCTCCATTTGTATGGCCATGTACTAACTTAGGACTACAGCATCTCTTTATTGAAGACTAATTTCTGTTTTTGCACCTGCCTACTTGCATTCTTTATATAGTTCTAAAATGTTCTTTTACAAATATAAAAGTTAAAATGGAACACTTCCACTTAAATACTGCCAGTGGTATGCAATTAAAATTAGACTGAAACTCATCCTTCTAAGTATACTCCTACAAGAATGCCTGCCTAACTCTCCAAATATATCTTTTTTTGTGCTTAATTTGCATCAGTTCTCAAAAAATTCATTTCTTAGATTGCCATTTAAAAAAACTTGAAGTCTTTCTAATATTCCATCTGCCTGGAACATATTTTCCTATAATATGTATCTCTTTAGTCCAAATGAATAAACTATAATCTGTGCTTTCGTATGGTTTACAAGTAGCAGACATCAGAAATAATAATTGAATGAAGTAAGTTAGAGGAATGCAAAGGTATTATATCAACAGAAATTCAAGGCTACATCTGTTATCCAGTATGGGGAAGATATCTTCAATAATGACAATTTTATCAATAGAAATAGTTGATGTATTTTAAGAATAGTATATCAAAGTCTGTGCTATGGATTAGATCCTTTTCTCCAATACACACCTCTCAATAGTTAGTTCCAGTTCTGAGGGGAGCTGGTTAAAAGACCCAGATGAACATGTGTTATGTAGTAATTAAATTAGGATCAGGTCTCTCCTACTCAAGACAAATCTACAAGTGGGGAGAGACAGCAATATAAGCTAAGCAGGACTCTGTAGTATTGATTTGAAAATCAATATACTATTCAGATGGACCTGATACCTGATATAAAATTGATGTTATTGTCACAAAGTGCAATCCAGAGGTAGTTGACTATGTTGCAAAACTCAAGACATGTGAAAATGAATTTAGTAGTTTGCCAGCATTCTTGCTTTTCTAAATGGAACAATGAGTGTTGTGTTTCTGGCCAATTAGAGTGGCAGAAGGCAGAAATATTAGCTACACCATGATAAATAAGAAACAATTACTTTGGTGTACATTTCCCTGATGATTGATGTATCATATACTAGGTATTAGATATTTTTGGCTAGCATTCTAAGTGCTATCTTCTATTATTTGTTTTCTACTTTATGGATATGATGAATTGTTTCTAGAAATATAATTTTAAAGATAATTTAGTGCAGTTTTAGATTTTTATTAAAACTAAAATGAATAGATAGAAATTTTCCATATATACCCTATTATTGGCCAGCATCTGCTGTCACTCACCAGAAAAGCACCTATATTTTTTTAAGATTTATTTATTATTTGTAGAGAGAAGGGCAGGAGGAAGGAAGAAAGGGAGAGAAGCATCAATACATGGTTGCCTTTCACCTGTCTCCAGCTACGGACCTGCATATCCATCATCATAACATCATTCAAAATATTGGCACTATTTTAAAAATCCCCTGTGCTCTGCCTAGTCATTTCCTATTCCCACAACCACTGATTTTTTTCCCATTTCTCCATAGTTTTGCCATCTCCAGGGTGTCATAGATGTGGAATCATATAGTATGTACAGCCAGCACATAATAATATGTATTCTTTCACTTAATAATATGTATTTACATTTCCTCCACGTCTTTATTATGGCTTGATAGCTCATTTTATTTTAGGGCTGAATAACATTCCATCATCCAGAGTACCACAGTTTATTCACCTAATTAATTGATTTTAAGTTTGGAAAATTATGAATAAAGCTTCCATAAACATTGGTGTCCAGTTTTGTTTTTTGTTTTTGTTTTTATTTTTGTATGGACATAAATGTTCAATTCCTTTAGGTAAATAATAAGCAAGAAGACTGAGGGATTGCAAGGTAGCAGTATATTTAGGTTTGTAAGAATTAACCAAACTGTCTTCTAAAGTGGTTGTACCATTTTGCATTCCCATGAGCAATTTATGAATATTCCTGTTGCTCCATATCTTTGTCAACATTTGGTGTGGTTAGTGTTCTAGAGTTTAGCCATTCTAATGGGTGTGTAGTAGTATTTGTTATTTTAATTTACATTTCCCTAATACCATATGAGCATCTTTTCATATATTTGTTTGTCATCTGTATATCTTCTATGATAAAGTGTCTTTGGCCCATATTTCCACTAGGTTGTTTGTTTTCTTTTTATTAACTTTTAATAGTTCTTTGTGAATTTTTTATGAGTTCTGTATAAGATATGTCTTTTGCATATATTTTTTCTTTTTCTTTGACTTATCTTCTAATTCTCTTGATATAGTGTATGGCAGAGCAGATGTTTTTATTTTTAATGAATTTTAGCTCATCAATAAATTCTCTCATGAATTATTCCTTTCAAGTTTTGCCCAAAAAGACATCACCATACACAAAACCATCTTGGTAGTCTCCACTAGGAGAAAATTCTAGGAGTTTTAAAGTTTTGTATTTCACATTTAGACCTATGATCTATTTGAGTTAGCTTTTGAAGGCTATAAGGTCTGTGCATAGACTCATTTTTTAACATGTTCCAGTTGATCGAGCACTATTTGTTTAAGAAGCTACATTTGCCTCATTTTATTGCCTTTGCTCATTTGTCAACAGTAAGTTGACTGTATTTATGAAAGTCCATTTCTGGGCTCTCTTTGGTTCTGTTGAACTACTTGTTCATTTTATTTATTTATTTGTTTCCACTACAACATTGTCTTAATTTCTGAAGATATATAGTTACTCTTAAAATTCAGATAAAATTGGTCTCCCAACTTTATTTTTCTCTTACATTTTTTTCTGGGATTTTTATCGGGATTACATTGATGTACAGATGAAGTTGAGAGCTGACCTTTTGATACTATGGAATCTTCTTATCCACCAATATAGAATATCTCTCTATTATTTAGTTTTTTGAATTGTTTCATCAGATTTTTTAGTTACCTGATATTGATCTTATTTGTATTTTGATTTATACCTATTTCATTTTTTAGGATGCAAATGTAAATGGTATTGTTATTTTAATTTCAAGTTCTACTTGTTTATTGTTGGTATTAAATATCCAATTAAACTGAATTAATTAATATTAAATAGCATATATGAATGACTAAATAAATGTTATACTATCAATAAATAAAATGCACAGTAAGTTCAAACACTTATGACATGTTTTGAAAAAAATGTGGCAATATGATCTTGATTTACTTTTAAAATAAAAATACACAAAATATTTTGTTTATAATGCCAAATAATTTATGAATAAACAAGTTATACATAGTTAATGTACATTCTATTAATAAATATATGCTGTTCCTGTCCCATTTATAGGATTAGGGTTTGAAATAAGACATATAACTTTATTTTCAGTGAACTATGTACATAGACAAATCTATATCAATGTTTTCTATAGCCATACATAAATAAGGTAATATGTGTGAATGTGCACATATATATCTGCAAATACACAACAAAGTCTTCAGATATAATAAAAACTCATTGAGCCCTGGCTGGTGGCTCAGTGGATAAGGTGCCAGCCTGCGAACCCAAAGATTGCTAGTTTGATCTCCAGCCAGGGCACATGGCCAGGTTGCAAGCCAAGTCTCCAGGCAGTTTGGTAACTGGAGGCAGGTGAAAGGCAACCATACATTGATGTCTCTCTTCCTCTCTGCTTCTCTCCCTTCCTCTCTCTCTAAAAATAGTAAAATAAAATCTAAAAAAATAACATAGAAAATTTTGACAAATAACTTTTTACATCAAAAGAGACATATAAAATGTGTTGGAAAGTAATCCACAAAGGCTTCAGTTTATTTATAACTATAGTAAGAGCATACTCCCTGGCTGTATATAAATTTCCATGGATTTTTTTTCAAATTAGTACCCTACTTTTTGTTTTCTTCAATAAAAAGTGAGAAAATAAAATAAACATAAATGGTCTCTGTCATAAAGGCAGCAATTCAAATGCACTTGTGTGAAAGCACTCTCAAGTTCAAATATTTACAGACAGGCAAAGGAATCACTTTGGAGAAAATCAAAATGATATGTGGTGTCTTGAGATATTTCCTATAAAATGTATAGGGATCTAAAAATGTTTTTGTAATAACATCATTCAGAATCCACATTAAATATATGCTTTCTGTTATGGGGTACTAATTCTAAAAATAGTTTTGATCAATTCCAACGTATCAGGGGAAATGTGTGCGTAAGATAAAGACAGTGATGTTATTAATATTTACAGGAAGCGCTCTATCACTTTGCCTGGCTGAAGCAATGCCATATTTAGTTGCTGTAATAATAAATGTTCCATGAAATAGAGCTCTATTACTGTGAGCCAGGATGTTCTAGCTGACTTCAACACAGCCATTGACCTCTCTATGCTTAAAGATTTCTTCCTCCCTGAACATCACACAATTTCTCTGAAGTCAATTTGGAATTGGGCTATCTGGACTGAAGAAATATATAAATAAAAGCTGCCTAAGGGAGAAGCTTTGTGAAATAAAATGAAAAGGCAAAGCACAAAATAATTGCTCATTAGAAATTTGAAAGTAACATATATAATGAGGATAAAGACTAAGGGCACACACCTTTAATTGTCCACTTTGACTCAGTGCATTTTGATATGCATTTGCCATAAACACATTTCCATTGCTTGCAAACATAACATTTGGATTAGTTCTTTTGACTATCATAATAAAGTGTTATATTTCATCTAATAAATTCTGTAAATGATTATTTAATGCTCGTAAAGAGTATTAGGATGAATTGAGAAACTGCCATTGAGATGAGAAGTAAGAGTCCTTTCTATGTAGTTTTTTTTTTAAATTTAATTTTATTGTTGTTGTATTACATCCATCCCCTTTTTGCTCCCCTCTGCCCCCCTCCCCCACCCACCCATTCCCCACAAAGTCAATCCTACCTGTTGTCCATGTCCATAGTTCCTTTATACTAGGTTCTTATCTATGTAGTTTTAAAAGTTATGTAGCACTTGCTTAGATGCTTATTTGTGATATATTATCTTCCACACTGTCCTATCCCTCCTTCCAACATTCAAAACTTTACTGCCAACAACATCTAACTCAGCATCAGTATTTTGCAAATGAAGTCTTTTTGTTTTAAAGTTTAATTTTGTGACTTAAAAACCAATTTGTGCTTGCAAATTATAATTTGGCACATTAAACAGAAATTGCAAGCAGATGGTATAGTGCAGTATTTTTTATTTTCTTGTTATTATCTTGTTTTTAAATTTTAGATGTTTAGGAAAGATTCTGATTATTTGATTTCAATAGTTACCGCAGTTATAAAAATATATTTAAAAAACATGGAAAAGATTCTCCAAATGGTAATTTCCTAGTGGAAGATGCTTTCACATATTTCTGGAAAATAAACTTTGAACAACGTAATACACATCCTTAGATGTATGAAGATAAATTGAGCATATACGATGACACTCATAAGAGTGTAATAAATTCCCATATTAATGGGGCAGACCCTGGTGCAGAGTCTTAGAAAGAGAGTGAAGCCCAAGACCCTGAGCTTATGTTACCCAATGCCCTAAAGGATCCAAGGCCACTGCCCCTCAAAATATTAGAATAGAGACTAATGTTCTGAAGCACTGTCCAGTCTTCTGTTACAGAGAATGTTTGTGTCCTCGTAAAATGTGTATGTTGAAGCCCTATCCCCAGTGTGGTTGTATTTGGAGGTGGAGCTTTAAAGAGGTAGGAAGATTAAATAAAGTCATAAGGGTGGGGCCCTGATCTGATAGAATTAGTGTTCCTATAAGCAGAGACATCAGAGATCCCTCTGCTCTCTGTGCACACACAGAAGAAAGGCCTGTGAGCACAGAGTTGTAAGAGCCATTGGCAAGCTGGAAGAGAGCTCTTCTCAGGAACCCATCAGCAAGCGTTTTGATCTGAGATGTCTCACCTCCAGGACTGTGAGAAAATACATTTCTGTTGGTTAAGACACCCAATCTATGGCATTTTGTATAGTAACCCTAGCAGACTGATATATTTTCCAAGAAAATTTAGGACAAGGGAGGAAACTGAAGCTGGATAAAGTAGGGAGTGTTAAAGAATATTCAGCTAAGTTTCTTGAAACAAATAAACATGTGGTACTCAACATGTGACACTATAAAATAGTGCTAAAGAAAAATATATTCAGTGTGAAAAGAAAACAATTAGTGGTTAAAAAGAAACACCCAATGTGTTTGTCCTACATGCATTTTGACGAATTAAAAATATTTAAATGAAGATGATTTTTAAAATAAGGCAGAATGAGATGGTCACAATAGAAAGATGGCTCACTCAATGATGTTATGAGAACTTATTCTCAAAAGGTCATTTTTGAAAGGGCAGTCAAGTATATAGAGAAACCACAAGGTATAGATAAAGTAGTGAGATGGGTTGACAATGAAAATTTATCATGTCTAACTGCAGATGGTTAAGGGGAGGCAGAGGTTACTAAAAACTGGAAGGAACAGTTTATGTAGAGAGAACTGCACTGACAGAAACAGTGACTTTCAGCCAAGCTACATTACCAGGCCAAAATGACCTCAAGAGGGAGCAAGGTATATAACACTTAGAGGTCAGCCTGCTCCCTCTCCAAGCCCTGCATTTACCAACCCAAGTAGACATCAGAAACAAGGCCCTCGTTTGTGTAATTCTCCATATGTTAACTTCCTAAGGAAGGTGGTGTGTGACTGAAGACAAAATATTTATCTATAGAAAACAATCCATAGAAGCTAAATTTTGACTGATTAGATAAAGAACTCTAGAGAGGGTTTCTTCTCCAAAGGTGTGTGTTCCCTTTTCAAGGGACCATGAGACTGGGGACCATGCTTGCTTCTTTGGGTTCTAAAGCTGAAGACATTAGCTATATCTTTCCTAGAGACATTTGTTTGTATTCCCAATGTAAAAACCGAGAATAGGGTGATACTATTTCCTCATGTCTCTCTCAGGAAGAGAAGGAACAGCTACCCTCTCTTATAAAAAGCACCGTGAATTAGAATTTTGCGGTCCTTCACCTAGAACCAGTTCTTCAAAAATGGTGTTAGTAGGGCAGCAGGGCAACACTTTATTATGTACCCCTGGAAAAGGGAAATTGTGTGTGTGTGTGTGAGTGTGTGTGTGTGGGAGTTGTGGATGAACATGTTTAACTTTATCATCTGAAGTCCTTCCCACTGGGATAAATTTTTACCATTATTGTCTTTCATGGCCTCATCTAACTGGGCTTTTAGGGTGACACATTTTCAATGATAGCATAGTCTCTTCAGTCCATTTGTAAACTTGGCCTGTTCTCTCTCTCTCTCTCTCTCTCTCTCTCTCTCTCCCTCCCCCCCCCTCTCTCTTTTAATGCTTGAGGAAACACCCCAACATCGTAAATGTGCACACAGAGAAAGGGAGCAAAACAGTTAAAGCAGGTGATAAGCAGTTCTCTTATGTCTCTTGATCCATTCAGGCTCAACCTTGGATATTTTGCTTTCATTCTAGAGCTGAGAATATCAGGACAATCTCTAGCCATTATGGCATAGGGCAAAATGGAAGTCCATATCTTGGGTCTTAAAACTTTTCTTAAAGATGAAAACATTAAATTGTGCTCACAATTAATTTTCCAGACCAAGTCAAAAGTCCAAACCTGGGTCCTGGCAGGTGGCTCAATGGATAAGGCACCAGCCTGTGGGCCCAGGAATCGCTGGTTTGATTCCCAGTCAGGGCACATAACCAGGTTGCAAGCCAGGTCTCCAGCTAGGTCAGTGGGGAGGCAGGTGAAAGGCAACCACACATTGATGTTTCTCTCCCTCTCTGCCTCTCTCCCTTCCCCTCTCTTTGGAAATAATAAATAAAATATTTAAAAAAGTCCATATCTGATATCTATGAATTGGGAAGTACAGCCTCTATACCCCTGTACTCCAGGGCCTACATATAATAATTGTTCATATCATCTTTACACTTTTGTTTCAGTTTGTACTCTATTATTAGTTTTTGAATTCTGTTTTTTCCCCACATTTACCATATGTTCATTATATTTAACTTATATTTCTATGATGCATTAAATTTTTATTTTATATTAAGATTATCTTAGAGTATTTTTACCTGCTGAAAGTTTTTTGATTCTCATGTTTTACATTATTTAGTAATTTTGAATGGATATGAGGTTTTGTTTTCATGTTTTTCTATATTTTATTTTTTATATCTATGGTTATTTTTACAGACCTGTAATACAAGGCAATCATTTACAGACAAAGAAGAAGAGAGGCTTATTCAGTTTCTTTGTTCCCACATTAATGTGCAGTTTTCACAATAAAACACATTTTGTGATTGGAAAGTGTGAGCCTTCTGGTTTATTGATGCTAACTTGATTTTGAAAGGTACTGTCTTGAGACACTTTCCTTTTTCCCCTTCTTCATTGAATTTCCCAAACATACCTCCTTTTCCCAAATTAATTTGCTCAATTCCAGAAACGAAGACCTCTCACAACTCACCTTTTATCCTATAGGTTTTTCTAGTTTCTATTGTACCTTCAAACATGGCAAGAGTCAGTTCTTTCATTCATCATATCTCAGAATTAATCTCAAAATCTCCATACTCAGGGTATGAGATTTTCCTTCTTGGGATGAAAAGGACATAGCATGACATTTACTTTTTTATAGACTTTATGGGGTTGCAGTGAAGGGGCATATTCTATACATAGTGTATTTAAGGAAATGAAATGTGAAAATATAAAATCAGAGTAGTGAATATAATTGACAATAGATTTATGGTTCAAAAAGATAGATACAATTATTGGCAGCATTATACAATTTTAGAAAAATGTGATGAGCTTTCTGATTAATCCATAAAGGCTTAGTGTCCAAAACTAAAAAAAAAAAAAGGGTGGGGGGCGGTAATGCAGTCCATATATCTAAATCCTAAACTGGACCTTGGGGCCGTTCAGAATACCCAAGAAAGGTAACCAAAGTGGTAAAGAACATATAGTTATCGGAAACAGGATCTGATGCACAGTCTAATGACACTGAGAATTCTTCATGTGAAAGCAGATTTCCCTATTGTTGAAAGTCCTTATCAAATGGCTAAAAAGAGTTTGAGATGTGACTTGCTTTACTGAACATGAGATGATAAAATATTACCTCATAGGTTCCTTCTAAGACTAGAGTTTATAATCTCTCATAGTGTATAAAGACAACATATCCTTCTTTTAAAACCTCCATTCTTGTGGAAGTACATTAATACTTTTCTTAAAATAGATACATTTTGAGCCACTAATGTATTGATGAAGACATTAGAGACTAATGGATTTTATGTATGTTTGTAATAAACAATGATGACAATAAACACATGAAGAGACTCTAGGCATGATCTGAAGAGGAACATATTTGTTTTAATACCTCTTTATCAATGCTTGATAATTTCCTCATCTTCCATGGGCCTCGGACATTTCACTACTAAAGTAGAAATAAAAATTTATGACATCTATAAAGAAGATGATGCATAATTACATGTCTGCCACATCATATTCATAGGCATCATATATATTTTTTTGCTTTATAGGTATACATTGTTAATTTTCATCTATCTTTGGGCATGTCAGATAAACAGTGAATAAAGAAATGGGAACCGTTAATTTAAATAAAACAACATATTTTAGGATAATTTTGCTCAACATTATGAAAAGTGTAAGTTTTTCAACATTATGAAAAACACCAGATCAATATTTTGTTTTCTGAAGAACTCATATTGCAAATTTGAAGAGTAGAATGGATCCCCAAACTCATTTGTATATCTTTACATAGTGAAAAATTAGTGTCACACTAAAAGCAGAAATCTGTTACTTTGAGTCAATAATTTTTAAAAGCTTTAAAAATATCCACTGATGTATGCTAAGAAGCTATACAAATGTATTTGGTAGCAAAGCCATGTCTAAAACAAAATATACTTATATTATTAATGAAATGAGGAAAAATAATGTACATTTCATTATTATAGATACAGAGGGTAAAAAGTAAATGTAATATTTTATGTTTATATTATTTTAAGAGGAAATTAAGAATTTATGTACACTTAAATTTCTCTCTTTAGTGGAAAAATAAGGTCCAAATTAAAGGCTAAATTACTGTGGTGGGAGTTAGTTTCCTTTCTTTCACATTTTTAAACTAACATCTTGTATCCTTAATTACTCAGTGGAAAAGTAAATTGATGATATGAAATTAATTTCACCTTTTTAAAATATATACATGGATATAAATCACTGCAACTTGGGGGAGGTTGAAAAATGACTGTATTAACACAACTTCATGTTGAACAGGCAAATAAACATCCTCAAAAATCAAATCACTGATGCATATTTACCCATCATTAGCCATAATCTACTTCAGATGATGATGATAAATGAATGAAGAAACTAGATCCCTGAACAATACCTATTTAATGATGACAAACTACCAAAAATTCCAACTCTCCAGCCCTGAAATTGGTATTTAGCCCAATGGGGACTTGACTGAATTGCTGTCTCCTCTGGCATTATAGTTTTCCTCTATTATCAGGAGTTCCTGTCCCATAATCTCACATCTCCATTCCCATTTTAATGCTGACCTTTTCATGAATGCTGTTGATGTTGATACACAGTGATAGACTTTCTCAAGGTTCCTGAAAAAAGAAGTACCATTTGCTCTCTGGCTTTCATAGATCCAGGTTATACCAGCTTGTAGGTGTGACACCTGACTGTAGCAGGGTGTCTTAAATTGTATTGACAGTTTTTCGTGGCCAGTTTTTCATCCTTCTTGCCTGTGGGTAAAAAGCATTTTCACCAATACAAATCTCTTTCTTCTCCTGCTTTCTGATTTTGTTGAATGGGTGGATTAAATTTCTGTCCTGTTTTTGTAATTTTGACTGACCTCCCTGAAGTAATATTTTCCCTGGGTGTTGATGATATTATTATTGCCGTATGTTTCTCTAACCCTGTCTTTAAAAAAATTCTTTCTTTTTCTATATTTATCAAGAATTTATCACTACCCCTTGATCACATCAGTTAGGTAAATTATGAACCAACAAGATAAAGGAAATTCATTCTCTTTCTATATTTGAATTTACAGGGAGCTTCTCTCTATGACATTTTTCTAAGACAACTTTGTATATTATAATTAGACATGCAGCATGATATTTTTTCATAGCTAATTTTATAATATTTTATTTTATTTATTAAAAAAATATGTATTATTTTTAGAGAGAGGGGAAGGGAGGGAGGAAGAAAGGGAGAGAGACATCAATGTATGGTTGCCTTTCACTTGCCTCCAGCCAAGGACCTGGCTGGAGCCCTGGCTTACTACCTGGTTATGTGCCCTGGCTAGGGAATTAAACCAGTGACCTTTGGGTTCACAGGCCAGCGCCAATCCACAAAATATTTTAAAATAAGCAGAAATAACTCAGGTCTACTTGGAACTTCAAATCCAAGGTTTATTCAGGAGAATAAATTCAGAAGATAAATGAGAAACTGAGAATTGCACTTACATGACAGACAAAATTCTAAGATTTCTAGATATACTCATATAAGATGAACAGACAAAGGAAAAATGACCAATTCATTAACATGTGATATATTAATGATATATAATGATTTAAGTAATGCAATAATATATGCAATGGGAGTTTAAATACACGCAATGGTATATTTTGTTAACAAGGAGTAAAAGTTGAAAATTGAGGATCTGAGAAGTAAATATTATTGTGTATGAGAAAGAAAAATAGAAGGGGCAAGAGAGAAAGTTATGGAGAAAGACAGAGATGGAGTTTTAGAGAAACTAAAGTACCTGTACTAGTTTTGAATCTTCCAGATAAAAACTGAAAATGTTGACACATGATCAAAATTGCCCCCAAGTGTTGAAGGTGTGTGAAGTTTCAAGGGAGTTTGTGTAAAATATTATAATGAATTCTGTGTTAGTTTATTATTGCTGTATACCCAATTACTAGGAATCCAGTGGCATAGGATGATACATATTATCTTACAGCTCTAGAAGTCAGATGTCTGAGATGCTTTCCATTGGCTAAAATCAAGGTGCCTACAGAGCTGTGTTTCACCTGGAGCTTTCAGTGCCCTGGGCTGGGGCCTAGAAATCTTTACTCGTACGTACTGTGAATGAAAAGTATGAATTGATCTTTATTGGAAACAGCTCTTGCCTTCCTCTAGTTGCCATTAGTTTCCAGGCATGGTCTCCAGGCATAAGTTTTGATGACCTCCCTTCTTGGATGTAAGCCTTTCAATCCTTAGCAGACTTTAGGAAGACTATTGTGGGTGGAGTTTGGTCTAAGTTTGCTGCTACAGTCCCCAGGCCATCACCTTGGAGGAAGTGTTCTCAGGACTCAGTCTGACCTTCATTGTGAGTACTGGCCAGGAAATAAATTCTAGTATGTCTGATTCTTGTCTGTTGTAGTCTCACACTCTCTCACTAGCCTATACTCAGCTTTGGAAAATTGTAAAAATGTTCTAGTCTAGTCTGTCTTACCTACACAGTTGATTCTTGAACAACATAGGATTAAATTGCAAGTGTTCACCTGTAATGGAGATTTTTTTTTTTCAATAAATACAGTTGGCCCTTCATATCTAAGTGTTTTCCATCCATGGATTTGAGTACTAGGGCTGGAAAACAGTATCGCTGCTTTTCCAATTGCAGACTCCCAGTTGTAGATGGAAATACTGGGTTTGTATCTCCTTCCCATTGAATCTGAGGATGCAAGCCACACCTGACTATGGAGTCAAAAGGTATACAATGATTTTTGACTAGGCAGTGATGGAGGTTGGGGACACTGCTTAACTCTGGGCACAGTTCAAAGACCAACTACATATCATTTGGTAACATTTGTCCCAGGTAAGCAAATGCTCAGGATCTGTTTTTCCCTGTAGTTTTCTGTCTCCCTCAATATTTCTAAGTGCGACCTCAGTTCTCTGATGGGTTCAGGCAAAGTCATTATTTTTAAATTAAATTTATTGGGGTGATGCTTACTAAAATCATATAGGTTTCAGGTATATAGTTTATTCATACATGATCTGTATGTATGTATGTATCTGTGTGCCCATCACTCAAAGTCAATTTTTCTTCTGTGACCATATATTTGACCCTGTTACCCTTTGGTGCATCACAACCCTATTCCCACTTATAAACCACCATACTTTTTCTGTGTGTGTTAGTTTTTGTTGGTTTTGTTTACTCATTTGTTACTTTCAGTTTTATATCCCACATATGAGTGAAGTCATATTGTTCTTACTTTTTCTGTCTTATTTCACTTGGCATGATATTCTCAAGATCCATTCTGTTTTGTTGCAAATAGCAGTATTTCATCTTTTCTTATGGTTGAGTAGTGTTTCATTGCATATCTGCACCACATCTTTATGCAATCACCTATTGAAAGACATGTTGGTTGTTTTCATGCCCTGGCAACTGTGAAAAATGCTGCAATGAACATACAGCATATATCTTTGTGAGTAAATAAGAAAAACAAAACCTGACCTCTCAGCAATGTAATAATATGGCATTTTTATAGGCAATATTTAAAGCAAACATTTATGTAAATTGATGTTTCTGTGTTGTATTCTAATAGAAAAACATTCTATTTTTTATCATGCCATTTATTTCTGAATAGTTAAAGAGAATTTTTTCTCATTAAAAGTAGGCTATTGTAGCTTCAATTTCAGCTAACACATTTAAACTCTTGGTGAGGGGAAATGCTATATAATCATTTAGTCACTGTACTAAGGGGTTTTCTTAACTGAAGTAATACTGTTTTTAATACTAATATTAATTTTAAAAAACCTAAACACAAAATGATACTAAGGCAAAATACTGTCTTTCTTAAGGAAAATAAAACAAAGTTCTGAATCCAATTAAATTTTAAAGTTCTGTTGGAAGGAGAGATCATATGATTACTTTTATTATAATTGCAAAGTGTTAATGGCATTTTGAGGCTATTTTACCAATAAAATACCTATGCTACTACTTTCAAGAATAATTTCATGTCATGACTTCCATTTCCCATGTAGACAGAGTAATATATTTATATCTTAAAATATAACATACAATACATAAATGGTTTTCATGTGATTTATTTTATTAAATTATATTTAATTCAACATTTTAATATTTTTACATTCTTTATCAAACTAAATTAATAAAAACAAAAGAGAAAGCAAAAACTACATAATGGAAGAGAGAAAACAGAAGGGAGAGTGGAGGGAAGAAAGAAAGAAAAGAGGAGAAGAAAGAAATAATTGGAAGTAATGAAGGCAGCAGGAAAGAAAGCAGAGGGAAGCCCTATTCATCTCAGAATGAGAACTATCTGATGAAAGTAATTAATATGCTATGAATTATAAATTTTAAAAATTATAAAAACAAATGTTCCTATTAAAATTTGATTATAGCAAGTCAATGTTATAACTAACTGTCAAATATAAAAGATTATATGGGACACTCTAAATTTAAAATATGTACACGCTTGCTTCATTACAAATACTATAATTCATTATTATATTAAAATTCAAAGCCCTGGCTGGTAGCACAGTGGATAAGGCACTGGCCTGCGAACCCAAAGGTCGCAGGTTTGATTCCCCAGCCAGGGCACATAACCAGGTTGTAAACCAGGTCTCCAGTCAGGTCTGTGGCTGGAGGCAGGGGAAACACAACTGTACATTGATGTCTTTTTCCCTCTCTGCCTCTCTCTCTTTCCCTCTTTCTAAAATAATGAAATAAAATTAAAAAAAAAATTAAAAAAAAAATTCGAGTAATGGTTGCTTCAACATTATCAGTTGACTAAAATAAAAATTACTATATGCAAGCAACATATTTTTTCTTTGCTTTTTATACATGTGGATAACCTCTTCAGTATTCCTATTTATTCAAATATAGTGTTTTATATAACACTGTTTTTTATAAATCTTACCTTCAATTCCTAGTTCTCCAAAAAATAGTTTTCTGTGAACAGATTATTGTCTAGGCAATAATTAGATAAAGAGGAAATAGTGAGACAGGCTAAGAATGATTGACTTATATTTGGGGATTAAGAAAACTATGTATAAAGAGATCACATTAGAAGAAAGCATAGCCTTGTCAAAGACAGCAAATTGACTTTTTGCTACAGGGAAACTTTGGCAAATTTTAGAAACGTTGGCTTTTGCATTTCCTTGTACATCTAATTAATACTGTGCATGGATTTGTTTAAATTAGTCTGCCAGGGAGCTGGGTCTCACATGGAAAATAATAAAGCCAAGTAGAGATACTAACACAAGGTCAGTAAGCAGGTAATCAAGTGCGCATTCAAGCTATTAATTTTCTTTTAGACTTGGAAGTAAATGAGCATAGGTAAAAAGGAAAGAGAATTTAATTAAACAACAGTATTAAGTGAACTCCTTATATAAATTGAATATTTGCCAAAAAAAGGTGCTTGTCTTGGGCCAAAATGATAAAAATGTCTTAGTATTTTTTGTAGAACTTAATCCCATTACAAATGTCAATTAAAATATTACAAGTTAATACATTGGAAACATAGGTGAATGATTCATTTTTGTAATTGAGTATTTTATTTTTATAATTTTTTGGGGTAACTTTCACATATATTTATATACTTCAATTTGTTTTGTCTTCGTTTTTTTTTTTAATAAGTTGACTAATTTAAATGGAGGAAACAAAACTAGCTCAGCAAAAAGTGTATCCTTTCCAACAGGACTGCTTGGGGTCAAATGTCATTGCATATAATCTTGATTATGTTACTTCAGTTATTTTACCAGATTCATTTTCTAATTGGTAAATGAAAGTTATGAGATAATTTATGTAATTAGTATAGGGAAATCACATTAATAGTGCAAGTTACAGAGCACATTTATAGTTAGTAGCTTTCATCATCATCATCATTTTATTTAGTAAATCAGACTGATCTATTTTCTAAGCTAACCATTATTTAAATGAGAATGAAAATATTAATCAATATTCTATTTAAAAAAACTGGTTTTAAGATAGGTTCTTGTGTGGATTGGAAATAACAGCTAAATAACACTGAAAATGGAAAATAAAATGATCACTTATTCTACTTAATTTAACAAATTTGAAAAGTATATGTGAAATTCCTAAAATTATGAACAGTCAAGATATATTTCAAAGTTCTTTTTATTAATTGTATGAACTTGATATTGAAGTTTGCTACAAATTCATTCAAATAATATAGATGTTAATTAGTGGGGAATTTTCCATCATGAATCTTTCAACTAGAACACCTCAAGGACACTTAAAATATCAGTCCATGAATCCAAAATATCACTCATCATTAATCATGGATTGACAGCTTTCTTGGGAGTTGGCAGACTTGTCAGTAAGCTGGACATTTAGGTTACATTCTGTCTTCTTAGCTCTGCGCCTTTATGTCCCCAGGTAAAAGCACACCTGTGATTTTATGTGTTTGTGTGTGTGCATGTGTGCTTTGCACTTGTACTTATTTTGTTTAAGTTTGATCTTTGACATTAAGTCACAAACTGTTCTGTATTCCTGGAACAGAGGTGCAGAGAAGAATAAAAATTATTTCCTCCATAACTTAACAGCAATATGGATAAAGTTTTCAAGATAGTTCCCTCGGTTCTTAGAGACGAAGGTGAGGAGACTGCAAAATTGCTAAATGCACCTCAGAAAAAAGCATGAAAATATGGCAAAAGCAGCAAAATCTATAGTGGGTTAGTATTGTTCTTTTACTTTATTATTTCTACAGTACTTTAAAATTTTACTTTCATTAGTGCTACAAGAAATTCATTATAAACTGTTTCTCTTAACCAATAGAATGCACTAGAACTCATTATAAATGTATTTGGTTTATCATTTCCGCTTGAGAGTACTACTTTATGAGTATGATCTAAAAAAATTGGAAAATCATTTTTCAAAGAGGAAAATGTTGGACATATTTTGTTTGCCTGGGGGAAGAATAAGGATTCTTTCCTAATAAATGATATAAGGGAAGAAATTGTTACTTATCCAGCTTAACTTATTCCCTGTTTTCACAGAATTTGAAATGTTAGATATGATCACATGACCAAAGGATAATGAACAGAGGTCCATGTACCTCTTTTGAATATGCGAATAAAGTTGCAACTTAGCCTTCCTGTTTATCTTCCACTTAAACAAGGGGGAACTGGATCACCTTGCTGTTGGGCCTGGTAGGTTTTCATTTCATTCCTGTAAAGTAAATGTAAGCATATTCAGTCGATTTTCATAGATTTTCACTTAACTATGTAACCAGCCATCCTGCATAGTCTCAGGATTCCCCAAATATCTTGAAGTGGAAAGTGTGTTACATCCAGAGCTTTTTGGTGCTATTAATAAATTATGTTTGGGTTTTTTTAGATGCTCCAAGGGTAAGCTGTGAAATGCTATAAAATATTAATTGGTATTTGAAATCTGCCTTTTTCAAATTATACATTCAATTATTTTGTCCCTTTTCATGAACTGATGTGTTTCCTTATGACTTGAAAAATTCTCTATAAATTTAAGTATTAAATATTTAATGTTATATACATATACCTATTTTATCCTAATGTGCCACTTTTCCTTAAATTTTGTTAATTTTGTTTTTTTGTTTTTTATTTTATAAAACTTTACATTTTAATCTAGTCCAAGTATTAATTCATCTTTTTATCTTTGTTTTCCATATCTAGTTGTTTAAAAATACACTTCCTATCCCAATTTTAAGAAGATGCTTCTGAAATTCTCTTTTATTACCTTTTCATTTATGTATTGGTTGTATATCTTTTCCTTATTAACGCATGTAGGGGACAAGAGAACATGCCTTACAAACTCCAGGTCTGTGCTGGAAATGCCATGACCACGTTTTCCTGGAGACCAGGCTTTCCGATGGCTGGTTTTAGCCAGTGATGAAATATACATACTGGAACTTGTCTAAAGAACTGGATACATCCCCATTTTTGTACCCCTGGAAGACCTGTAAGGGCTCTTTTGATGAAATCTTAAAATAGCTGGAAGCCAAAATCCCTTCTGGTTATCATTATAAACATTTAGTTTTCATATGTCCTTTACATAAGATATTCAGAAAATATCTTTCAAGATTCATGAAAACCTATGAATTAGGCAGGTTCCAACTATGATTTCAGGTATAATTTTGTTAAATTTAGGGATTCATCTAATTTTTCCAAAAGTATTATCATATTTATCTTTCGCTATGTTCTATAGTTAAATGGCACATACTCCTCAATATTGGTCATGCACATTTTTTTGTACTTACAGTTATGTATTTTACGTATGCTTGCAATTTGAATAGTTGCCAGTGAATGTCAATAATTACAGCTGCTATTCACCAGTGTACATTTTTTAATGGAGACAACATTGTAAGTATGGGCAGGGAATAAAGCAAATCTGTTTTTATTTTTACATAACTGAATATGGTTTACAAGAAGAAAATCAATGTTTAAAATTATTTTTAAAAGTGGTAAAGTATCTGTCAAATAAATGTATGACATCAATAGCATTTTTATGGTTTAAGATGAAATACCTTCCTGGTTTCTAAGATGAAAGATTTTCTCTAAGTATCCTCTGATTTTCATAAGCCCACTTTCTGATTTGTCAGAATGGAGTGGAAGATTTCGAGTGTTTCATCTCCTTGGTATAGTATGTACCATGCCAGACCAGAAATGTGCAGCCTAATCCTGCCTGCTTCCTTTGGGGAACACATTTATTCACAGGGAGAATAAGTTTTTATTGTCTCCATCATGGCTGTCTTATCTGGTCAGACCTTTCTTCCACATGACTTCCTGTGGCTATCAGAATTGTGATCTAATAGTGACAGAGTATGTGACTGAATTGGTAACTCTTAATCTGGGATTCAGATGGAAATTCCACTGGCACATCATATAAGTTATGTACTCCAACCTCCACACTATCATAATAACACTGATACTTTGCCTTTGTCACTATGTATGTTTGGCATGGGGTGGATAATTAGATAGGAAACATTCTGCATAACAATTAACTATGAAATATAAAGTGCACATTATAATAGCCGGAGAGAAAAAAAATTATGTCAAATTCTTTTGCCCATTAGGAAAGCTTCCAGTCTGTATCCTAAGTAGGTAGAAAGGAAAGAAAAAAGAAAAGGGCAATAGTCAAAATGCTAGGTTTTGATATCTTAAGACCCAAACATAATTTCCTTTCTTGCACTTTTTAAAAAAGACATTAATGTTGTTGCACAGAAAACCCTCTGGCATCAAGGAAAATGAGGTTTAGGTTTCCTGTTTTATAGTAGAGAAATGGGTTCTGAGTGAATTTGTGGTAACCAACCTATAGCTCCTGTCATATAGTTCTTAGGGAAACGTAGTGAGACAGTGCTATTAATATAGGCCCTCTGAAATTTTATAGAAGAATGATTTTAAAAAGTTCTACTTTTGCATCTTCTAACCTAGTTTTAATAGTCTTAAAAATTTTTTTTTTGAAGTATCAGGTATGAAACATGGTGTGAATGGAAAAAATCATATATGTAAATGTAAAAATAGGCTGAAGGCTTTCAACACCTAGGGTTGAAATCTGGTCATTAACAGGGGAAGTAACTTGAGTTTAAGGAAATCATATAAGTAATTTTGTTCTCCAATATGTTCTGCAATATGCAAGATATTGTGAAAGTCTGTGAGAAGTTGTAAAAGTTTAAAATCTAGATTTAAATTCTAACACATGCAAATTTAGACTTTTGCAAACGAGATTATTAGATTAATGTTAAAAATTATAAAATTTCTCCTTAACACTATAAATCCTATTAAGACTGGTTTAAAACAGTACCTGTTTTTTGATGTTAGCTTTGAGAAAAACCTGTTTAAAATACAAGGCTGGCTAATGGGCATGTGTTACAGGAACTTTGCTTCTCTCATATATTGCTTTATAACCTATCTCTTTCCAGTTTCCCAACATCCTCAATACCAATTCTGTTCTATTTTAAAAAATAAATGATAAAACTGATTTGCACTGGGATAATAATTTGTAGTTGGAATGATCTTGACAGAAAATAAAAGAAAACTGGACTCAAACTTGCTTATAAATGAGAATGTACATATATTAGGTGATGCTAATAGGATGCTTAGATATTAGGCCAACTCCTAACATCCTTAGGTTCAATGTCTAACTTACTGTTTCTTCCTGCTGTCCTCCATATTATAACTTTAGCCTAGAAGAAGGAATATTTTTCAAGTATTTCCAGGTTTTACATTCAGACTAAATAATATACCAAAAATGAAGAGGGATTTTTTATTCTTAGACTTGTTTTACAGGACAGGGTCAAGAACACATTCCCCAGAAAACAACAACAACACAGAAGCCTTTTTCTCATATCTTATTAGTCATATTAAGTAAGGCATGAATTCAAATTCAACAAATGATGATAAAAATGGGAATTTAATGACAATCTTAGACCAATCAGAGTAAGTCACCAGAACATTCTGTGGTGGAAAACAGAACAAAATCAGCACCATATTGAAAAGGAATAAGGCACATATTTAATTGGGTGGGTAGCTAATGGGGCAGCTATATAACTTGGAATAAAACCTTTATTTTTTAAAAGAGAAGTAAAACAGTTGTATAAATTAATAAAGGTATGAGCTTTGCTGCTAATTAGATAAACATGGGAGTCAATTTTGGTTTAGATGTTATAAAATCATTTACATTACTCTATGAAAGGATCCATTTTCATATCTTTATATAAAATAATCATTTTTATGTTAAATATGAGTTGCTACTATATTGTACACAAATATAGTGGAAAATTATTTTTAAATATAGTTGGCATTTAATGTTATTTTTGATAATTTATTATGCTTACAAATAGAAAATGTTGACATGAATTAACATAGATCACATTGATTATCTAAATGTTATATGATAGACTGTTCTTTTGATAAGTTATGGTAGTGTTTTGTTCTGATTTTTATACATTATGGGCTTTTGTTTAGCAAATCAGTTATTTAATAATAATACCAGAAAAATGACTGTTATGTGTACATGTTTATTTGTTAATAATATTAACTACTCAGGATGTAACAGTAACTATTCTATAAAAGGGACTCATAATTTTATTTGATGAATGTGTGAATGAACAATGACATTTATTGACAACTTTCTTTATTCTGGGAACTTAATTGTCACATATTTAATACAACAACATTACCTGATTGGTATTATTTTCCCATTTTACTCATGGGATGACTTGCATTAAGTAATTTTCCCCGACAACAAATATTATCTGACAGCCTATTTTCTTCCTTGGGTGTTTCTATTTGGGTCCAAACTGGTATTAAAAGAAACAATCTAGGAACCTATGCTTTTATAAGTGACATCATCAGTTAAAAGATTATTGAAAATAATGTTTGAAAGAATGATTGTTTGCCTTTAGAATGTTGCTCAATAGTGAGAGATACATTTTTCAATTAGTTCACACCTAGGTGGTATATTCCATAGCTTAAGGAAAAAATATCATAAGCTTTTATATTAACACAACACAAACATTTTAATATAACTAATAATAGGTGAAATCTGAATCTATGCCTGAAACAATGGCTTCATTTCTTTAACCATCACAGAATTTATACTGGTTTGAGTCATCACAATGCATAGGTTAAGTTATTTACACTATATTTAGAGTGATGTCAATCTCTACAATAGAAATATGGCAATTCTTATATATCTTCATATAAAAGATATACCAGTGTACGCTGTGAAGTATTTTACTGTTGTAGTTTAAAGCCAAGTGCACTTGGCTTTAAATATGCCTTCTTTTTTTTCCCTTTTTATTGGAGTTGCTTATGATCTATAAGTGGCAAGAAGTTTTACTTGAATAGAGTCAAAGGATTAGTTATTACTCATGCAAAGGAAAATTTTAAGGATTCAACTGTGGCAGTGACAGATGGATAGGCTGCTGAGAAACCATTTGAGATTTTTGTGATTAGGTTAGACAGGTCCCAACTCCTATTTGTGAGTGTTGCCTTGTTCTGCTACAGAGAGGAGGCAGCTGTCTTCTTCAGTTTTTACCCCTGTGCTGCATGCTTTAACTAAGCTTGTAACTTTTTCAACAAGCAAATCAGGAAGGACTTTGCAGGCAGATGGTGAAGTTGCCTTTACATTCTCATTTATATGCAACCTTGGTCCCTAACTGTGCTTGAGCCATTTGCATTCCCCTTGGGCTGGTTTAAAGGGCTAGGCAGACAAGTCAGATCTAAGTTGGTCCATGTTTTCCTAATTTGATTTAGTTCAATAGGACCATGCAAAATATTTCTCAAAATAACTTTTGAATCTAAAATCTTGGCTGAGTGAAAAAAATGATACTAGGGAGAGTGCCCTAGGAGACATACTTATGTGGAAGATGAAGACTAGCTTATACAATATATAAATTACAATTCAATGGAAATGTAACCAAACAAATCTGCACTGTATTTTGAATTGCCTAAGCCTAATATTGATCTATTCAAGTGACTGTGAATGTTATTTAATCATAAATGCACATAGCCAAATTATGTATTTTCTATTATTTGATTATCTAAAGATACGAAGTACTGACAAATAAACAGAAATTCTCACTCTTGCTTTTAACTTTAAATATTATTTTGATAATATACCAAATGCATAACAAAACAAATTGTGTCAGGGATTTTTGTCACAGTAACTAGAAATTTATTTGTGATCCATCAGAATAAATAATTGCTCATAAGAATATGAAACTGGTATAATTTATATTTAATTTAAAATAAAAAATTAATTATTAGAGGTAAGGGAGAAACACCTTTTAATGAATCATATTTTACCTATGAATCTTAAATTATGACAGTGTGCTTAATTGCATTTCAACATAATGGTGAATAATCTAGTTCTTATAATTTTATTATCTTATTATGACTCATAGTCAATAAAATACTATATGCATTGTATTTCCACATTTCTACTTTATACCTCAAATATCTTCCCAACTTAATTCAGTTAACTTCAAAAACATTTTAAAATATTTGTTGAATTAACTTTGGGGATGTGTCTCTTCAGTGATAACCTATTGTAGAAAATTATCATTTTATGTTAGCACTATTATAAAAATTCTGTTGTGAATACATACTTGGTTTTAGTTGTAGTAATTTACTTATGGAATCTAGATTAAAATTTTATTGAAAAGCTAGATATTTAGTCTTCAATTGCATAGTGCCAAATTGCCTTCAGAAAGTTCTATTTCTTCACCATAGTGGGTGTCTTTATTAAACACTGCTAGCTTTTTTAGGATATATTTGTAGCTATAATCAATATGATTACATAAATTGTCTCACAGGTAGTTTAACAGTGAGTCAGAATCATACATGGCTGATTTTGTGGTGTAAAAATGTCTTTGGACCCAGATTATTTTTTCCACTGTTCTATTAACTTCAGTGTTGAATTCATCCATGTTACTCGAATTCTGAGAATTGACAGAAACATACATTTTCATGCATCATTTAAACATGATCATTTCCAGGGGCAAAAAAATATGATAAAAAGTTCTGTGGAGATAGCATACTTTCTACAAAAATTCACACAAGACACTCCTTTATGACTAATGGCTTAGAATCTGGTTAAATTCTAGCTCATATAGAATCATAGTTAGAAACATTTGTCTTCCAATAATATATTTGATTATGAAGAAACACTAATTACAAAAAACATACAAATATAAAAGGGATAAGCTGGACCCAACATTCTATAAGTCCAATTATCCAGCATGGACATTGATTAGTCTGTATTTTGTTTGTTTGTTTGTTTAAAGTTAATTTTATTTATTATTATTGTGTTACAATTGTTTCATTTCCCCTCCTTTGCTCTCCCCTGCCCTGCTCCCCAAGTCAGTCCCCAGCTCGTTGACCTCGTCCGTGGGTCCTCCTCTCTAGCTCCTCATCTGACCCCTTCCCTTGCTGCTTTTTTGGAAAAGTTTTTGTTCACTGTTTAGTTTCCTCAATGTCCATATCAAAGATGAGCTTCGTAACTTTAGTGACCCACTTTTCAATGACCCTATGTCTAGAAACGAACTCTAGTAAATGAAAAACAGGTGTCACCAAGTTTTTAGTCAGGCACTGTGACATTAACTTCCTCTGGCCCAATCCTCCATTCTCTGAATTGCACATTGCAGCATCTGCTACCCACTGCTCTCCCATTTTCTGGTGCCTAAATCTGTTGCGAATACTTTCAAGTAGAAAGGAGCATAACATTTATTTAAACTGGCTTTAAATGATAAACACATATATTATCAGATATAGAAGGGAATCTATAAACAGAAATGTCAGTGGAGGTTCTGTCTTCAGCCTGAGGTTGGTTCAGGCTGCTTGAGTCACATGAACAAGAGATTCTCCTACTGCAGGTCCTCTAAAGAAAAAAAATAAAACAACAACAACAACAAACTTGTTTCCTTTGAGAAACTTATGGGTAGGTGTCCCCTGGTGTTCTATTTGCCAGAATTAGATCACATGTAATTTTGTGAACTAATAGTAAATGGCAAGAATCATAGGATTACCTTAGACCAACAGTCTTTGGAAATGAAGGTAGATTCAAATCATTCCTAAGATCATTCTCAAATGGGAGGGGATGGAATGAATTATCAAAATCAGCATTCAGGAATAAGGGTGGGTGAAAGTTAGCAAGGTAGGTTAGTTACTTGACTAATAATGTTGTCCAGAACCTTCAACAAATACACTGTTGAATAAAAGTAATGTGAGCAAATTTCCTAGCCTTGTTTCCGATCCTAAGTGGAAATAGTTCATTCTTGCAACATTTAATATAATGTTGGCTACAGATTTTTAGATGTCCTTTAGTATGTTGAAAACATACCTTTTGATTCCTTGTTTGCTCAAATATTTAAAAAATAAATTCTTTAATTATGATAGGTTTTGTCAAATATTTTTTCGTTGTCTGTAGAGATGATCATGTGGTTTTGCTTTTAGCATTATAATATGATAAATTACATTGATTTTCAATAATAATTCTATATTTATATTCTTGGGATAAAACTTATCATTGTTTAGTAATTTTTTTTTAGTGTTGTTGAATTCTTTATGGTAAGGATTAATTAGAATTTTTACATGTATGTTTATGAGGGGCATATTTCCTTTTGCCCTTAGAGCATTTTTCTCTGTTTTTGGTATCAATGAAATTATAATGTCATAAAATGAGTTGTCAAATAATTCCACTTCTGAAAATTTTTAGATTTAGTATTGGATTGGTATTATTCATTCTTTAAGTATTTAATATAATTTATGTAAGGAAATTTAAATTGCAAATTCAATTCATTTAATAATTATAGAACTATTCAAACTATACCTTTTTTTCTGAGACCTAATAAGTTATTTATTTGAACTGATTTGTCCATTTTATTTAAGTTGTAAAATTTATTGGCATAAAACTGTCATTATTTCCTATTATCATTTGACATCCAAAATTATCTATACTTCCATTTCCCTATTTCCTAACATTGGGCATTAGGTCTCTTATATTTTTCTGAATAATCTGGTTATGACTTTATTTTCTTAATCTTAAATAAATAGCTTTTTGTTTCATTTGTTACCTTTAAAGTTGGTTCTCTGATTAACTGACTTCCCTTCTCATTTTTATTATTTCCTTTCATCTACTTATTTAGGTCTAATTTGTTCTTTTTAAAATAATTTCTTGAGGTGAAGGCTGAGGACATTGTTTTAAGTACCTTTCTTCTTTTCTAAATAGGAATTTAACAACATAAATTTCACAGTAAGCACTAGTAAGATTTTTTAATACAAGCTGATATGACAGCTGTCACAATAAAATTTATATATATATATATTTTAAAGATATTATTTATTATTTTTAGAGAAAGGCAAAGGGAGAGAGGCAGAGAGGGAGAGAGACATCAATGTGCTTTTCACCTGCCTCCAGCTATGGACCTGGCTGCAGACCTGGCTTGCAACCTGGTTATGTGCTCTGGCTGGGAATTGAACCAGCAACCTTTGGGTTTGCAGACTGGTGCCTTATCCACTTTGCCATCAGCCAGAGCCTTGTCACCATAAAATTTAACAAAAAACATTTTGAATAAAGTTAATGACAAGTAAGTGATAATAAAGCCATCTTGCCAAAAACAAACAAACTTTTGGCCAACCCAATATTTTCTATTTTATTGTATGATTTTTGTAGATGTTGAAAAATCACTATACAGAAGATATTATTTTATTAAAATATCTTGAGTGGCAAATCAAAACAAAGTTACATTTAAATAACTTAACTATGTTAAATATTTTAATAATTATTGAAAAATAAAATAACAAAAAAAATAAATACAATTTTATCTTATTATGGTAGCCAGGACCAGAAATTAGCACAGTTGCTCAATGGCTTTCATGAGAAAACAAAATCTTTCAAGATAATAAAATTTCATTAACATTTCACATTTTAATTTTATCCTTGCCATGTTATGCAAATGCTACCTTTTTCTATATTTTGACTCTCTAAATGAATGAATGCACAGTTATCATTATCTCAATGTAAAACGACCAGGGTTTTAGAGAAAAAGTATTTGGAATCTTCAGGAAAAATTGTTTGAGATAGCTTCTGTATCTTCATTTTAAAGAGAAAGAAACTGAGGAAATGTGAGGCTTTGTAACTGGCCTCCTCAAGGTTACAGAGTTAGAAATGCCAAAGTTTTAGATTTAGCATATTTTTAAGGTGACAGCTATTTTTTTCAAGTGCAATCTTTGCTGTCTTTCCAATATAGGTAAACCCACACATATATAAATGAAAAGAATTTTTATAGTCAAATTATCTATGTTTTTGGATAAAATCTTTGTGATTCCTTCAGGAAGGCATTGCTGCCTGCTGAATGCTCCAATATTTGCCTCTAGAATGAAGTTGGATGAGGCTAGGCTGGTTTAAGTGTTGAAATGAGGAATGGGAATATGTAAGTGTACATCCTATTTCCAGTGGAATGCTATATAAATTCATAGTAAAACAGTGTGTAGCCCTGGCTGGTGGCTCAGTGGATAGGAGCCAGCCTACGAACCCAAAGGTCGCTGGTTCAATCTCCCAGCCAGGGCACATAACCAGGTTGCAAGCCAGGTCTCCATCAGGTCTGTAGCTGGAGGCAGGTAAAAGGCAACCATACATTGATGTTTCTCTCCCTTTCTTCCTCCTTTCCTGCCCTTCTCTCTAAAAATAATGAATAAAATCTTAAGAAAAAAAAAAAAAAACTTAAAAATTGTAAGTAAAATCAGAGAACAAGTTCACAGTACTTTAGGAGATGAATTCAGATTCTTTTTAAAAAATTATTTATAAGGAATATGCGAGACAACTAACAGTTTTGATTATTGTCCATAGTAACTTTTGACTAAAACAATTCAACATATTCTATAATTCTTTTAGTTTAGACTTACGGTCATCCAACTTTATCATCTCATATATAGTGAAGATTAAAAATCAAGAAAAATTTATTTCTTCTAAAACAATCCAATGGTTTTTATGACCACTGTCAGGTTCAGTTAAAATATATGTGGACAAAATAATATTATTCACATATTATACATAATATTTGATTTGGTTTAAATAGGAAGGAGCAAATACTTCTATATCCAAAAGCTATTTTGAGCTTTAAAAAATTTAAAACTAAAAGGATTCTTCCATGATGGCCACTTCACAAGTAAATTTAGCAAAGTTCTGATGTACTTGATGAGTGTTTAATTTGTACAATTATGCTTCCCATCTATATTCATCTCCTACTAAACTTTTATTTTAGAAGAGTTTTAAACCTACATATCTAAAGAAAAACTGCAAAGATGGCACAAATGTGAACTTTTGAACCATAATCTTCATTTCTTGGAATGCAGAAATGATATGGTATGTTAGACCCTGACGACATAAATATACCACTGAGAACCCAAAGTGAATTGGACTATTTTGTTTTGTGATTTGAAATCTCAAACCAAAAATCCTTTCGTTTCCTTTAATATGTCTGTAGAGAACATAAACTGTGTTGTGATGTGAAACTCATTTTAAGTTTAGATAACCACAGGGAAGTTGTTTCCTCTAATTAAAACAAAATGAATACAAATCTCTTACATGCAAGTCTTTGATGATTGGAAATGTACTTTAATGTTTCTAAAGCCTCCTCAGCAGTCAAAATGCTTCTCATTTTGATAACTCTACTTTTCACAGCTGCTTAGAATAATTATCAAAGTATATTTGACACATCAAAATCATTTTACATGTGTGTGTGTGTGTGTGTGTGTGTGTGTTTAAATAATTGAGAATCTTGGTAACTTTAATCCCAGACATTGTACCATCTTCTAAATAATCTCTGTCAGAAGAAATTACACAACAAAAAGTTTTTGCCCAAAAATGTGAGTTTGATTATCAAAATAGTTCAACAAAACTCAGTTAATTCAACAAATTGTACACTTAATTTTATTAGCTAAAAATTTGCTTCCATTTAATGAAAATACTTTTTAAAAAGATTTTATTTATTGTTTTAGGAGAGAAGGTCAGAGAAATAGAAAGAAAGGGAGAGAAGCATCAATGTATGGTTACCTTTCACCTGACTCCAGCTAAGCACCTGGCTCGAGACCTGGCTTGCAACCTGGTGATGTGCTCTGACTGGGAATCGAACCAGCGGCCTGTGGGTTTGTAGGCCAGCATCAATCCACTGAGCCACAACCAGCCAAGACAGAATATTTTTAATGTTTTCAGGAAATCTGAAAATATAAGTTAGAGAGTATATAAAATACAATAAAGTTTAAGGGGAAAAATGTTAATTTTTGAAGGTGTAAGGACATACATTTTAATGTCTGAGTTTGTGTTTTATTTTATTTTATAAAAGATTTTATTTATTATTTCTAGAGAGAGAGGGTAAGGGAGAGAGGTGGAGAGGAAGAGAGACATCAATATTTGGTTGCCTTTCACCTGCCTCCAGCTATGAACCTGGCTGGAGACCTGGCTTAAAACCTGGTTATGTGCCCTTGCTGGGGAATCAAACCAGCAACCTCTGGGTTTGCAGGCTGGCACCTTATCCACTGAGCCACAAGCCAGGGCTTAAGTTTGTATTTTCAATTTATATTTTTACCTATATTGAAGTAGCTTAGTCAATATTTCCTACTACTAACATTGGACATTTTTTTCCTGACATTGCATTTTTTTTTAAATTGAATCAAAATAGAAATACCTGTGTCCCATGTGGAGAAAATGTTACCATTTTCCTTTCTTAATTAATTGAAAATATTGGAGTCATTTTTTAAAAAATTGAGGCCCATAAAAGGAACTATAAACTCTAAAACTATTGTAAACTAATCTATAAAAATATTCAATTGATGTTTTTGTTTTCATAACAGAATTACACACATTCTACATGGGAGCAATTCCCTTGCTTAACCTCGTGGTTTTCCTATCATTGTCCCCTAAATTTTCTTCTAGAAAGAAACAATTCTGGTATCACCACATATTTTGTTTCTCTTACTTCTCTTGTTGTTCTTTTTTTAAAAAGTTTTCATTGACTTATTTTAGAGAGAGGGGACAGAGGGAGAGAGGAAGAGAACCATTGATCTGTGAGAGAAGCATCCATTAGTTGGCTTCCCTTTGTGTCTTGACCAGGAACAGACCTCATAACCCAGACACGTGTTCCAACCAGAAGTCCTTCTCTTTGCCAGACAAACCCCCAACCAACTGAGCCACACCAGTCAGCTATTTATTTACATTTCAACAAGTTTAAGTTTTTGAGCCCAGCATTACACGGATGCTGTGTCCAATGGCCTTAGCAGGAAGGCCCCTTCGGAATTTAGCATGAACCCGCCACTGATTCCCTGAGCACGAGTTGAGTTCCCTTTCCCCAGATGCCTCTGCTTTTGTTGGTTTACCACCAGGAGTCACTGTGGTGTTCTTTGCTTTGTACACATAAGGACATCTCTTGCCTGGATAGAATTCAGTTTCATCTCCAGCGTAAACACCTTCAATTTTAAGAAGAGCACTGTGTTCCCTCTGGTTCTGCAGTCAGTCCCGGTTTATAGCCAGAACAAGTGGCCTTGGACCACAGCCTCCCGGACACATTTGCGGTTGTAGAAGTCCCGTTCCTTGCTTCCTTGCAGGCTCCACAGGATCTAAGATGGCAGGAAAAGCTTTTTTTTTTCTTCTTTTTTCCTCAATGTCTTGCTTTGCTTAGAGGAAAGGTTTTCCTTTGAGTTCCAGTCAGCAAGGACACATCCTGCTCCATACGGATTTATTTTCTGCTTTGTTTCTTAAGCCTTAGTAGATATATCAGCAAAAATATTTCTAGTTTGATTATCTGAGATTTTAATAGCCATGATTTGGATCCTAAATGCCCATCAATAGATGAGTGGATAAAAAAAAAACTGGTACATTTACACAATGGAATATTACGCAGCAGTAAAAGGAAGAAAATTTATATTTTGCAACAGCTTGGATTGACCTGGAGAAAATTATGCTAAGTGAATTCAGCTAATCAGTGAAAGAAAAACACCACATGATCTCACTTACATGAGGACTATAATGAACACAGTAAACTAACTTACAAAATAGTAACAGGAGTTTTGATACATTAAACAGACTGATAGCTGCAAGAAACGAGGCCCAGGGGCATGGGATGAAAGGTGATGAAGGGGTTAACTAAAGAACATTTATGTACAACCCATGGATGTGCACAACAATGTGAGGACTGGAGTGGGGAAAGGAGGGGGTAGGGCTGGGAGAAGGTGGGAAAGGGAGAAAAATCGGGAACAACTGTAACAGCATAAACCAACCAACCAACAAGAAGGATATCAAGACTGAATAATAGCTTCATAAATACATGGAACAGATTGATGTTTGTCAGAGGCAGAGGTAGGGCATGGGAGAAATGGATGAAAGAGGTTAAAAAGGTATAACTCCCAGTTATGAAGTAAATGTTACAGGGTTGTAATGGCCAACACGGTAACTATAGTTAACAATACTGTGTTGCATATTTTAAGGTTGCTAAGGGAATAGATCTTAAAAGTTCTCATTATAAGAAAATAGTATAACTATGTTATAGCTATGTATGGTGATGGATGTTAATGAGGCTTACTATGATGATACTTCACAATATATACAAATATTGAATTATTATGTTGTATACCTGAAATTATTATGTCATATATCAGATAAACTTCAATTATAAAAAGAATGAGCAGGCCTGGCTGGTAGCACAGTGGATAAGGCGCCGGCCTACGAACCCAAAGGTCACAGGTTCGATTCCCCAGCCAGAGCACATAACCAGGTTGCAAACCAGGTCTCCAGTCAGGTCTGTGGCTGGAGGCAGGTGAAAAGCAACCATACATTGATGTCTCTCTCCCTCTCTGCCTCTCTCCCTTCCCCTCTTTCTAAAAATAATGAAATAAAATCTTAAAAAAAAAAAAGAATGAGCAATGAAAAAATGAAACAAAGGATAAAACCTGGAAAGCTGCACTCATTACAAAAATATTTTAAAATAATTTTATATTATTTATTATTGTGCAGCCTCAAAGACCTAATGATATACACCAAGATAATTATTTAACATGTCATTAGTAACCCAGAGAATTATTTATGTGAGGTGTAACTTTAGAGGAAATAAATGCTCATCATTAATGTTAATCTCTATGAAAAAAATTGCCTCTATATAAATACCACTCCCCAATTGTTTACAACTTGCAAAATTCTTTGGAGAGAGTGATGAATGGGTAATCAGAGTACTCTAGAATTTAAATTTAATACATAAATTCTTTATGTATGTTCAAACATTTAGGTGTCTTTTATTTTGCCCCTGATCTTGTTGCTTTTATGAGAGGAATGGGTCCACAATTAACCTGGCAAGCTCAGGGTAGGTCGGAGAGGCAGCCTTACAAACTCAGAGGCTTAAAGTAACCATAAAGTATGGTCTGAAATGAACACTTATTAACAAAAGTAGTTCGTGGTTGGTAATCATGTCCTAGGCCAGTGTTTTTATATAATAAAGGTCAATCTTTACCTTAGCTAAGCCTGTTTATTGTCTTTTGGCATTTTGTCATTTAAAAAATTTTTGTTGTATTATAATTGTTTCATTCTGTCCCGCCCCTCCATCCTTTCCCCGCTGCACCGTCCCTGTCCCTTCTCTCACAGTCAATCCCCACCTTGTTGTCAACATCCAGGATAGGTCTTTTACATTAGCTGCTGGTCTAAACCTTTCCCCTACTTTTCCCCACTCTTCCCCTTCTCCTGCCCCTCTGGTCACCATCATTCTGTTCCCTTTTTTTCATGTCTCTGGTTCTGCTCTGCTTGTATTTGTTTTGTTCATTAGTTTCCTGTATTAAGTGAAATTATATGGTATTTGTCTTTTGCCATCTGGCCTTTCTATGATAACCTGCCTTTAGAATGTCAAGGTAACTTCCCTTGTTCTCAAATCCCTTGGACACAAGCTAAGAGCACAAATCCCCTCATCGTTATTGCTACCATGCTAATCGTTGATTGTTAACTATCCTTTACCTACTTCTGTAGGAGAAGATTGTGTGTATCATTATACCATTTATCCAGTCCCAGAGGTTTCCCTGCTTTGCTTTCTTCTGCCTCCCTAATCCATCATCAATGGATTTCATACATCCTCCTTAAGTCTCCTCCTTTGATTGTAATGTATAAAATAAGGCACTAAATTGCCTTTCTCTGGAGCATTTCTCAATCTGTTGAGATTTTGCTTCCTAGCAATTGTTATCAGTTTGGCTCAAATAAACTTACCAACGATTCTCCTCATGTTTGAATATTTCTTACGTTGATGATTTTATGAATGAATGGATTTTCAAAGGTCCTTACACTGCCATTACAGAATTATTTCTTTTCTCATTTTCCCCTAATACTGACTAGAGATATTGCTTGTTTAGGGAAGGTGACCTCAAGCATTCCAACTTGCATGTTCCTCTTCCAAGACTGAGTTTTCTTTATTAACAGAAATTAAAATAATAATAATTATTATTATACTCTAAAGTAGCTTGCATGTTTATTATTTTTACCATTGTTCCAAAGCTATTAATGAAAAACTACAAATGTTTGATTGATATGAGTGGGACTTTATGACCAATTCTGTATCAGGTATTCTAGAGATGGTCAGTCATAGCACATTCTGGTGGCTGGAGATTATAAGGCTGTATTGAAAAGAAAATGGATAGTGAAATAGTCTAAAAGAATAGATTTCCATTATATTGTAATATTTCTTGTATGCATAGTTTTTTCAATCTATTAAAAAAAGACTTGTAGCTCTGGCTGGTGACTCAGTGGATAAGGCACCTGCCTGAGAACCCAGAGGTCTCTGGTTCAATCCCCAGCCAGGGCACATAACCAGGTGGCAAGCCAGGTCTCCACCAGGTCTGTAGCTGGAGGCAGGTGAAAGACAACCATACATTGATGTCTTTCTCCCTCTCTGCCTCTCTCCTTTCCCCTCTCTCTAAAGAAATAATAAATGAAATTTTTTAAAAAACCCCAAAAACTTGTGAATTGAATTGTGCACCTGAAAAAAATGTTCTTTTTATTTTTATTTGTTCTTTATTTAAAAATTTTTAAAATTACCATTAGCACTCAATATTATTTTAGATTAAGTTTAGGTATGTAATTTTTTAGTTGATTTAACTTATAAGTCTAGTTATGACAATATTAATGGCTATGTTCTCTGCTATACTTTACATCCCCATGACTATTTTGTAACTGTCAGGGAAGTCTTGCTCAGAATAATCGCACGCCAGACTGCTGTGGAATGAAGCCATGAGTTTATTGGGAAAATGAAAACAGGGAATAGGGAAAATGAAGAGTGGAAGGGAAAAGATATTAGTGAAGTCATCTTCAACCTGACATCATCAGGTTGGGTTTTTGTCTTAGTAAGTACGTGCAGTTTCACAGATAACTCCTTCAAAGGAAAGTTAGTTCATTAACCAAAATCCATTTAACAAGGAAGAGCTAAGTGGGTCTATCTGATCGGCCATCTTCTTAATTATTACCTAACCAGGGATTTTCAGACAAGCTAACTTCATTAACTCATTCCTAAGGGTTTCCTGGCAGTTCCATTATACTCCTTCTAGGTTAGGCATATAAACATTGACTGTTAAAGTTTTAACTAATGTCCAGGAACAATTAAAATTCAAAGGTATGTATTGTCTCTAGGTTATCTGCTCCTGCATCCCAACAGTAACTACCAATTTGCATTTCTTAATTCCTTCACACTATATACCTGTGACTATGACTCTATCTGGAAATACTACTTTTGCAGAAGTAATCAAGTTAAGAGGATTAGTTTAGGTAGGCATAATCCCGTGACCGTGACCAGTGTCCTTTTATAAAGAGGAAAATTTGCTCATAAAGATAGGGACACACAGAGAGAGGGAACATGTGAAAAATGTAACAAAGATTGAGTTGATGTATCTACAAACCAAAGAACGCCGAGGACGGCCCTCTCCTAGATCGTTTGAAGAGAAAATATGTCTCTGCCAACATGTTGATTTCATATTTCTAGCCCCTAGTCTTATGAGACAATACAATTCTCTTGTTTTAATTCAGTTTGTGGTTATCTGTTATGGCAGCCCTAGGAAACTAATACAAAACCCACAATCATTTCACCTAAAGTGACTCTTTCTTATAAACTCCCCAGAGGAAGCAAAGAACAATCATGTGCATTCATGACATGCAGCCTTAAGTGTAAGCTGATTTCTTTCCCCCACTATGGGAGGATGCTTCTGTTTTTAATATAGTACCCTAGAGCCCTAAATGAACATTAAACCTCCCAAAATATATACAACTTGTAACAGAGAAAGGAAAAAAAAAAAAAAGTGGGTAATAACATTTTGAAATTTCACATGTAGACAGGAAAAGTGATTAAGCAACACAAAATAACACAAATACAGAAGGTAGATTACAGCATATATCTTTTTTGAAGGGAAATTTGATTACCTTGGTTCTGGTTTTATGTTCCAAACAATGATTTGAGTTGGAAATGTGAACCTCTTTTATTCTCTTCTGTAGAAACATTTTAAAGAGGTCTTTTAAGTAATTGCTTTTTGACATCATTTATTTTCAGTTAATGCTTTTTGTTTGTTGCAGGCCTGTAATCACAAGAGGCCGGAGATCATCTCAGAGGTTGGCCAAGCACAGAATAATTTTTGTCCTTCTTTATCTTGCTCTGGCTCTGGAACTGCTCTAAAGCCCTTGATAGTTCCTGATTAATTTGATTTCTGTGAATCCCAGGTTCTATTATATCATTGTTAAAGAAAAGTATACCTGGATTTATAGAGTACAGGTATGCATGATGAATGACTCCAGGCTTCTTAGAATTTTACATAACTGGTCACAGACACCTTTGAACCAGAGTAATATAAAACCTTTACTTAATTACTCATCAAAAAGAGATTATACTCTTGCAATGTACATATCTACTTATAACCCTTCATATTCTGTAGATGGAGATTTACTGAACTCATTTCTGAGTAACTTGGCTCTCTTTTACCAAGCAACAAATAAATTTAGGTTTATTTCTGATTACTTCTATTTCTGTTTATTTATTTTCACTTACTAACAGGTATGTTATTAGGAACCTTATCTTCTTTCTCTTTTAGTATTTTAGCAAATAAATCTGCATTAGACTAAGCCTTAGTTTCACAGCTTAACTTTTAACTAAGAGAGGTTAGAAATGCTAGGCAGTGATGATGAACAGAACTAATCTATAACCAGATTTTAGACTTTAACTTAGGGGGATTTAATCATTTTACCAGGATAGTAAAGCAAAGTAAACATCCTTTGAGTAAGGCTTAGGCACACATGATTTTTCCCCCCTAGTTTTCCTAGTACTCTACTTATTTCCTGCTATGTTTCATAGCTCATACCTTTCCATTTATAGAGAGCAACATATTGCTTAGATGATAAATCTATAGTACAGCAGGGAAAAATGTTTGAGAATTAAAAATGAAATGAAATCTGTAAATTAAAGTGAAACTCTCCAAAAGTGGCGGCGGGGGGTGGGGGGAGGGGATCTATGAGGAGAGAAGGAAGGAGGTATTTGGAGGAGAAAAGAATAATCTTTCTTTTTCCTCATCCTTCCCTTCAAAAATAATAACCACAATAAATGTTACCAAAATTATGGTGGGAATCAGATCAAGTACAACTAAGTATCAGGTCAAAACTGTACTGCAAATACTGTACTTACTGTTGCTATGGCAACAGGATGCCATCCTGCCAGCAAAGGCATTTTAAGATGAACCATGTGCCAAAAAAGTAAATGTTCACAGGGCTGAAGGTGGGAGGATTAAAAGTTGTATAGTACTGAGATTCATTTAGAGGACATTTTGTCCCTTAGGAAAACAAAAAGCAAAAATAATTTTCCATACACGCATCCATGTAACTATTAATAATGTTATCAAATATTAATATTAAATTAAGTTGATATTCTTAGGGGGAAAAAACAGCTTTCAGGTACTGATGAACTTTTGCATCTGTTGCTGGTTCCAGCTTGTTTCAATGTTCATAATAATTCATGTGGCTGTATATAAGTGCAGGTTTGTTTGTATGTTTGTTTTTGCTTTGTCCACTTATTTGTCTCATGCTTGAGGAGAAGCCCTAGAAACCAGGTAAGTAATATGTAGGTGCTCATATTGTGATATGTGGCTCACCCTCCCTGTGCTCACCATCACTCAAGAGCATTGTTTGCAAGCTTCCATTTAGGAATATGAATTTTTGTGAAACTTAATTAGGGCCTTCCAGTCACTGAAACCTTGATAACTAGGAACTTCCGCATATCCTAAGGTGGATCTTCCAGGTTGGATCTCATAATTGATCTATTTAATGAACCACAAAGATTCAAGGTGATATTTTTCTTTGAGGAGGTATAAAAAAATCTTTTTTAAAAGACTGCATTTATTTTCTTTTAGAGAGAGGGGAAGGAAACAAGAAAGTGAAGGAAGGAAACATCTAATCAAATGCCTCTCATATGCCCCCTATTGGGGATCTGGCCCACAACCCAGGCATGTGCCCTGACTGGGAACTGAACTGGTGACCATTTGGTTCAGAGGCTGGTGCTCAATACACTGAGCCACACCAACCATGGCTAAAAAATCTTGTTATGTGTCACAAGAAAATATGTTTCTGTCTACCTTTCCTACTTCAATCGAAAGTGATCCATGTTCTGCAAGGCTTGCAACAAACAGAATGCCTGAGAATGTTGAATGTGTATGGGCTGCCATCAACAAAGACCCACGACTGACAGTGCAAGAAGTAGAAGTTGATCTGGGGATTTCAAACACTACTGTGTCCAAGATTTTGACATGATACGTGTCATGCCAAAACTCATTTCTCAGCTTCTGCTACCAGAGCAGAAGGAACATCATGCTGCAGTTGCGAATGACTTGATTCAAATCACTACCAATGAACTAGATTTCCTCAAGGATGTCATAAATGGAGATGAATCATGTGTCTACAGCTATAATCCAGAAATGAAGGTGCAGCCATCCCAATGGGAGTCTCCTGGTTCTCCATGCCTGAAGAAGGCACGGCAATGTTGCAATGTGATGAAGATCATGTTAATTTAACTGTGGATTTTGATTGGGAAAGTGTTGTCCATCACAGGTATGACCCTCCAGGCCATACAATTAATAATGAGTGCTACCTCAATGTTTTTTTGTGAGTCTAGAGATATAATATGATGAAAACAGCTGCAGCTATAAGCAACTGGTGGTGGGCAGTTTCATCATGACAATGCACCTGCTCATGCATCATGTGCTGTGCAGATTTTTGGCAAAACATCACATCACCCAGTTGACTCAGCCCTGCTACAGCCCAGATTTGGCACCCTGCGACTTCTGGCTTTTTCCATGACTAAAAAACTCACCTATGAAAGGGGAGCGATTTCAGACTGTTAATGAGATTCAGGGAAATATAACAGGGCAGTTGACCGCTATTCCAACAGAGAATTGAACTAAGTGTTTTGAACAGAGGAAGAGATGCTGGGAAAACTCTGTGAGGTCTGAAGGTACCTACTTAAAAGAGGACTCAGGTGTCATTGTCTTATGTACAATACTTCATGTATCTTGTATCTTCTTCAATACATGTCTCTATATTTCATATTACATAAGTGGGTACTTTCTGGACAGACTTTGAATGGCATAATATAATGTTTGAAATCTTGTTCCAATTCAGACACTCATGATTAGGGAGGTCACATTGACTTGTGTCACACTTAAATTTTTTTGTTTTTATGTAAATAGGGACAGTGTGTTTGACCATTATATCTTATTCAATTTTAGTGAGGATAAAAGAGAAAATGTTTGAATATATTTTGTACACCATGGGAATATATAATCATAAGAAAATTTATAATCTGACAAAATAAAGCACAACATGAATCTGAAAATGCAAATTTTGCACTGAAACTTAACTCAAAGCAACATTAATGAGGTTGTGAGTTTCATATAATAGCCTTGCATAACATTCTCATTATTATCCTCCAATTTAGTTCTTAAATTGACACTAATACACTGTTAAAAATGAATGACTCTTGTATGGACTCAACAGTGGCTGAGGAAACAAAGTTAAATTGAAATCCAGTGAAGACATTTCTTTGGGGGAATGAGATTATTTGTGCAGGTGCTTTTCCTTCAGATGATTTAAAACAGAGATTTAGTACCTGGGGATGCTAAGAGAATGGAGAGCCAATCTGTCCTTTAGAAGTCATTCCCAAATATTAGATAGAATCATGACACCTTTGGCAGCTGCTCAATTCAGTCAATAATTTGGCATATACAGCATTTGCACCTCACTATACATCCTGTGAGATCTGCCTCTGTGATTAAATTCCCTAATGATCTGCTGGCAGTGGCAGTGAGCATGTCAGGTTGTTCCTCACATGTTTACTGATTAGAATAAGTGTACTTGGAAATCATTTCAATACTGTTTTGAAGATACTTTATTATTGTGCCTTTTGATTTTTATGTCTGCTGTATAAAAGTATTTTTAACAAAGCAAAAATTGGCCCCATTAATAGCCTCAGACAAAGAGGTCTATTGCCATGACAATCTCATCATTAACAAAATAATAATATCTACCACTTTTTAAAAAGTTTTATTTATTATTTTTAGAGAGAGGGGAAGGGAGAGAAGTAGTGGGGAGAGAGACATCAATGTATGGTTGCCTTTCACCTGCCTCTAACTATGGACCTGGCTGGAGACCTGACTTGCAACCTTCTACCACTTTCTTAAGAGGAAACATTTGAGTTAAGGAATTATGATAGACACAATATTATTTACAGAATAATTAGGTAATAAAATAGAGTAATTATTAGGTTGTCATGCTATCAACTGATCTGAGGTATAAAAGTTTGCAGTTTATTGTCTTCTCCTTTGAAATACACATTGCATATGGGATCATAAATTATACCTTCTTAGACACAATGTCTAAACTCTTTGTATGAGAACAGTGACAGAACAAAAGTAACTCAACAACTGAGAACAAATTTGAGTGCTTTCACATTTCTCTTGTTTTAATGAAAACTAATTTAGCTAAAAAAATTTGTAAATTGTCAGTTGTACAGTTATAGACAGATAACAAAATAATATTTATAGTAGTGCAAATGCATATCTAATCTAAATGTCAAAAATAATGAAATGGTTAAATTTATTTATTTAAATATAGTAACATGAAATACTTTAAAAATTCTTATAAAAAGAATATATTATCACTGTATTATCAACTGATAAAATGCCTCTCAGGTAAAATATAGTTAATATGATACAATTCCAAAGGAAAAAAATAGCAGTAGTTATCTCTGTATTGAGTGTTAATTTATATTTTTCTGTATAATTCTTTTTGTCTCAGCTTTAGGACATTACTTTTAAAATCAAAGATAGAAATTTTACTTTGCAATAATATTTTTAAAATTTAATATCTATAAGTGTTCAAGCAGTTTCTGTATGCATTTCTACGAAAGACACTGATATAATTTAACAATTTTATATATTTTCTTAAAATATAATTTAATACTGCCCTTCATTCCAAACTTTTATAAAATCTTTCAACATTAACTTCTACCTTAATTAGTTTCCAGAGGTCTCTATTATGCCAATTGGAGAAGGTGCATAATATTTGTTATTGTTATTTGTTATAGAATATATGTTGCATCTTTTTGGATAACAACCAAACTTACATAATATTAACTCCTATTTTCTAGAGGCCATTTCTTTATACCTTAAAATCCACTGCTTCTCTATGATGTAGTGCACACCAAGTTCAATGGATCCCATGAGCATTTTCACATTGAATTAATCATGTTCTTCCAAAGCATATTCTCTGAATAGAAAAATGTAGAGCATATTTGTCATTGGTTTTGATAAAAATGATTGCTATAAGACACTCATGTATGGTTTGTGATAGGGGTATGACACACAGAAACAGCAAATCCAGAACGAAATAAAAATAACCAATGGTCATAGTAAAATGTTCTTTTAAGGGCACAGCATTGACTGCTGGTTAGACCAAATAGGAGCTAAACAGGGGTGACCATAGCATATATGGAAGCCTCAGGGAAGCTACACCCCAAATCATAACAAAAGCAACAGTTTAATTTAGGTTGGTCAGTGAAAATTTTGGCAAGTGCAATTAGTGTAGGCTTTATTAAATTAACTTAACACCATCTATTATAGTTATAGATACAAATATGATTTACTTAGCAAACACAGTTTTGAAAAGCAACACCCACAAAGCACAGGCAACAATATAAAATCTATTGATTCAAACATGGATGATGTAGTGTTGCTTGGAATTACCAATAAGTTGAAACAAATACTATATTAAAATTTATATTTATTTTTGTTTGTGTGCAAGTAGCTGTTGACACATTCATGCTTATCTATGGACTGATTAATTAGGGAGAAGTTAGAAAAGTGAGAGAAATGAATAACTTTTGTATAAATACTTTGAAAAAGAACACTTTGAAACAGAGAACATATGCAAAGGGAAACATTTTATTGTAAGCAATAGGTACATGGATAGAGAGTAAGAAAAAGAATTATATAAACAATAAGATTTAACTGCAGATGTTTTTAATAATGTATTTTGCTATGGAATATACAAATTAAGGTTTAAGTCTGATTGAAACTGAAAATGTTTTTGATTTGGTGCTTGAATCAAATGTCTTTAATGTGCATAGAGGAAATTATAAAAATAAAATAAAAAATAAGAAACTGCTGAAGAACAAATCATATTTTTTCTTTCTGATGCTTGATATGATAGCATCATAACAAGCTTTAAATCTGCATACTCAAGATGTAAGAACCTTCCCTGAGTTTATAGTGAAGGGGTTGACAAAGGCCGCAACATAGGATGCTCTTGAGCTCCCCTTCTCCAATGAAACACAATGTACAGCTACACACACAATAATAGCCTATAAAGAAATTCAGAAATGAGCTGGGTGACTTCTACATATTGATTAAATAAGAAAATACTCAGGTCAAAATCAATAGAAAAGGCAGAGACACACTCTACGGTATACCGGGGCCACAGCACAGTGCTAGACAATTGGGAAGGAACTTCCAACTCCCAGCTTCTCCCTGAGGAGTGAAGGAGTATACTGCACATTTCTGGCACTACTTTTAAGGCTCCCACTGGAAGGGGAGGCCCCTAAATCATCTAGCTCTGAAAGCCAGCTTGGCTTAGGTCCATCAAACCCACTAATGATAGAAAGCAAAGCAACACAGAATACTTGCCATAGCTATTGCCCCAGAGAATAGCTATTCATTGCAGAGATGCAGGCCTAGTCACCTACCTCCCGGCCCTTCCTGAAAGTGGATTGTCTGTTTACTTTGAAACCTGCTATCTGAAGGTACAGGTTTCTAATGTACCACGTGTGGAAGGGCTTGCGGTAGCCCTCAAAAACCAGGAACCTGGCAAGTAGCTCCTGGGCTGTCTCCCTCTGGCTGGCTCCAAGTTACCAGTACCTGCCTGAAAGGAATTTGTACACATGTCTGTGACCAAGCTTTTGCAGCTTCCAGAGCAGTTAATCAAGAAAAACAAATGAAACATTTAAATTGGAAAAGAAGAGTAAAAGTCTCTATTTGAAAATCACATGATATATATAAAAACAATAAAGACTCCAATAAAAATGTTTAGAACTGATTAATGAATTCAGTAAGGCCATAGTATGCAAAATGCATATTAAAATATTAGTTGCATGGCTCAGTGGATAGGCGCTGGCCTCCGAACCCAAAGGTTGCTGGTTCAATTCCCAGTCAGGGTACAAAACCAGGTTGCAAGCCAGGTCTCCAGCCAGGTCCATAGCTGGAGGCAGGTGAAAGGCAACCAGACGTTGATGCCGCTCTCCCTTTCTTCCTCCCTCCCTGCCTTTCTCTCTGAAAATAATGAATAAAATATTTTAAAATCTTTAAAATAAATAAAATATTAGTTGCATCTCTATACATTGACCATGGGCTAACAGATAGACACATTTCAGAGCAGTCTTATTTACAATGGCATTAAAAAGAATAAAATATTTATGGATAAATTTATCCAAGGATGTGAAAAATCTATACTGAAGACTATGACATTAATAAAACAAATTAAAGATGACACAAATAAGTAGAAAAATATTATTTTCTCATGGACTGAAATAATTAATATTGTTAAAACATCCAAACCTCCCAAAGAGATCTACCAATTCAATTCAATTTCTATCAAAATTCCAACAGTATTTTTTACAAAACAGAATAAAACAATCCTAATTTGTTATGAAATCACAAAAGACCCTAAATAGCCAAAATAATCTTGAGAAAGAACAAAAGGGGAGGCATAACAATTTTTTATTCCAAACTTTGTTACAAAGCTATAGTAATAGTAAAATGTGACACTGGCATTAAAATAGGCATAGATCAGTGGAGCAGAATAAAGACCCCAGAGATACATCATGCTTATGTGGTCAATTAATTTACAACAAAAGAAGTGAAAATATAAAATAGGGAAAGCATAATCTTTTTAACAAATTGTGTTCACAAAACAAAATAGCTAGATGGAAAAGAATGAAACATGGAGCTTATCTTATACCACAGATAGGTGTCAGCTCAAAATCAATTCCAGTTTTAAACGTAGAATCTGAAGATGTGAAAGTCCTAGGAGAAAACATCATGACATTGGTCTTAATAACTTTTTCTTTTGACACCAAAAAGAAAGGCAACAAAAGCGAAAACAAACAAGTGGGACTACATCAAAGAAAAAAAAAAAAAAAAAACAGCTTCTGTTCATCAAAAGAAACCATCAACAAAATGAGAACTCCACCTATAAAATGGAAAAATGTAGTTACAAATTCACATAATTCAATAAGGGTTAATAACCACAGTTTATAAAGAACTCATACAACTCAATAGCAAACAAACAAATAGATAACCTGATTATAAAATGGAAAAATGAACTGAATGCATATTTTTCCAAAGTAGACTTTCAAATGGCTAACAGGTACATAAAAAAGTGCTCAACATCGCTAATCATTAAGGAAGTGCAAACAATAACCAAAATGAGATATCAGCACACACTTGTTAGAGTGGCTACCATCAAAAAGAGAAGAGATAGCAAATGCTGGAGGGAATATGGATAAAAGGGAATCCTATATTCTGCCAGTGAGAATGTAAGTTGGTGTAGCCATTATAGAGAACAGTTAGTGTTTCCTCAAAAGATTAACTTAGAACTACTTTATACTCCAGCACTTTCACTTCTGAGTATATGCAAAGGAAATGAAACCATTATATTAAAGAGACATCTGCATTATCAAGTTCTCTGCAGCATCAATTCACAGTAGCCAAAGCATGGAAACCACCTAAGTGTCTGTCAACAGATAAATGGTTCAAAACAATGTGATCAATATCTAAAATAAAATATTTTTTTTAGCCCCAAAAAGAAAAAAGAAAAACAAGAAATCCCCTCATTGTGACAACATGGATGAACTTGGAGAACATTATACCAAGTAAAATAAGTTGAGCAAAGATAAATACTACATGGTATCACATATATGTGGAATATAAATAAACTCATAGAAACAGGATAGGAAAGTGGTTGTCAGGGGTTTGGTGGGGGAAAGTGGAAATAGGGAGAGGTTGGTAAAAGGACACAAACTTTCAGTTATTAATAAAATACCATCTGTGGATCTAATGTATAATATGATGATTGTATTTTGTAAGGTGAGGAGGTGGAGTGATCAATGTGTTGATTCAATGGGAGTGGGCGTTTTATACTTTTTTACTTTTCCATACTAAAATTGTTAACTATCTTACAATTTTATTTGTCAATTAAATATTAAAAGCTTCAAAAATCTTCCCTGATTTTTGATGCCACCCTCATGGGTTCTATTTCTTCTTTAATTTATGTTTCCCCCTTTTGCTCTTTTGTCATCTAGTAAATTGAGAAAGTATAGAATTTAAATGAACACTCTTGATTGTCTTGAATCTCTAGCACAATATTTATATGAAGTGAAAGTCGCTGCTTTTTGATGCAGCAAATTCGGAAGCATTTGCCTCTCATAAACATGACCCATATGCATCGTTAATGACTTGGGGGAGTTCTCTAGCTACGAAAATAAATGATCTGCTTTCTGTTAAATGGGAAGCCCTGACTGGTCACAGACCAAGGTGAGAAAAATCAGGCATCAAACAAGGTAATTTGAAAATAGGAGTCTGTTTATTATTTCCAGGAAGAAGATTTACTTTGCTTTATTTTCTCAATCACTTCAAAAGATCAATAGTAGGAGTGCACCAGCATCTGCAAACGTAAGTAGAATTCCTGCAATGCAACACATTATGTGAGGAAACTTGGAATGGAGGTCAAAGAAGCAAATGTTTGTATTTATTATTTGTTTTAATTTAATTAATAATAGAACACCCTAAAATGATACTGAAAATGGTTTAAACTATCACATGCAATTAAAGAAAACTCTCTTGGTATACTGTGAAGTCAGCACCATTGGTCTCAGCCCTAAATTTTGCAGCTACCCCAAAACATTTTACTGATTCCCAGCATTTTACTGGCACCCCAAAACTTTGATTTTAAGATACTGTAGCAGGCATGGTTCCTTCAGAAAAGAAATCACTCTAGGAATTTTACATAGCAGGATTTCAAAGAGCAAAATGATTTTATAGAAACTGGAGAAACAAAAGAGCAAACAGGGAGCATTGAACTCAACCAAAGACCATATGTGATGAAAACAGAGATGCGGGAAGAGGTGGTGTTATCAGAGAAAACCTAGTTCTTCTTGCCAACATAGTAAAGAATTACAGATCAGTGTACCTATTAACATGCACACACAATTTATTAATGAATGAGAGAGCAAAAACAAGGGTGGTCAAAGGCTGGGGTGGCAAGCTTGCCCTAGTGTGGCCAGATGCCCACGGGCCCGAGGGTTGAGGGCACCAAAAGAGCAAGTCCTTTGTTCTGAAGACTTACATCGTTAGTAGAATGGGAGTGTGGAAGTTCCATATTGATTGACAGGTAAATGTGGTGCTGGTTTTCCAGGACTGGAGCATGGATACCCAAAGGTGTTAATGGGCATTTTCCTTTAGGCATTAAGGGCTCTTAGGGCCTTGGGATGTAAGCACAGTTTTAAAGGCTTTCCTTCCCAGACAGTGGAAAGGATACATACAATTCCAAGGACTTTCCTCTTCCTGTGATCACCGTAGTGTTTCTTGTGATATGTGCAACACCTGGCAATATTGTCAGACCAGGCCCAGGACTGCCAGGTTAGCAGGTGAGACCTGTCTTCCTCTGCTTTCAGCCTCCTGTAACAGTGATGACAAGAGAAGCCAGGAAGGAATCTTGGTGAGACCCAGTGTGTGGGGTTATCGTTCTGACCTCTGAAGAGGAGACAGATACCACTTAGTTGTTCTTGGTGGCTGGGATGAAGGGTGAAGAGGCTAATAGCTGGAGTTGGAGCCAACTCTCTCTTCTGGAGCAATACTGGCTTGAAGGGAGAAAATAAAAAGCAAAGAAAAAAAGCAAACAGGAGGCATTCTTTCTCCTCTCTTTCATCCTTCTCTCCAGTGTCTCCTATTGACATTGGCATGGGTATAGGGACTGAGAAATATAGTTTGCAAAGTTGGAGCACCAGCATCTCAGAATAGAATATAAAGGATGGATTGGAAGCTGAAAGACAATGGGTAACTGACTAGCAAAATTACTAACTACAATGTAATTTTCAGGGGAATTTAATCCATTATTTTATGTGGAATATCTACTGAGCCTTCTAGGTTTCTTTGTGAAAAGTAATTAACTTCAAGGTCATGAAACTAAACATTTTTTTTCTAATGGGAAATACAATTGAATAGCTATATAAATTGATGTTTTCTAAGGAATAATCATATTTTCAGAATTTATTATTAGAATGCATATTTTTGCAGAGAGCAATGATTTCATTCCATTTCTTTAAATTGGAAAACACATCTAATGCCAGTGTTACAATTTGCTTTGAAATATTTCCTTTGATATTTCTGTATCCATTTTCCTATATCTCTTCAGTAAAACATAGCTTTTCTCATTTTACCTTCTACTTTATGAGGAGTTGGACTATGGAGTAAATAAATAAGGTAGTCTTAAATGAAAAAATGTCCTCTTCTGTAGCCTGCTCTTAAACATTTGTTTCAGTGTATGTGTGATTGATGTTGTTGATATTTTAACACTTAGAATGAAGAATAGTCTTACGAATGCCTTTCACTCATGAAAAGAAAAAAATATAATAGAAAAAGAAAAAAAAGAGAACCTTTTATTTTCTCTTATCCTGAATCTATTGCCATATTCATTGTTCACTTCTATGAAGCAATGCATGCTTAACTTTCAAGGACACTTGAGAAATCTCAACACATCTGCCTAAAAATATTTTTAACATCTAATTAAAGGAATGCTGTCAATTTTGTATGAAGTATGTCTAATTCTTTGGCAAAAATCAGTATGTAAAGTGAACATGCAAATATGAAAGTCAAACCAATTTTTCATCGTAGCTTTGTTACAAAATTTACCGAAGACTCAGGTAATATTTCATATTTAAAAAATTTTGTGAGAAGCAAAAATGTTAATAATTCTTTGTCTGCAGTTCTATATTTGTGTCTATAATTTTCACTGATGTTACTTGGATAATGCAACAGAGAAAATTGCTTGTATGTATTATTTAAGGCCAATTTATATTTAAAAGGTTATAAATGCATTTGAACATTTTTGGGAACTCCATGTCATGGACTGAATATTAGCATTTCCCCCAAGTCATATGTCAATACTCTAATCCTCAGTGTAGCTGTATTTGGAGACAAGGCCTCTAAGGAAATAATTAAAGTCAAATGAGGACATAAGGGTGAGGCCTTGGTCCAAAAGGATTAGTGTTCTGATATAAAGAGATATCTGTGAGCACAGTCCCCCTTTCTATTGTTCTCTAACTATATCTTTATTTATCTCTAACTCTCCATGATTGCAGAGGAAAGGCCACGTGAAGATGTTGGAGGAAGGTAGCCATCTTCAAGTCAGAGAGAGAGGTCTCATCAGAAACAGAATTTGCCACACGTGAATGTGTATTTCAGGCCTCCAGAACTGTGAGAAAAATAAATAACTATTGTTTAAGCCATTCAATTTGTAGTATTTTGCTATGGCAGCCCAGGCAGACTGATACAAAGGAGGGTATTTCATAGAACATAGGCTACATTGCACTGAGTAAGCAAAGTAGTGTGCCCAGATCTGTATAATTTATTAAAAAAAGAGATAAAATTATATGCTCATCTATGTAAATTTATTAAGTAATTTCAATGTTGCTACGTATTACTGTAACAAATTATGATGCTCTTAGTAGCTTATATTGAGTGATGTAATTACATAAACTGTTTTTGTGTGATATTATGCTATATGGTATTTCAAGAAAGAAGCAACATGTTTTTAAAATTGTATATTTAGTTGATTCTTAATATTGAGTTTCTGATTTGCTTATACTGCATTTTGGTATATCATTAATATAATTGATAAAATATATTTAATGCATATAAATAGGTAAATATTTAATATTTAAAAATTTAACTGATCCACTAAAATAAAAGGTAAAAGAAAAACAACCAATATTAGCAAATATTTTTAACAAGTATTTCCCATAATAATAATACACATGGCCAATGGACATATGTAATTATTTCAATTTTGTTACAAATGAATAAAATGTAAACTAAAACAAAACATATCATTTTTTACTTATTACATCATCAGAAGGTAAAGATGAATAATATATAATTCAGACAAACTTATGATAATTGATGTTTACTCATTTATGGTAAAAATATAAATTAGAAGAACATCATTACAAAGTAATTGATTAGTGGTTATGCTTTTTTCCAATGTGTTTATAGTGGTTATGCTTTTTTCCAATGTGTTTATATTTGACAAGGTTTTAAGTTTTAGAAATACATTCTTTAAAAATAATTGAATGTTTGCAAAAATAATATAAAATGATTAATTAGCATTAATTGAATATTGAAATATCTTAAATGTCTATTGAGGAGATAGTAATAACCTCATAAAATGGGAAAATACTCTTAGCTATTAATAAGTTAAAAGACATGAAAAAATAATTTTGATTTTCAATAAGATTTAGAGTGTTTATTTACTGAAGGGTGGTCTTCTACTACTTGATAAGATTAACTATCTGACTAAATAAATAAAGTAGAATTTAGTATTTAAAAAATAACAAACAAGGGAAATGTCACAATCTTGTATTTTAAACTTCACAAGATGGAAGTTTGGGTTCAAGGTCAGAAACCAAATTAAAGGAAGCCTAATGTTGTTCTTCCACAGCTCTTTACCCAATGAGATATTGAAAGGAGTCTTAACTTTGAAAATCCTCACAAATGGCACCAAGTTGTTTAGAATACAAAAAAGAATATTGTCACCTTTTTTATCTCTGGCTGGCAGAGAATGAAAGTGGCAATGAATGAGATATGCACTGACTGAAAGTGCCACATGGGGCTGAAATTTTCTGATAAAAGCATAAACTCCAAGACCTAAATGAATTGTGAAAACACTGAATACATTAAATTAGTAAGTTATCGCACTAATGGAATTAGATTTTGCCTCTGTTTAATGTGGTGAATTCTTTAGATCCTTGCAACTTATGACTCTCATGTAGGGACACTGGTGTCATCTGGGAGTTTGTAACACATGTTGAATCATGGGCACCCTCCTACATTTTAACAAGATCCCCATGTATGACATTAATGTTTGACAAAATTACTTGAAAGGACATTAAATGTTCTATGATCCATTAGGAAGCAATCCTGTTAAGAACGCATGCATAAAGCTGAGCCTTCTTCTTTCACTCACAGACTCTGGCTACACCATAAAGGTGAACAAGCAACATTTTCAGAGGTGGGTAAAAAGCAGAACATAGGTAAGGTAACAGGAAAAAATGGAGCATCTTGCCAAATTTTAGGAAAAATGTCATTTAGCAGGATGAAAAGCTTTAATAACAATGTAAACATTAAAATAAGAAAATTAAAGGGCATAATTTGCAGAACACAATAAACTGTTTTAGCCAAGGACAAATCATTAAATAGAAGAAAATTTTCTACAGGTGATTTGTAAGCACTTATTAAGAGTATTAATTTATAAAACAAAGGTGTAAAGAACTGATGATTCCACAATGCAGTAAGATGACCATAGAAACTGGATAACTGCTGAAACAAATTAAACAAAACAAAACAAAATTATAATAATGCAGAAACAATGAATATATTCCACGTAGTACAAAACAGAGCAAATGTACTTGAAAATGGAACTACTGACACAGTGGAACAAAGAACTGTTCAAATGGTGTGAATGCAGAGGAAAAAGACCAGGATCAAAGCAATTAGATGAATCACACTAGAGGAAGAGGACAAAGAGGTTCCAACATGAGAATTACTGTCATCTGTGGTGTGGAAAACCCATTAGAATGAACAAAAATCATCCATCCTAAATGATGAAATTTTCTCAGAGATAAAGTTTTAACTTTATCTACAGAACAATATTATACACACCGTTCCAGAAACAACAGTGGCAGAACAATTTGACCCAAGAAATAGCCTGGTAATGGACACAGAAATTGAAGCACTAAGTCATTGTCTGGAAAACAGGGATAACTAAGTTAGGTATGAGGAGAACATTCAGAGTAGCTTCCGCTTACCCACAGATGTGCTCAATGGCAGGTATCAGCTCAACAGCTATGGAGTTCAGAAGAAAATAAATGGTAAAGTATTACTCAAGACCTATATGTTAGGTTAGTTGTTCTTCAACCATGAAAATATGAAAGTGTGACTTTCTATATCAAAATAACACGTAAGAGGAAGTAACCACCAGTAGGCCCTTATGGATAAAGAGATAAAAACAAGCAGAGAGTAATCCTACAGTTTTGACAATTAAACCATTTAGGAATAATGATGAAAGGGATTATGATCATTTGAACCAAATATATATATATATATATACATATATATAATTGTATTATTATACTATATATAATCCATGGTAATAAAACTTCAATAAAAATGAACCGATTATGTACATTGGTAATGTAAGCTTGGGTTGGGAAAAAAGTCCAAGATTTTCAGGTTACATTAGCTCAAATTAAAATAATTAAATCCTCCAACTTCTCAATATTTTTCACATTTTTTCTTAAATTTTGAGATACCTTAATGAATAAATATTCCTTAAGGAGAGCAAATATTTATGCAAATATAACTAAAATAAGTATAGTTTATAGTAAAAGGATAATTTATAGTATGACCAGAGTGTTAAGTAAAATATTTTCCTTTGATTCTTTCTTTTCCCTTTTGTTCTCTCCTTTTTTATTATGTATCTCTCTATTTTCTAAGAGCACACATAATGCATCATCAGGAATGCTCTCTATTAAGTGGTTCAAATGCAAGTTCAGGCTTTCTTTTCTATGTTTAAATTTGTTCTTGGTATGTTATTTTTTTAAAACATTGTTTATTTTATGAACAAAACAGTAATTAAGACAGACAAAAAAGATCTAGGAAAATGCATATTAAAGGTTAAAAATATCACTTTTGCTCTTGAGACATTGGATTAAATGTAGACAGGAATCATGACAAGGGATTTTTAAATTAGTACTTCCTAATAATTTTACTATTTTAACAAAATCATTAGTAGCATATTTATCACTCATAAAATATAAATTATAATTAGTGATCTATAAAAATCATTTTTAATCTTCATATTTATATATTCATGAAATTATATAATCTCCTTGATATTATCAAGATATCCCCTAGATTATACACACAAAAAACTGTTATCTTTTTTTTGTAAAAATTTTTAAGCAAAAGAAGACATTAATAGGCAAAGCAGGATGCTGATGTAGTTTTCTCTGTGCCCTGTGACTCAATTGGAGAAAGTCAGAATAGTGGAGGCAAAGGTTTTGGTTAGAAAAGACTTAGTCATATTTTCATAGATTTGTAAACCAAGCTAGATGCTGGAATTGTCAGAAATTCTTGAAGTGTTTGACTTTGTACAGACTCTGCATTAATTTATGTTGAAACATGTTTTTGTGTGTAATCTTAGGTTCTGAAAAAGATGCTTCTGTTAAACAGTCTGCACTGACAAAATTTGTAGCATATATCATCATTAGGCAAAGTTGATTTCTTTAGCATCATCATGGTTTGTTTTACAAACTATGGTTTCTGCTCACTTCTCAGTCTAGCCTATATTTAATTTTTTGCCTCAGATGGATTATCTATGTTTAATTTCTTAGTTGTCAAAGAGAGTTCAAGTAACTTCTGTCTTTTCTTCTGGTACTTTTTAAAATGCTAAATATTTTCCTTAAACCAAAGTTACTTGTAAGATTATCTCATTGTTGAGCAAGGTAGTAGAGAAAAGAAAAGAGTAAAGGAGGAAAGATAATATCTTATCTGAAATATATCAAGTTATTTTTGGATTATTTTATTGCATAGAATTGAAATAAGCATTTACTGTGTATTAAAAGAAGCCATATTACATTGTTGTTCTTTCTTAAGAACTGGATATAACAAATAAACTACTTTCCCTATTCTTGTACATGTTTTAAATTTACTTTCTTATACAATAATAATTAGTCCTTTCAAAAGAGATATATATTCAGATTATCTTTGTATTAACCTAGGAGCTCAACCTAGTGCTAAAATGAGGTAGCTGATTTGGAACTTGATTATATTTGGGCATTTTTGTTATTATAAGAAAATACAAGTTGAATAAGCATATGCTATTTAAATAAGAACTAATTGATTTTTTGAATTATTTTATTTTTGCTTAAATAAACTTTTGTTATATGCATTTTACATAGATATCAGTTTAGTTCTTTTAAGGGATGAATTGCAATTATTACAGACTTATTTTTATAACTTTACAGAGCTAAATATATGCAACTATTATTTTTTAGTAATGTATCCAAATCCATTGTAAAGAAAAAATACCTTGTCTTTATAAAAGTTAGATAAAACATGCTCTATGGAGTATGTTATTTATCTTATTTATTTGTGTTTTTGTAACAAGAATCTCCAAGTTTGTAAATAGGTACATTTCTATTCAAATGTGAAGCAAAATACTTATTTTAGTATATATATGTTGCACAGCCCTCTTGTTACCAACAAAGCATTCTTATGAAAAATGAGCCTTTTTACATAGTTGCAAATAAAGACAATTTGGAGGCGATGCTAAGCATTGTACAGAATAAATACTACTTTGTAACACATGAGCCAGAGCCATTAACTTACACATTTATATTTTGTTCAAGTCACAAAGGTTTTACAAGATAAATGGTTTAAATAATGATAATAAACACTAACTTTATAATCTCACTACCAACTATATTTATTTTTCTATTTTCTTACACATTTTTGCCTTTCTTTTTACATCCATTTTCTCCTTTTCTTCTTCCTTATCTATTTGTTTCATTATATTAATATATACAAATTTTATTATCATTGAAATAGCAGCAGAAGTACATATTTTTCTTATCAGATGCAAAACAATACAATTGTTTATTTGAATTTAGGTAAAGCTGACAAATCCCTTTTCTATTCCAATCAATATCATTTGTCCTCTCATTTTTGCATGAGTGATCCTGTAATTCTTACAGTGCACACTCTAAGCACAGGCAAGACAGTTAATTTCCATGATAGGCGAATATGTCTCATGGGAAATTAGGAGGCCTGAAACTGCTATTTTTGCAAAGCTCCTGTAGCCAACTCAGACTTCTTCCAGCTCAGCTCCGACACTTCTCATTAAAACTTTAAGAATACTTTTACGTCATTCTGTAGAAATTGTATATATATGTTTCACCCCTCACCTAGAATATTAGCTTGTGAGGGCACTACCTTGTATGACATATTCATATCTGCATCATAAATTACTTATATCTTACAAGTCATATCAGAAAATTATGCTTGAATGACAGAATCATTTTCTATTATCACTGTGACATCAAAGATTTTGAAATCAAATCTGCAGTCAGTATTTTCCCTGTACCAAATAAGAGAGAACAGAAATCTAAACTGTTGACCGCCGGTGTGACATTTCTTTCATGCCTGTTAATCCAGGTTTTAGAACTTTCCCTTACAGCATACTCAGTAAATCTTCACAATCGTACCACCAGTCCAGAATAGCTGGTGCCAGGGGATGTCCTTGCAGAGCACTTCCTGTGCAACAACCATCCTCTGAAGGGCTATGGCCATGGATTAGGCTCAGGTTATTAACCTAGACTCTGTTTTGTATTGAGTCAGCCTGATTGCCATACGTTATCCTATCAGGTGTTTAATCTCTAGAGAGGAAGCAGATGTCTAATGTTTGTAAACCTGTTAATGAACTATTCCAAGCTACAGGCCTGTTGTTTATTGGGTCTCTGGGAGAGGCAGTGTAGCCACTAAAGTTCTGCCTGCCTTCTCACCCTATCTTTGCATAACTAACTGTACTTGAAATCACTTCTCTAGGCACAAAACTGCATGTGTTTAGAAGTTTTCAAAAGTTTTTAATATAAAGGCTGGACTGTGACATTACCCCTCAGCTGACATGCCTTTGACTTGATACCTTATGAAACATATTACTAATGACCATCTGTAACAAATAAAAAAGTCCTTTTCAAAGTAAAATATTTAAAAATCACATTTTAAATATATATGCATATGTTATCTATTTATCTTTACTATTAATAGGGAATAATAATGGTTTTCTACAATTAACATACTATCATGTCTGTTTTTCTCACTCAAAAGCCTTCATATCAGTTTTTCACAAGTAATTCAAAATAAACACAAACTTTTTTTAAAAATTGAAATAATCCCCAGAAGTGGTGCAAGAGTTGATCAATATACCAAAGTCATTAAATAGTAGGAAAAATTAAAATACAAGTATTCTGTAATTTAGATTTGATTTGAAAGAAGTATCATTAAAAATACTTGTATACAAGACAACAGAGTAAGGCCTACATATATAATTGCTAGAAATTGATCTTTGGTGTTTTTGATGGCAGCATGACATTGAGTGCTAACTATAATCACAAGAGTATATTGACTGATACTGAGGAATTCTTTCTAATCACTATGTTACACCCTGAATATAGGGACAGATGATTGTCATTAGCTATACGATACATGCTCAGGCTTTAATCTGATTTGTGTTCATGAGAGACTGAGCTATTACCAATGAAATGTTAAAATATGTAGAAAGTTAATGTGTTTTCAATGCTTCACATTATAAGAAAATTTCTAATTCATGCATATCAAAGCAAATACAAGGGTTGGCAAAAACAGATACATAGTTGGTCATATGGAAAATAAGTAATTAATAAATAATAATGCAAGAATAAACTGTGTTTCATGTACTCACAACTGTAAACCCACTTTTACCCACCCTTGTATACTAATTAAGTAGTTGTGAGACTATATTTTGTGAATAATTTTGGCCACTGATTTATAAATTTTTCTTTCAAACATTGGATAAATTAAATAAATTTATGGTGTTAATTTTTAAAAGATCAAGTGTGATCTAGTATAAAGTATAACTTGACAAGCAAATAGAAATGCTTATATTTATAAATTTCAATTACTGTAGGGACAAAAGAGATTCTAACTAGGTCATTACAGTTACTGTACATAGGTAATATATAAAGGTATACAGAAAGAAGAATAAATGGTACTAAAAGACTTAGAAATGGCCGAGGAAAGAACTTCAAAAATATTCAAAGAGCATACATGCATAAATCACAGATATAGACACCAGTGAGATGTTGTTCAGAGGGAAGGGAACTATGTGGGGGCTGGATGGGGGTGGGCCAGAGTAGGGGGAGAATGGGGACATCTTCATTAGCGTCAACAATAAAAAAGAAGTTAAAAATATTTCTGAATAAAATGAAAAAAATGGTAAACATCACAATAAAATGTTCAGAACCTAAATATTAATGAAAGACTAGAAAAATCTGGAGGAGCATTTATGGGATAAAAATAGTGGCTGTGGCCCTGACTAGTGTGGCTCAGTGGATTGGCACCGGCCTGTGAATCCAAAGGGTTGCTGGTTTGATTCCTAACCAGGTCACATAACCAAGTTGTAAGCCAGGTCTCCAGCCAGGTCCGAAGCTGGAGGCAGGTAAAAGGCAAGCACACAGTGATGTTTCTCTCTCTTTCTTCCTCCCTGCCTGCCTTTCCCTATGAAAATAATGAATAAAATCTTAAAAAAAAAAAAAAAGAGAATGGCTGTGTCTTAGAGAGAATGGTGAACCCTGTGGTGTTGTAACATGCACTAATAATGTCTCCCTTTCCCCAGCAAACCAGGAAACAAAACAAACAAATAAACAAACAAACACATAAACAAAAAAATATATAATATCTTCACCACCGTTATAGTTGTCAAAATAAGTAGCATAGCAGGAACCTGAAAAGACAGAATGGATTTTGACCACCCAGAAGATTTGTCCTCATGTCCTCAGAGAACTGTCATTTGTCTAAGCTCACTGAAAATTTTTATTTATTTATTTATCTCAGGAATTGCTTTCATATCACTGACTCATTCCAATATATGAAACTCAAAGGATAAAAAGCAAGGTTAATGCAGAAAAGATTACTATAAAACACATTATAATCAAATTGTCAAATGTCAAAGACAGAATTTTGAAAGCAGTAAAGAGAAAAGAGTTCTCAAATACAAGGAAACCCTTGTTAGGGTATCAATGGGTTTATCCTCATTAATTTTGTGTGCTAAAAAGAAGGAAAATCTGACAACCAAGAATACTATATCCATCAAAACTATCCTTCATAAATGAAAGAGAAACATTCCCAGACAAACAAAAGCTGAGGGAGTTTATCACTACAAGACATGTTTCACAAGAAATGTTGAAGAAATTGCTCCAAGTTGAAATAAAAAGATGCTAAACAATAATGTGAAAAATATGAAAATATAGAACTCATTGTTAAAGGTGATTACATAGTAAAACTCAGAATAATTTACTACTGTAATGATGTATAAATCAATTTTAATCCTAGTATAAAATTTATAACATTAAAGTAACAAACATGACCATAGCTACAATTGGTTAATGTATAACATAATATAAAATATGTAAATTATTATATCAATAGCAAAAATGTTGGACAGGAAGTGAGTATAGGATTTTTGTATGTGATTGGAGTTGAATTTCTATCAGCTTATAAATAGGTTGTTATAATCATAATATGTTTTATGTAAACTTCATGGTAACCACTAAGAAGCAACATCTAGTAAATTCATAAAAAATAAAGATAAAGAGCCCATCGGTGGATGATTGGATCAAAAAACTTTGGTACATTTACACAATGGAATTCTATATGGCAGAAAGAAAGAAGGAACTTGTACCCTTTGCAACAACATGGATGGAACTGAAGAGTATTATGCTTAGTGAAATAAGCCAGTCAGTGAAGGACAGGTATCATATGATCTCACCCATTATGGGACAATAATGAGCAAAACTAACAACAAGCAAAACAGAACCAAGTGTATGAATACAAGGAATAAGCCTGCAGTGGTCAGGGGGAAAGGGGTTGGGGGGAGGGGGGAGGCAGAGGCAAAGAAGGGGAGCAGCTTAGACAAGAACCTAGTATAAAGGAACCATGGACATGGACAACAGGTGGGATTGACTTTGGGGGGAATGGGTGGGTGGGGAGGGGGACAGAGGGGAGCAAAAAGGGGATAGATGTAATACAACAACAATAAAGTTTAAATAAATAAATAAAGATAAAGAAATGAAAGCATACCACTATAGAAAATTATAATAACAGAAGAAGAACTCAAGAGAAGCCTTAGGTACAAAGGAAGTATAAAATAATGACAAAGGATATTTGGGAGGTGGCGATGGTGTAGATCTTCATCATGTTTTAATTGATTTTAATTATCTCCAAACTCATCATGGTGCATACATTAAATATGTACAGCTTTTCATATGTTATTCATATTTCTATGTGTTTTAGTAAAGAGGTACAGACCAAAACACATCATAGATAAACTATCAAAAATCAGAGAATCTTGAAAGTAGAAAGAGAAAAACTACTTCATAGTATGTAGGTCTTATCTCAATGAATGTTATTAAAATAAAATGAGTTGCACAAAGGATCATAACATAGAAATTTTAAGAAGGAGAATTACTTGTAAGAGTTACAAATGTAAATAACATTTGAGCAGCTCAAAATGTTATTTTCTATGAGTATATCAATCAAAGAATGACTGAACTGTTAATCAATTCAGCTTATCATTAATACGTCTGAAATTACCTCAGTTTACTTTATGAAAATATTTACTCATTTCCTCTTGAATAATATCTTATCAGCTATTTGAAGACAACCCAGAAAGAGGCAAAATAAATGGAAAGCAAATAACTATTATTTTTAGAAATGCATAGATTAAATGTATTTCTTTTAGAAAGTGTTTTACTGGACTAAAAATGGCATAATGCATTGAGCTTCAAGGATTTTTTCTATAACCTTTCAGTATGCTATTTTCTTTGCAAAAAGGTTTGAAATAAGCTCTAATATCATAAGCAGCAAGAAACACTCTTTCAAATGTATCTTGGCGCTTTTCAACACAGAAATGGAGACTAAACATAATATTTAGAAAATGGTTGTTTGCTTTCAAACGGTACCAAAATACATCTATCTTTTAAAGACATACTGAATTTGCAAGCTTCCACATTTTAGTTTGAGAAAATTCCTTTTTACAACTATAAGTTCTAGTACCCTTGAGGCACAAACATGAGAGACTATTCTAGAAATTGAATAAATAACTAATTATTAATCCATCTTTGGCAATTCAGTGGACTTCATAATTAAAACTACATTTTATCTGGAGATATCCAAAAAAGTGGAGAAGTAATTGGTAGCTACACTAATCTCCCAGAACCAATCCAGAATTACAACTAACTTGTTGAGAAATTATCTGGAATAACCAACTGAACAATGGCTGGAGAGAAGCCTTATATAAGCATGGGCAGACAGAAGAAACAGCTTCACCACAGCATGACTGGTATGGAGCATGGAGGAGATGTGAGGGGGCTGACTGGGCACCCACAGGTGGCAGCTGAGGTGATGGAGGGAAACTTTTAGTGGTCAGTGGTTCCCCCTGAGAAGTGTAGGGTCTAAACCCCAAGCTGAGCTTCTAGTCCTAGACTGTAAAACTAGAGCTAGAAAGGGATCCAGATAGCTGTGAAAAGCTGTAGGGTGTCTGCCTGCTAGGGAGAGATGGTTGGGGTCCCAGAGAGCCTTTTAAAGAACCAACACATGAAATTTCATTTGCAGCCACTTACCTGGGCTCCAGAAAAGCTTGAACTGATTCATAGTTACAATGTGTTTAAGGCGTTATAAAATATTACATTCATTTTTTTAATAATTTACTTTATTACTTGTAAACTCACAATCTATACAGCAGAATGCCCACTTTTTCAAATTAATTTTTAGCAGCTAGAATATTTATAAAACATTTATGCTAAAATCTAGGCTACTAATATTAAATAATAAAATTAGATTTGGGATAATACTAAAAATCAGAACATTAAACATAGGAAAAGGTCTTTGTATTATAAATGATTACAACTCTCACACTAATTGAAAAGAATTCATTTTATAGAGTTATGCTATCTTATCATCTCTAGCTTTGCAAATTTGTAGAAATAAATGTTGCCTATCATGGATCGATGACTCAGAAAATGATATCTCACTTTTCATACATTTTTAGGTAAAACAGAAAAAAAAGTTTTAAATGATCTATTATGTTGTAGAAATGCATAACTAAGCAAGCTTAAAAAGGTGTCCATATAATACAAGATTTCTCAGATATTTCCTTTTACTAATAGTTCTTTTAAAATTTCTTAAATGGAGTTGTATGTGCTATGTTCCAAAATAATTTGATAGTGTAGATTGTTAGTTATACTGGTGTTCCTTTAAGGGAAGAGAGTCATTGAATGTACTTTCCAAATGCTATATTAAGCCATTAAAATGTCCAGAGACAAAACTATCAGTATTAAGGCCATCTCATCAGAATTGTGTGAAATCTTATAGTTTTATTTATGTGTTCATTCATCTTTCTCTTATAGTTTACAGATAATGCTACACAATTCAGGCATTTTAAGAAATCAGTCTCAATTCTCACTATAAATGATAAATAATTTATTTCATTTCTAAGGTCAGAAGCATTATTTGGCTTTTACTATCCTCTTTGAAAATGGAATCTTTAATAACATATATTATGGTTAATGCTATGTTAGATACATAAAATAGGAGTCCTTGTTAAGATTACTAAAACTACTTTTTAAAAAAGAAAATACGTTGCTTAACTTCAGCAACTCCATGTTAATGACTTTTGAATCCTTTGGTCAATTTCTAATAAAGTTCTTTCAATTTCTATCCCAACAATAATGAATCAAACATTCATTAACATTTTTAAATTATACCAAAATCATAAGTGGAACATTTTCAGTGAGGGTTTATTTTACAGTTTTTGTAATACTAGTGAGTATTTTTGTATTTGTATTCTTATTTATAATTTTTATGCAGGGGTCTTCTGCCCACATTTTTTATTTTTTAATTTATTTTATTGACTATTATTTTAAAAAGATTTTATTTATTATTTTTAGAGAGAAGGGCAGGGAAGGAGGAAGAAAGGTAGAGAAGCATCAATCTATGGTTGCCTTTCATCTGCCTCCAGCTACAGACCTGGCTGGAGACCTGGTTTGCAATCTGGTTATGTGCCCTGGCTGGGAATCGAACCAGCAACGTTTGGGTTTGCAGGCCGGCACCTTATCCACTGTGTCACCAGCCAGGACCACATTTTTTATTATAGTACATGTCTGTTCTTATTGATTTCAAAGAGCATATACATATATATATTTTATATATATATATAATTATTATTATTTTTAATCTTATTATACACCAAGAACTGTTTTAATTTTAGCTCCTGGGTACAATATTTGTTTTAATAACCCCAAGGTGACTTAGGCTGTTCCAAATGATAACTTCAAAGGAAATCTGGATATTTTCCATTGTTGTTTAGGTGGCAAGTTGTATATTTTTAATTACTGAACTATTACTGTTGCATCATATGTGATTTTAGAATATTAAATATTGTTGTATAAATATATCTAAAATTGTGCCAACATACACATACATTCACTTAATTAAACCATTTTTCTGATTCTGTATCTTGGGTATTTTGCTACCTTCAGTTAATATTCAGCTTTATCTATAGAGAATTCTGCACTTTTATATCAAATCATAAGAAGACTGATGCGGAAAGGTTTGCTGTAAACAGAAGGTCTTAATTTCTCTCTGCTCTAATCTCATATATTAAGAGGTATTCATAAAAATTATATAGTTAATGGAATGATCAAATTTTCTAGATTGTCCAAAAGATCTGTCGTTTCTATCTGTTGTAGATCAATTAATCTTATAAATAATTTTATATTCTTTTTACTCACAAAATCATTCTTGTTAGGATAATAACTTTGCTATCATTCTAATGTAGGCTAAAATGTTATGATGTAATAATTTTAATAGGGAACCATAGCAAGCTTATGTTGTGTAGAGTGACTTTTTTAGTTTTTTTCTTTAGAAAGATCCCTCTGATTATATAGTGAATAATGGATTAGACATAGCTTGCCCAACCAAAAACAATCCTTAAGAAGCTGGTAAAATAATCTTTAACAAAAGACCGGATGGACTAAGTAAGCAACCAACACTGAACAAAGAGAATCAGACTTATATGATATTAAAGAATAGAAAATGAACTTTGTAATTTTTTTTTTTTTGATTTATGGGTGAGTGCCAGAGGTTAAGGATGGTTACCAACTTCTACGATGAGTAAATGGAATGAGGGCTAAAATGGGGCAGCAATTATTGCAGACATAGAAAACTTGTGTACAACTTTATATAAATGACCTTGAAATTAGAAAGTAGGAAAAACAGAAGAAAGATTCTGGAACTTGAAAAAGAGACTTGAAGGATTGATATAGCTTAAGAAGAGTCTAGGTAAATGATAAACAATGACAAGAGAGAATTTGTCAGGTGATAGAGTTTATAAAGAAAGCTGAGGGATGATTAATAATGTATATTTTTATTATTCAATTTATTATGAAGGTCATGTCTCATTGACTACCCTTGGCAACAAACTGGTTAGCTGTGCTCTCATAGGCATTGTTTTTATTGAGGTTTTATTTCCATGATTTTACACACAAATGCTAGATCAGAAAGTAAGCCAACAAATGCATAACATTTATGCTAAATTTTTGGATGAGGTGTAATATCCCAAATATAAGAATAAGAAAGACAAATTTGTGTTAATTTTTTGATGAATTTTTGCAAGGCTTATGTGATTTAAAAATAAAGTTCTAATAGACTTTCAAGGAAGATTTTATTTTTTATTTCATTTAACAAAATATTTTATTTTTGCAATAAAGAATTTTGAATACATATAAATTCTGCACTTTGTTCTTAAATTTTAAGTGCATATATTACTAAACTAAGAACATAAAATGCTGACCTTTCAGGCTGAAGTTGTCGTCTACAACTTGTTATAGCTATTGTGGTCAATGCTACTTTATTTATTTACGTTTTAACAAGGAGATTTATTTTTGGTTTGGAGAAATACAGAGAAAAAAACCCAAAACAGAAATTTATTTCCTATCATTTTCTTTCAGAGACAGAATACGTAACAGTGGGGTTCCAAATGACCTCAACTCGGGTTGTTTGCTGTAAACTGGAGTTTATCTAACCCACATAGTGATATCATTGGACCTGTTCATTAGTACTTGTTCTCAGAGGTGATGTATGAGCTGGATCTCCGGCATCTTCAGAATCATGTCCTTACATACAAGTAAGTTAGGTGAACTAGGAGGCACTTACTATGACTCTTGTTTTCTCTTCTTCACCATATACCTTTGGCTTCTTTAGAAGTCTTAGGACTTGAGGAGGGAAAACAGCATGACTGGTTTGTAAATGATGTGCCATGGAATCAGACCCCGCGGATATGTAGAAGCTGATGGGACTACAATCACACCTAAGAGCACCTCTGATGTAAAGTGATAAAGAATTTTGAATTCTGTACCTGCTGTTTAATTCTCATGTGAAGGAAAGATAATAGTGTTTAGTGTCTGTAGTTATTTGCTGTTAGCATTTGGGATAAAATAAGATGGAAAACCTCTCATGTGAATTTCAGAGAAGGAGATACATGGATCATCTTTACGAATGGGCCGAATGGGGTAGTATTTGTATAACATGTGAAACTTCACAAAACTGATCACATGGAATATCATGCTTCTATTACAAGTAGTCTGCCTCCAGCTTCACCACGCTGACCTTTAAACAGAGCATACCTGAAATCCTCCTTTGTAGATAGATGAAGCTGTACAGTCTCTTGGCTGGTTCTGAACATCTGCACAACACAAGTGATCATGACTGCCACGGTTGCTGTAGATGGTCTGAGTAAGCCTGTTTGTTTGGATTGTGTTTGTTTTCCTGGAGGCTGCACTCAGACACATGTGCTGCCTCTCATGAGAGGCCGCAGCCTGTTGCTAGATGCTTCTCTTGCGGAGGTCTCTTGTGCACTGCTGCGAATGGCTTGGTAAGTCTGTGCTGGTGACAAAAATGGAAGGAAGAGACATGCTTAAGAGACACGACTGAGCTATTACCTACTGGAAATGAATTAAAGATATTAATAGTGGTTTGTTTCAACATATCTTTATCAATTAGGGAATATAAGAATAAAAACAGATTATGGGAATTTAAAAGAAAAGTTTAATGTTAAAGGCTTACAGGTGTTGGCTGAGTGAGGGCTTAAATAACAAGTGTAAAAATATCTGAAAAGAGATTTGAGAGTCAACACTGTACCATCTTGCAATTGAAGACATGGAAGTAGGTAATGTTTTTCAGATGATGTTCCCCAAGAAATGTATTGAAATAAAAAACAGCAAAGGTCTAAGAGATAACTTGAACATCAACCTATGAAACATAAATGGTAGGAAAAGGTTTCATGAAATAAATGGAGAAAGAACACCCATAGGAGAAAGCTGAGTGAGAATGGTGTCATCAAAGTCAATGAATTAGAAACTTTGAGAAGAAGAAAAGGTTGAACTCTGTCAAATGTCAAAGAAAGGATTAAATAAAATACAGATTTAGCAGGGGAAACCACCAATGATATTAGTGAGCTAACATTCTTTGAAATTAAGGAAGTGAATATCCTATTATAATTAATAGGGGATTTCTTATACCACAAATAAACAGAGACAGAAATTGGAATTTATTCAGTAAAGAGGCAGAACAAAATTCTAAATAGATTGTGTGCCACAAAAATATAATTTTTAATAATTGAGTTATGATATTCCATTAAAGTAGAATATTATACAGTTTCAAAAACTCATACTGTATAAGAATATGGATAATATGGATTATGTTAAAATATATTAAAAAGGAAAAAGCAAATGAATAAAGTTAGATATATAAGGCCTGTCTGGATAAAGCCCAACCATTTTTAACATAACAAAATATTTTGAGTGACATTGGTGTGATCTGGCAGCCAAAGTAAAGGGACTGGTCTGCGCATGTGTGAACTATGAAAGCTTTTAGTGAGTACTGTGTGGTCATCACATTGAAAATGACTGTGTAGAACAACAAATCTATATTAAATCTTGTGTTAAGCTTGAAAATTCTTCCATAGAAACCATTGGGATGGCTCAGAAAGCCACATCTTTGGTCATTGTTCATGCATGCGCATTCCACTCCACTCTTTTTGGCTGGCAGGTTACATCAATGTCACACAAACCATTTTCAGTAAATTAACAATGGCTGAACTTTTTCCAGACAGACCTCATATATTACATATATAATTCATATATGTGTAATTTATCTACATAATTAAATATGAATTATATACAGGGTACATGAAATCAGTTGTCAAAATTTTAGTAAAATAAACATATCATGAAAGTGTTATATTTTGAAATAAACTTATTCTTCTATGTAAATACTTCATTATAGTCATTATTTTTTAAGTTGTTCAAAAAAGTCTCCATTTGCTGCAATAATAGACTTGATTTGACTTTAGCATCTTGAACATACTTTAATTAACTTTTCTTTATCCATGGACATCATCATGTTTTCAATCTCAGCTTTAACATCCTCTTTATTGGAGATTGTTTATTAACTTCTCTCTCACAAATGCTGCATACATAATAGTCTAAAGGATTTGTATCAACTAGGAGGCCAGATTTCCTTTGCCCAGAATTCAGGAACACTGACACTGAGAAATTCTTGCACCTTTTGGACATTATGTGCTGGTGCACCATCTTGTTGGAAGATAAAATGACGTCCATTTGCAATTTGCTTCATCCACAGTGCAGCTACTTCTCTCAAAATGTCAAGGTAAACATCCTGGGTCTTGATTGATGATCTCCTGGACTCTGTGTACAATATCTGGACTTGTGCAATCCTTGCGTACCTTGTACATTTTCCTTGTTGGTGTAGTGACAACAGGATCAGCATCATACACCTTCTTCACATTGTATCCTGTACATAAAGGAATATTATTGAAGTCCACAATTTCCTCAGCAGTTAGCTCTGCATGCAGTCCAGAAACTATGGTTGCTCTAACATCGTATTCCTTCGACATGATGGTTGCTCTAAGAATTTAATACTTTTTATCTGAAACAATGCTATTAAATCATAATCTTAGAAACCTAGTTTTTCAAAATTAATAAGAAACACGTGAAATAAGAAGATGCTGAGTTATTGCCAATTGATCCCATGCACCCTTTATGTAATAATTAAACATATGTCATGTTGCAATCACTGATATATTTATGTGTGCATGGTATATGTATAATATATGTGAAATGTACACATTTTATATTATACACAATGGTTTTCTAATTGTTATACCTACACTTACAATGAGCAACATAGAAACATCTCAGGAGAAGAATAAGTGAATAGAAAACAACAACAAAGAGCTGCCTACAGGAAGCAAGAAAATGTATGAGACAAGGATAGGCCCTGGGAGTAGACTGAATGCTTGCATGCCTCTGTCAGACAGAACCCATGGGTTCTTAGCTGTAGCTATTCTAGTTCATTTGTAAGTTCCTGCTGTGTGCAAGGTATTTCACAAAATTTTTGTATTATCCTACAACAAAAACTTTGGTCTATAACCATGTCTGACAAACACAATCTGACGTCTGGGACTTAATCCTGACAGGATTTGATTTATAGCAACTGTCTTTTTTCAACTGATGAGCATCCATTTTCCCAGGCCTAGACAACTTCATAGATATCAGGGTCAGCAAAATATTCAATTTTATCTTACCTCTCCCTATATTATTAAAAAATTAACTGAAACTAATAATATGTAAACATTTATAGATAATTATAAAGAAAACATCACCCCTTTTCTACTTTTTTTCACACATAGCATGCTCAATTATCTCTGTAATAGAGATTGCATAGTTATTTCATCTTGTCTTTAACTTTTTACTTCTTGGTGATAATTTTGTCTATGTATAAAGGAAACTATAACTTAACATTCATGGTTTATTTGTTCTCAGATACATCTTAGTACCTGATATTTAAATTAGAAATAATGTTTTAATAGTAATAGACACATAACCCACACAAACACCAAATACACACATACACATACATTACATTTAATTAATATTTTACCCATAAGAATATTTTATACCAGGTTAATTGAAGTAAGCTCATGAAGAAGATTTGTCTATTTTATTCAGGAAAAAAATTAAATTTTAAAAGTAAGGGATGTTTTGAGTGTTACCAAGAAAATTGCATGATAAATTTTGAGAATTTGGTCTAATGATGCAATTGATGAGCAACTAGAGGTAAGGAAATATTTCAAAATCTAGGTAGGAGTTTGCGAAAACATTTTTAACCTGGTTATTTTAAAATATCTCAAGATAAATGAGTGCTATTCATCAACCAAAAATAAATTATGCTACAAAAATAAGTATAAAATATTTCTTCAGCAGTAAAATATATATGCTAGCAAACATTCATAAAGTAGAAATCATATTTGGGACAAATGTCAAATATCTCAGAAATGTTTTTTAAATGTTAAAATATGTAGACAAAAATAGTAAATTTAGAGGAGCATTGATGTAAATTTAGAGGATCCTGCTAATAAAAAATAAGCAGGTGTTACCAGAATATAAATGATAGAAAATGCAGGTGTGTAAATAATTATAATACTGTGAAAATCAAGTGTTCAGGCTCAAAGTATATAAATTTCCAGAATAAGAGGCCTATAAAAAACTATCCTAGAGCCCACTGTGAGAAAATTTTGGATAACATGAGTAAGAATAGATCTTCAAACTTTCCAGAAAGAAAAATATATATGTATTTATTTGGGAATTAGAGTTTAAGCAAATGCCAGAAAACTAACAATTTTTCCAAAAACAAATTTTAAAAAATACTGCAAAATATTTGAGTGAAAAAGGGAAATATGAAATTTGGTAACCAGCTAACTCATTAATCTAGCATAAAGGTAAACATATTTTCAAGTATTCAAGATCTCAATAATTTTACCTGCCATATCATCTTTCTAAGGAACTGCTGCTGAAGGACATGTGCCACCAAAGCAAATAATGGCAAAATTAGGTAAGTAGCAGCAAAATTAGGTAGATGGTGGCAAAATTTCAGGGATAAAAATTAGGCTCCATCCAGCACAGGACAGATGGATGCAGATTCCAGGAGAAATTTATCAAAGAAAAAAAAAAGGTGCCTCAATATACTGAAAAAAAAAAAAAAAAGTGAAAGTAGTAGTGATCAATAAACAGTATTTAAACAATTAAAAGCAATAAACTTCTTGGCTCAAAAGAATAAAAAAATATGTGAGTACATTTAATTGAATCATGGCATACTATATTGTTCATCTGTGTATAATTAAAGATTATAATAAAATAGACAAGTTGACAATCAATAATTGTGATTAATTTCAGTTTTAGGATGAAATTTATGTCATGTACGTGATGAGGATGCAGGACCAGGAGAAGAAATAAAATCAACTTATTTCAGAGTCATAAGCAAACGATGACATATAAAAATCAGAAATCAAAATAAGCACATAATAATATTGCTTAGAAAATGGAAATAAAACCACAAGAAATAGTTAAAAGATAAGCGTTTTCTATGAAGGAGAATGAAATTATTAGCTATAGCTAACAAAGGATCAGTTTTCTTATCAATTAGGACATGTTTCTATTTTGGAATGACAGGCTAAATTTTGAGGCACATTGGAAGCATCATGGTCCATTAAGAGAGCCACTTACATCCAGAAAATTCTGATGGTGTAATCTCCTTACTTGACTGGTTTCATTCTCCTACATATTCTAGGTTTATGATACATGAGCTAGACAGAACTGGTGTATCCTGCCAACTTGTTTTGTAGATAGGCATTCCTCTTTCCTCTGTGAAATACCATTATCAAGTTCACAAGGTTCTGAACAACTTTGACTTGTCATTAATATGTTTATGTGGAAAATATAAGGTCCTTTATCTCCCTGTGTGTTCCCAGCAGGAAGAGGGTCATTTCAGGATAATTTCTCACTTTTTTCTTTCCAATTCAGCCAACCTTTAACTATGGTGAATATTTTCTTTTTTAAATTAACTTATGGTTGTTGTAGTACAATCCTCCTCCCCCATTGCTCTCCCCTACCCCACCTCATCCACAGTCAGTTCCCACCCTGTTGTCCATGTCCATGGGTCTTTCACATTAGCTTAGGCTAAATCCTTACCCTTCTTTTCCCCGCCTCCTTTCCTCTGGTTACTGTCGTTCTGCTACCTCATCTTTCTTTCACATTTTCTTACCACCAGTCTTTTAACATTTTCTGCCAAAATTAAGCCATTAACACCTAAACAGTGACAGATTTAATCTTACACAAAACAAAACATGTTCATCCCAACCAATCTTTTTCTTTCATCATCAGTATTTATTTGACACATCTTAAATGTATTAATAAAGAGATTCAATTAAGTAATGTGTTAAAGCTAATGCACATCTCTTTCTAATCAGTTTGGTTTCTGCAGTATCATGCCATGTGAAGAGTTTCAAATCAGCCTCATCAAATATTGTCTTACTTGTTTTCATTTAATTACATTTATAAACTTACAGACCCTTTGTTACATACACTATGTAATGATGGTATTAGAAGGGTTTCCAGGAGTAGGGAAATTAATTTTATTTTCCTTCTACTCTCTGTTCTAGACTTCAATAGAGCTTCTTTCAATACCACTCAGTGTATTTGTTACTTTCTTAGTATTCTGCTTAGCAATTTCTTAAGGTATATCTGTTACTTCCACATAATATTGGTAATATGTTTTCTTTTAATTTACTTCAAGATATTTATCTCTTCATTGAAAAGATACATAGAATACATGTATAAAAAGGTATAAAAACTCTTGCCATTTTCCCCATATTATCTCTCTTTTTAAAAATATGTTTTTAAAGATTTGTATTCATTATTTTTTAGAGAGAAGGGCAGGGAGAGAGGAAGAAAGGGAGAGAAACATCAGTGTATGGTTGCCTTTCACCTACCTCCAGCTAAGGACTTGGCTGGAGACCTGGCTTGCAAACTGGGTATGTGCCTTGACTGGGAACCGAACCAGTGACCCCTGGGTTCACAGTGCTGGCACCAATCCACTGGGCCATACCAGCCAGGACTTACCTCTTTTTTTATAAACTAAAAACTGCCTTAGACAGGTTCATAGTCCTGAGTTATAATTCTGTTGTTAGAGAGTGTCAATACAATAGGTTAAATTGCTAAAATAGAGTACACAAATCATAGATGTTACCCAACTCCAAATTTGCCTAATGATATAAGAGATAGTGCAAATGCAAAATACAGGTAAAATATTGTTTTCCTTGAGAAGCGTGAAACCCGTAGAACTCCCTAACTTATTTCTCTCCTGCATCAGGGTACATCTTCATTTTAGAATAACAACAATGTATGTGGAACATCAGTCACAAGATAACCTTCCCAATTTTGGGATATCTATGATTTATATTCCTTAAATCATATAGGTTATGTGACTTTCCTTTGTTCTCTAGCCTCATAAATTCAACATTTTTATGTTTATTTATGATCTGAAGATATCAGATATATTCTGATAAAACAATTTTGCAGATAGAAAAAATTTTTTTCCATTATTAAAGACCACTAGCAAACTTACTAGTGGATTTGGTCCAAATCATTAACATATTTACTTGAAATCATTTTCTAGGTTATCCTTTCCTTCTAGTTTCCCTCACATAGAGGGAATAGCCCAATTCTTGGTCTGTTTCTCATTTATCATACACCAAATAGGACTTATGTTTGAAAGAGGGAATATTACATACTCATTAAGACATGAGGTCTGTGGTCATATGTTTTGGGTTTAAATTCTGACTTTGATACTGACTTCTTATACAATTTGGGGAAAATTCTTTATGCCTTTTATTTCAGTTCCCTCATTTGTCAGTTAGGGATATCAATACTACATAATTCATAAGGTCGATGTGAATATTAACTGGGTCAATGCAAATAAAGTCTTTAGAAGATGTATGACTCATTTTAAGTGCTCAATAAATGTTAGCTTTCATTAGCTCTTATACCCCAGTGACCTGGGCCACCTTGTGTTTTAGTTTAAATAATTTTACACACTTCTTGTACCATTGTCCATTTCCAAGGCCTTCATTTGTTCTCTCAATCTTTTATCATGGTAACTATTATAATATGTTCCTGCTTTATTCTCCATTTATATATTTTTTCTGGGAACCATAGAAATATCCATAAATTCATATCCTTTATGCTCTAACCAAATCCTTTAATAACATCACCAAACAAAACCTTAAGCTAAAAAAAAAAAGGAAATTGAAGCACCAGGTTTAATTTAATCATTGCATAAAGATATTCTATGCTAAAGTTATTTTCTGCAATTCTTAATAATATATTTATATTTCTCCTTATATTGCTAAGGAAAAATAACAAGCAGTTCAGATTTACATTTAGAAACCAGACTTCTTTCAACTTACATAATCGTTTTGGAAGATTGCCAAACTATATTGCAGATAGGCACTAAATTAATTCATTTGAGTCCTGATTCAGCTGTGTTTGCTAAGGCAAAATTTCTGTCTGAAGTTCTATTGACTTTGAGGTCAATAAAATCCTTGCATATATAAATCTTGATGAGTCAGGTCTTGAATAAGTATTTTGCAATTTCCCTCAATGTGATCTTTGTTGAGTAACCAAATGGTATTTTTATGAAAGATTTCAATTGACTTTTTGAAAACAGAAATCAACCATTGAACAGAATTCTTAAAATTAAATAAAATACAAATATAATATCCTTCCAAAACATCTTTTTTCAATTTACTAACTTATAAAAATAAGCAAATTTAGTTGAGAACACTTCATATATGCATGCTGCCGCTACCAATATTTGCAATTTAAATATCTTAACCGTATAATGTCATAAGTCATCACTCTTGATATGTGTTGAGTGAGTAGAAAGTAAATTGGTTCATTTATTTGTCTTTTAAAAGATAATACTATTGATATACAATGTGCTATATGATTTTTGCTAGCATAGCTGTTCCTTTACAAATATAGAAAGCTGAGATAAATAAGACATGATGTATTCCAGTGAGGATAGTTGGAATGTTTTCCAGTATTCTTCATGGTACCAAGGACTTATGCCTTATCTAAAACCTTAGTGCTGTCAGTATACCCAAATTCAGTCAGACAGGGAATCTACTCAAAATACTACATATGCAAAATGAGAACATTAAGCAGTGAACTTGGAATAGGTAAAAGTATTTCTACTTACTAGCCAGGAAAGTAAGTAAAGACTAACTGTATTTTGAAAATTATACTAGAATTAAACTTTTATAGGAAGCAGTTGACCTAGGTAAAAGGAGATGAATATTATAATGTTGAAAGATTCACAGCCCTTTTGCATTTTGTGGAATATATCCTAAGAATTTCACCAATTAGGGAACAAGAAGGAATTGATGTTACAATAAAACATCATCTGACAAAAGTTTTATTAACAGCATCTATTTACAAAGTGTGGATGGTGTTCAGAAGACTATTTCATTTGAATCTTATTGCAAAATATAGCTACCCAACATAGTGGCTTAAACCAACGCCATTTCTATAGATTTCTGTGGTTCCACACTTTGGGGTTGACTTAGCTGGGTGGTTCTTCTGGTTTTAGTTAGTCTCATTCACTCTTCTGTGCTTACTTTCTAGGACTTGGCAGGCTGTCAGCAGAGCTCCACTCTGTTCCAGGGGTTCTTTCATTCTCAAGCAGGCAAGCCTAAGCATGTTCCATGGTAGTTGGATAAGGTTACAAGGCAGACAGCAGAAACATGGAAGGTATTTTGAGAACTAAACTCAAAATTGGCCCACTGTTATTTCAGTTCACTTACACAACATAATTAAAAAAATTATCAACACAGAGACGCTTCATTAAAGCTGACATTTTTCAGAGGCTGCCCCAAAGTTCATGGCTATGAACATGAATGAGAACATTGAATCAAAATGTTCTCAATCTTAACAGTTAACAGACTATCAAAAATGAACAGATAAAAAGAAAACCTGAAACATGAAAGAAAAACACTAGATCAAAAAGCAGAAAAAAAGCCCTGGCTGGTGTGCTCAGTGGGTTGAGCACCAGCCTGCAAACCCAAAGGTTGTTGCTTCAATTCCCAGTCCGGGCACACATCCAGGTTGCAAGCCAGGTCTCCAGCTAGGTCTCCAGCTGGAGGCAGGTGAAAGGTAGCCATACACTGATGCTTCTTTCCCTTTCTTCCTCCTTTCCTGCACTATCTCTCTGAAAATAAATTTTCAGAGAGAAAAAAATAATTTTTTTTGAGAAGGCAGAAAAAAGGAATGTTAATATAATTAGAAAGAAATGCAATTAAAATGGAAGTAATAGAAGCATAAGAAAAAAAGTCAGATTAAAAATGCAATTGTCAAAGACAGAACAATATGAAAAAAATGGAAGCTTTGCAGTTACAATGGGTAAATATCTTAGAACACAGAATCAGATGACAAAAAGTATAAGTGCTAAAAATATATATAAGAACAATAGCTAATCAATCAATGCTGACATTTCAACACCTGTATAACATATCTTAAAGAAAGAGAAAAACATAAAAATTGAAAAGAAGAGACACAGCAGAAATTTGATTGTATTTTCTAGAATCACAAAGTCGTCAGATGGGAAAAGCTCAGTTATTGTCCAGCAGAGTGAGTCATAAAAATATTTTCCCACAAGCCATTGTAAAAATTCTGTAATAACAAAGAGAAATAACAGATTCTCAAAACTTTCAGTAATAGACCACAACAAGGGCAAACAAACAAGTAAAAGGATGCCTTAAAAACAACGATGGTGCCATAAAAATAATCTAAACCATTTGCAATGGCCTGGGCACTGGACGCATGGCAGAAGCAAGACTGACCCCAGGAAAACTGATAGAAGCTAAAAGGGCACTGAGATGAGAAGCTGGGGTGGTGTAATACATGTCTGTGGTGGTAGAGATGTTAGCAAAACTACTGATGACACTAGCATGAAAAAAAAATTAAAGTTATGAGCTTTGGAAATCATCTAAAGAGATTGTTCAGGCCAACTGGTTTGTTGGAGCAGTATCTGGAAAGATGCAGTTGGAGATAAGCTATAGAACTTTTCAAAATGTAGTACATTTTAGAGGACATAGAGAGAGACTAGAAACATATAGAAACACCCACCTATATGTTTCTAAGGTAAAACATGATCTCAGGTAAAAACTCAAATCCAGGGTGTCTGAGTAAAATGGCCTCAAAGTAATTTTAAGATTAAGTGTGTAGCTGTGAGACCCTTGACTAAGAGTATAAAGTAGTTCTTTGTAAACCTAAACTAAGCAAGTTTTCATTGAAGAACAGTAAGTTAATGCCTGTGCTTCTATAATGTTGCAGGTGCAGGGACAGCTTTGTTTCTCATTCTTTTTGTTCACAAATATTTAAATGAAAAGGAACTGCATTTGAGTAAAGCTTTACTCATAAAAATAAATGATTTAAATTTCAAGATTCCGGATTTTGAGTGGATACCATACTAACTGCCTTAAAATATTCAAGCTGCTATAATCATCGAGTGGATGGCTTATAACAACTGAGCCCTGGCTGGTGGCTTACTGGATAAGGTGCCAGCCTGAGAACCCAAAAGTTATTGGTTCGATTCCCAGCCAGGGCACATAACCAGGTAGCAAGCAAGGTCTCTAGCCAGGTCCGTAGTTGGAGGCAGGTGAAAAGATACCATACATTGATGTCTCTTTCCCTTTCTGCTTCCCTCCCATCCTCTCTCTCTAAAAATAATGAATAAAATCTTTAATAATATATATAAACTTAAAAACAGGAAACAAAAAGAATTCATTGAAACATTACTACACAAAGTCCAATATAGTGGAATTCATTATTGGTGTTTATGTGGAGAGCAGGACCAATAAAATGTCATTGGTCCAGTTCAGGTAGCATAAAGTATATCAAACAAAATGGAGTTACTGATGTCAAGATGACTGTCAGTCAGTCATGACACTTTGGTTTAAGAAGTCAGAGCTGACACATCTGGCAAGGAGACAAGCCTAAGTTATCTGCACACGTGATCAGAACAGCTATGACTGCAGATCAGAACCAACCATAGATGGGCTCGTGGGGAATTTCCCCACTTCCCATCACAGGTGCCAAGATACTTATCCAGAGACCCAGAAGGTCAGAGTACTTCACTTTCAAGGTATAACTGAGGCAGGTTCCTGACCACTGTGGAGACAGCTGAGCTCCACACACTAGATGCTGCTCCATGCCACACTAATCTCCCTTGGCATCAGATGCTGGAGGCTCTGCCCTGCTGGACTGAGGATTTTGTTTGTCCTGCTGCCCACCTGGTTCCAGAGATCCTTCCCTGCAAGACAGTGATGATTCCCTTGCCGACCATACTGTCTCCCGGACCTGCAGATTGAGCCTCTGGGGCTCAGGTTTATTGCACATTATTGCCCTGTGTGTGTTGGAGTGTTATATTTCTCCTAGATTGTTAGAGTGTGAGGAGAATATTAATGTGTATTGATGTTCTACTTTGGGTGAACCTGCACTTAATAAAAGCTGAGTTAACAACATACTTAACTCATGTAACTTGTCTGTTCCTGGTGCCAGGTTGCTCAGTAGGCAGCTAGCTGAGCAGTTGCCTGGATAATCTATACGACACATTATAATGCTGTCACATATCTTCGTGACAGTTTTACACTCTATACATTTTGAATATAGATGTGTAACGACATACCTGTCATTATAGTTTCATATACAGAATAATTTTATTACCCCCAAAATTATCTGTGTTGCACCCATTCATCCACTCTTTCCACTAAGCCTTGGAAATAATTGATCTTTTCACACTCCCCACAGTTTTGTCTTTTCTGGAGCATCATATTGTTGGAATCATATAGCATATAACCATTTTAAAATTGGCTTCTTTTACTTACTAATATAAATTTAAAGTTTCTTCATACCTATCATGTCTTGGTACATTATTTCTTATTAGCAATGAATAATATTCTACTGGATAGATGTACCACAGTTCATTCATTCATTCACATATTGAAGGAATAGCATTGCTTCCACGTTTTAGGAATTATGCTGCTATAAATATCAGTGTGCAGATTTTGCATAACCATAAATTTTCACCTTTTTCAGGTAAATCACCAAGGAGTGGAATGCTAAATAATCTAGTCAAATATGTTTCTTTTGCTTTAAGAAACCTCCAAAGTGGTTGTGTAGCATTTCACATTCCCACTAGCAATAAGTAAGACTTTAAAAAAATTTGCTTTTATTTTTAGTGAATTTGTTGTGGTTGATTAATAATATTACGTAGGTTTCAGTTGCGCAATTCTGTAATACATTAGCTGTATATTGTTTTGTGTGTTCACCGCCCCAAGTTATGTTTCCTTCCAGCACCATTTATCCCCTCCCCCCTTGATTCTTCTGTACTTCTCACCATCCTTTTCCCTCTGGTAATCACTGTACTGTTGTCTCTGTCTCTAGGGTACTTTTTTCTTAATTCATTCATTGTTTAATGCAGTCCCCAAACCATCCCTCCTCTCTGTCATCTGTCAGTCTATTCTCTGTATCTATGAGTCTGTTTCTATTTTGTTTATTTAGTTCATTAGATTCCACATGTAAGTGAAAATATACTGCAGTGGTTAGCCTTCTCTGACTGACTTATTTCACTTACCAAATACACTCCAGGTCTACCCCTACTGTTACAAAAGGTAAGGTTTCTGCGTAGTAAGTATTTCATTGTGTAAATGTGTCATATCTTTTTTTAAATCAACTCACCTATTGATGGGTACTTGGGCTGCTACAAAATCTTTGTTATTATAAACAAGACTCCAGTGAACATAGAAAGTGTATATTTTTTTCAAATTCGTGTTTCAAATTTCTTGCTGCTCCATATTATTGCTAGCATTTGGTGTTTAGCAGTGTTCCAAATTTTGGACATTCTAATAGGTGTGTAGAGGTATCTGATTGTTTTAATTTTCAATTCCCTAATAACACCTGATGTGAATCATCTTTTCCTATGTTTGTTAGTCCTCTGTATTTCTTCTTGGTGAGGTGTCCGCTAAGGCCTCTGGCCCATTTTTTTTTGTTGTTGTTGAGTGTTGAAGTTTTTGCATATTTGGGATAATTATACTGTATGAGATGTTTTGTCCTATTCTGTAACTTGTCTTCTTATTCTGTTGACAGTATTTTTTAGAGAAAGTTTGTTTAATTTCAACAAAGTCCATCTTATCAGTTTCTCCTTTCATGGATCTTGCACTGGTGTTCTATCTAAAAAGACATTACTAAATCCAATGCCGTTTAGGTTTTCTCATATTCTATATCCTAAGAGTTTTATTTATGATACTGTGGATAGATGTGGTGGAAGATTTTGTATCTAGATTAGTTTTCATTTACATGTGGATGTTCAGTTGTTCCAGCGCCATTTGCAGAAAAAGCTCTGTCTTCCCCATCACAATGCCTTTGCTCCTTTGTTAAAGGTCTATTTTCAGGCTCTCTGTTCTCTTACAATGATCTCTTTGTCTATTCTTTCAGGATTACTACATTTTCTTGATTGCTGTAGCTTTGTAGTAAATCTTGAAGTTGGGTTGTATTAGGTCTTTGACTGTTTTCCTCCTTCAATATTGTGTTGACCATTCTGAATTTTTGCCTCTCTGTGTATCAGTTTATCAATAGCCACAAAATAACTTGCTTGGATTTTGATTGGAATTGAATTGGATCTATAGATCAAATTGAGGAGAAACGACACCTTGACGAAGTTATATTTAGAGATGAAATTTAGAATCACTTTAAGGTTTGCCTCCAATTGGGATCTAAAATGTTTTTATACATACCTATATGGTATTTTGAGAAGGCTTTTCCCTTTTCTAGTTTAACTGTTCAAAACCTTAGCTGCTGCTGCTGCTTCTTCTTCTTCTTCTTCTTCTTCTTCTTCTTCTTCTTCTTCTTCTTCTTCTTCTTCATTTTGGCTATTTATTAAAACACTTCATTGTATCTAAAATAAACTGTGTCATTGTATTAACATACAATTTATTAAATTCTTGTTACTTTTCTCTCTATGATATATTTTTAGGAACTGACAAGTGCTTATGTATAGTTCAGTATTACTTGCGTTTTAAATTGTATATAGAATACAGGAACATTTGTTTCTGAAAATGTTTTAAAACCATATATTAAATATTTATTCTGGGTCCAGAATATTTACAGGTTTTTTCTGTAATAAGTTTTGTTCATTTGTTTGATTTATATAGCTGTATTCTGTATTTGGAGTCTCAGACATATTTAGACTAATAAGTGGTCCATAGTAAGACATTAACTTACTGTCCAGTCCACAGGCATAGTTGATACCAACAGGCTGAGAAATGAGTTTGTGCCCCGATCTGACCAACTCCTCCAGGTAGCTGGCGTCCTCCCAAGCTCTGCTGTTCTGCCTCACACCAGCAAGCACTTTTCAGAATGATGAAACCTTATTTGTATGTGCATCCCTTGTACATCACATCAGTGCCCTCAATTTCCCATGAAATATAAATTTACTCAAGTATTGTGGCCTTAATAAGAGACCATGCACTGTTTTAATCAAATATCATGTCTAGAGCCAGTTGCTTTGCTTTTGCATCTAAATTTTTATATTTATTTATTAGAGGGCATTGAAAAGCTCATTACATATCTTTGTCTCAGTTTCCCCACTTTAAAAATAAGGTTTACCTGGCTGGTAGCATAACGTATAAGGCACTGGCCTGGGAACCCAAAGGTCACTGGTTCGATTCCCAGCCAGAGCACAGAATCAGGTTATAAGCCAAGTTTCCAGCCAGGTTAGTAGCTGGAGGCAGGTGAAAGGCAGCCATAAATTTATGTCTCTCTCCCCCTCTGCCTCTCTCCCTTCCCCTCTCTCTAAAAATAATGAATAAAATCTTTTTAAAAATAAATAAAAATAAGATTTAAATGTATTAGTGAGTGAAGACCACTTAATTCAGCGTCTGACAACTGGCAGTCACTATAAGTATTATTGTTATTGTTATTATCATTATTATTAATTATTACATCACTGGTAGTGCCAACCTAACATAGAGGTGAATGAAGACAGGGTAGACCAGGGGAGGTAAACATACAAAATGATCTTTCACAGGAAAATTAGATAAAATGGAAACTCTCCCATTTTCTCAGTTTTCATTAAAAAAATAACACCAGTATGTATAAAACTCTATGATACTCTTACCTCAATAATGGTTTTATTTTTTCAAACTAAGAAAATGTTTTATCTAGAAATATTTACCTTAGTAATTATAAAATAAGACTTTCATTAATAGGAAAGTAGTTAAACCAATTATTACATATCTATAAGCTGGAACATCAGGTAAAATTTTAGATACTATGTGTTGTGTCATTTAATTACAAACTATTGATATTATAATGTTTAAAAATTAAATAATAATGTAAAGTTATATGTAGCTTTAAATCCCAGTTAAATATTAACAAATGTGGGTATGTATGTAAAGAAAATAATGATGAGAAGTTGTTTTAAAATACCCCTTGTTAAATCCTTTCTCATGGGCCTGGAATCTTGCCATTCACAACACTTTAAGTGACTTCCCCAGTTTCTTTGAAAATGATGGGACTAAGATATCTTGACTATTTCTCATTGTTTTCTGGTAAGTCTCAGACATCCATGTGTAACTTTCTCTAATAATGGCATGAATGTGAAATTATTGTAATAAACTTAACATGAAGTGCTGTCATTGTTCTTTGAGAAGTCACTATATAAAAATTATGCCATCTTGCAGTTGAATGCTGATTCTAAGTAACACCTTCTGGTCTGTCGTTTAATCTTCTGCAAATGGGTGATGGAGTATTGATTGATTCTAATCCCTATTTTCCTTTAGAAAGCCTGTAAAAAGGTCAGGGTCCATACAAATCTGGTACTAAATGAGTGATTACTGGCAAATAATTTGTATTTACCCCATAAATGTTGTGAGGAAAGTTTACTTTGGATTAGACAGTGAAAAAGAGCTCAATCTCAAAAAGATGATGAGAATCATAGGTGAAGGACCAAAACTACTGTGGCAGTACCCTTATGCTGTAATAGGGTTTGAAATAATTTAGTTTCAGTTAGATTTCAGTGACTTGATTGTGAGCATCTTTATTCCATACTATGTGAGGTCCTTCTTTATCTCTACCATTACTGACTAGTTCTTGGTCACTGTGATTTGGTGGATCCAATAAAAAATTATATACACTCACTGCAGAACTTCAAGGTTCGTCCCTGGCTTTGTCATTAAAAGCACCACCACTTTCTCTCTAATACCCACCAAGTACTTGCGAGAGTTTTTTAATTTCAAAATTTCAGCATGCCATAAAAAATGTCCTATCCTTATCCTTTCTGACATTTTGTTTTATGACTATTTATTATAAAGGGACCATTTCAGAATATTTTTCTGGCTGCCTGAAATGCTGCTCTTCTCACACTGAGTGTGATTGCTTGGTGTTCTTGTTAGTATAAAAGAAGGGCAGTGGGAAAGGATGAATGCTCTGTTCTTTTGCAAGAACAGGACATCACTTTTCAAAGAATCCAAACACAAGTACATGATCATCCTTTTCAACTCCTGAAGCGCCATTCACGTTTTTAGTTAATGTATCTCTTACTGAGAGTTGGACTTCTCTTATTGTTGTGTTAAGATAGTTTTTCATGGAAATGTTCTAGATTTTGAGTGAAAATATAGAAAAATATTCATTAGAGAAAATTTATTACACAGTTACTATTACAAGCCACATGCCTATCAAAAAAAATTTGGGTATAATTTGGAAATTAACTCAAAATTAACTCAAATGACAAAAAGCCTGGCTAACTATTCTTTATTATAGTTTAAAATGTCATGGCTAAAAATAGTAGGCAATTTAAGAAAACCAATCTGTACAAATGAAAATGAACTTTAACTATAAAAAGCAAAAGGATTTAGAAAATAAGGTTAGAAAAATATAAAGATTTTAGCTAGAATCATAAGCATTCTGCTTTAGGTAGTATTGAGAATATAATCAGAAGGTAGTAAAAAATAGTTTATGTTGGCAATTTGTTTAAGTCCATTAACAAGAAAATAAAAATAGTATTAATATATGAGAGTTAGAGCTGCGAGAAACAGTTTTTCTCTATCAAAAGATTACTGGCTCAATGAAGGATATACAAAAGGAATAAAAGTATTTACATAGTGTTAGATCTATGATCAGATACATTTCTTTCCTTGGTTTGACTTTCACAAATATCACATCATAAGGAAAAAAAGTAAGAACTATGAATATGAAATTGAAGTTCAAATAATTACTAACAAATGAATTTATACAAATTGCTGAATAATTATCTAAGAAACACACTCCTTAAAATATTTTATCTGGACATATTTTCATATATATTAACAAGACACGATATCTGACTTTGCGTAATATTCATAGCATTTTTATTTTTTAAGTGTTATACTTTCAACTGTCTCCAGTGATTTATTGTTATTATAGCAAAGTGAAATATAAGTTTTCAAATGGAAGCTTAGAAAATAATCAAGAACTGTCCACTTTTTTGAGAAAACATTTGTTTTTGAAATGCCTTCTTCACTGCACAATGACAGTCCAGCAACACAGGACTTCTGCAGAATAGCAATTCTTCTTTATGATTTTGCAATACCCAACTTTCATTAAGTTCTATACAGACACATCCTGTTTTAAAACATACAGCAGAAATCAATACTTAGCAGAAATGTCTGATTTCTAGTAGGCCACCCAAAGGAAAACCAATTGATGTTTTTAAACATCCAAAAAGTATTAAATGTATTGAATTATTTAAATGAATCCTTCAAAATTCAGAATTAATATATTAGAAGGATCTTTACTTCTTTCAACTCTCTATGCTAGCTATATAGTAGACTTTAAGTCATTACATAAGTACGTTTCTTACATCTACGTGTGTGCATGTGTATGTGTAGGAGGGTTGTGTATGTATCTACATGCACATGTGCCTAAAGTGTGACTTCCCTAGAGCTGGTTGTGAGACAAGAATTTGAAGGTGAGTGATTTATTTGGGAAGGAATCCCAGACAGCATTAATAGAATAGAGTGAGTGTGAGGGGAGAGAAATAAGTCAATGGGATTTTGATGAGGAAGTGACCACCATGGGCTCCATAGGGATGGGACCCTCTAGGAGATGGTTCAGCGCATGCTTCACAGCCACCCCAGCAAGGGATGCAAAACCTGGGATGCCTATCTAACTACTCAATTCTAAAAGAGGTAAATAGGTCCTTCCAGGGCCATTAACCTTCCAGCACTCTTAGCCTGAACTTCAAGCAGCCCAGAAAACCTCAGGTGAAGGTGCAGGTGTGCTCAGTAAGAAAACATAGCAGCGAAGCATGCCTAGGCTACAGAGGCTGTACACTGATAGCATATCGTGAAATAAACACTTAATTATACAAGACTTGACAATAAATGATGAGATGGTAATGTAAAGACATAGAGATCATAAAGAGAAAAAGTCTAGATATTATATTAAATAAATATAATAAAATGTTAAATAAAATGAAAGTTATAACAGATTAGATTCCTGTTTTATAGACTTTGCAAAAATTTTTATCTCTGAGGCAGACATGCCTATCTTCTAGGATCCTGCCATTGAATTAATTTACTACTAGCTTTCTCCACAGTCTTGGAAATGATGTGCAATACATTCCAAATATTCTTCCTTAGAAGATAATATGGAAGCCTTGAGTGATTTCTAGTTCTCATTCGGCACTGTCGTTCCCTGATTATATAGATATTTTCCACATCATATATTTCAGAATGCCATTGTACAGTTAAACAAAAATATCAGAATCACTTAAGAATTAATTTGTATCTCTAACATTATTTCCCATTTTCTTTGTGGAATAATAAACTAATGAGAATAGTTATCTAGCAGAATAGGCAATGTTTGTATGTAGCTGTGGGCTTCTCCGAATCACTAATAATGAGAGCAAGATAAGGGCTTTTACAGTCACTGGAAGTGAACAAAAGTAGAGGAATCATCACAGAAAAAGCAGGCTGTGTCTGCTCAGGGAATGAAACCAGGGCAGACATCTCAAATTTTTATGGGTTTAGGTAGAACAAGCTAGTGGATCACACACATGATTAAAGACTAAAAACGAAGAAGATTGATCTTTTAAAGACAGCAAATGATAACCTGAGAGAATGAATTTAGAATTCAAAACAGATCATAAGAAATAAAACACAATGATGCCCTAATTTTTAAAAAAAGGAACAAAGTAAAAACAAAACAAACAAAACAAGCACTGTTAAGAAACTGTTATTGAACAAAAAGGTAGAGGCCCAGTTGCGTGTCTCCACTAAAGCAGAACTTGTGAGGCAGATGCTGGTGCAAAAAAGGAAAGATTTTTTATTAAGATGCTGTGTGGTCTTGGAGAATAGTGACCTCTTGTCACAAAGCCCAGCTCCTCTGTGAAACCAAGACAAAAGGCAGTACACAGAATTCATGTTCCAATTTAAATACAGTGCTATGAAGCCTGCAAATGTCTGTTCTGTGGCCGGCCCTGTAGCTCAGTTTGTTCCCAGCTGCTGCCCATTTTAAGCCACCTCCTGGAGCCCACACAGCCACAGGCCATGCAGCTGCAAGGGCCGCATGATCACACGGCCAGTGTGTCAGCAGGGGGACAAGAGACTGAGAAAGGCTCCCTCTTAGAAGCCATGGGTCATGTGGCTACTAAGGTCACATGGGCCATAGAGAGAGAGACCGGTGAGTACATTGTGCTAGTAGTCCAGGCCAAGAGGAAAAGTGATGAGCAAGAGAGTATTTCTTGTTCCATTGGGTCTATTAGTAGTTTGGGTGTGGGAAAGAAAAGGTGCTTTCTCATGCTTTGGGAGGGTTTACATCCCAGCCCATCCCTTCTTTCCCAGGCTAGAGTGACAGGCCTATTTGGTCCAGAACCTCCTCCTGCTGCTACTTTGACTTCTATGTTGCTACAGTAAATGAGATATATATTTTTTTCTAGTTTCTCTTTACATCAAACTACAAAGCTTCTGCGCAGCAAAAGAAACCGTCAGTCATCAAAATGTAAAGGGAACCCACTGTAAGAGATAATATTTTTGCTGATGATATGCTGGACAAGGGTTTGATCTCCAAAATATATAAAAAAACTCATACAACTCAACACCAGGGATATAAACAATCCAATTAAAAATGGGCAAGAGATCTAAATAGACACTTACCTAAGGAGGACATACAGAATGTATAGACATAGAAAAGGACGCTCAACATCACTAGCCATCAGAGATTTGCAAATTAAAACCACATTGAGAAGGGCCATTGTTAGTAAATCAACAAAAAACAAGTGTTGTTGAGGATGCTGAGAAAAGAGAATCCTAGTGTATTATTGGTACAGCCACTGTGGAAAACAGGATGGAATTTCCTTAAAAAACTGAAACTGGAACTGCCCTTTGATCCAGTGATCCCACTACTGGGAATATACCTGAAGAACCTTGAAACACCAATTCAAAAGAACCTATTGAGCCCAATGTTTATAGCAGCACTGTTTACAATAGCCAAGAGTTGGAAACAGCCTAAGTGCCCATCAGTAAATGAATGGATCAAAAAACTGTGGTACATTTTCACAATGGAATACTATGCAGCAAAAAGAAAGAAGGAGCTCCTACCTTTTGTGACAGCAAGAATGGAACTGGTGAGTATTATGCTAAATAAAATAAGCCAGGCAGCAAAGATAAATACCGTATGATCTCACCTATAACAGGAACCTGATGAACAAACAAACAAGCAAAGTAGAACCAGAGGCATGGAAATAAGGAACAGACTCACAGTGACCAGAGGAGAGGGGAGAGTGATAAAGTGGAAAAGAAGGGAAAGGACTTAGTCAAGGGACAGGCATAAATGACCCATGGACATGGACAACAGGGCAGGGATTGACTGTGGGAGTGGGGGCGGGGGTATGTGGGCAGGACAGGGGAGAACAACTTCGGGGGGGGGGTGCAGATTGAGACAACTATAATAAAACAACAATGAAAAAGATAGCAAAGACTTATATAATGCTTAATTCACAAAAGATAACAGGAGAGAAGTTCATTATCATTAGCCAACATTATTACTCTGTGACCAAAATAGTGTGTAATATTTCATAAATACATATTTTTTCTATTTGTTGTATACAAACTATAATTCTATTGACATTCATCCTAATAAACACTTTTTTTTTCTAATCTAGCTTACAGTTCACAATGTAATGACCTAAATAAACCTCTTTCACGTAGCATGACACTTCAATGATGAATTGATCAAAATCTGGTGACCATGTCTTTTCTATATATGCATTACCAAAGTGCCAAGAGCTGATTCATATCCTGTACATAATTGGTTTTATCCAAGTGTAAAGTAAAAAATCTACAGCCAGATAAATGTGATAGCAGTTGGATGATGCCCAACATGTTGTCTGATAAAAGAATTTTGCTAGTAGCTCATACTGCTTTTCCTCAGTGCCTTAGATTTGTCATAACATTTGCCACTATTTTTTACAAACTTTAGAGTAAGTGTAATATATTTTTTTCCTAAACTGGGGATGAGACTTTTCATTATGCCTCAATATTTATGATGTCTTCTCTGTATTTGGAAATAAAATTCACCAATTTTAAACTCACAAACGTGATTGGATTGCATGCTTATTCTATATGGCATTACAATTGTTTCCTGAGAGAACAGCAAGTGATGCTGTTTTTAAAATAATATGAATTTTTTGTGGGCTTCATGACACAAGTTATAAAGATGACAAGAAAAATTGGTGAGATCTGGCACAAATATATCTCCAAATCAATTGTTATTTTGTCCATATTTTTATAACTAGGTCTATATTTACATTTTTTGAGGTGACTTGGCAACTTTTTGAAGCCACAAACTTTATTATTTCTGTAGACCCTGAAGTACTGTTGACCATTTTACAATTATGATCTTATTTTCTGTTAAATATTTCACATTATTCTTCCAATCACTAATTTTATACCATAATATAATGGTTCTGAATCCTGATCATTCTTTCTGAGTTAGAATTATAATACAACACAATAATAATAATAAACTCTAACAAATATATACATTTGCACAAGTTATACTAGCCTAAAATCAGTTAAACAGCATGTTTATTTTAAGGTAGGGGCAGCCTTTCTCAGGATATAATATAATCATTACTGGATTCCTACGAAAATTATTGCTTGTTTTATTTCAAATGGTTGGAATTTAGAAAAAATCTAAGCATTGTAAACCCCTTGACACCATACCCTAGAGCATTAAATGTCACTAGCTGTCCACTGACAACATTTTAAAATCATGATGCAGAGTACAGGCTGATCTCAGTGGTGTACGAAAAGTCAATGCTTATACCATGCAATGGACGTGCAAAGTAGTTAGAAATTTTATAGCAAAAAAAAAAAAAAAAAGACTGAAATCATTGAGAAAGTAGATGTTTATATGTGAAGGTGGATGTTAACATTTCATTAAATTTGTTTATATTCACCATAATATCCTGTGAGTTTGTGTCCTCCTTAAGACACAGTTGGGAATAATATCAGTTTCTGAAAGGGCATAAAGGTAACCAAAATAGCCAAGATATAGCCTGGTGAGCACACAGTTCATTGATATTTACATTGTTGATGTAATAATATGCATCGTAACAAAGCTAGCTAGCCTGAAACTTTAATATTATCATTAAGAGATACTTTACCAGGATTCTTTAACCATGCTATAAATTTATATCTGAAATAACTAACCTGAGTCATCCATTAGATATCATACTTTTATTTATGTCCCTAAAGTGTTAAGTTTCTAGTATTTCAAAGAAATTAAATCTGTATATTCAGAAAAATTAGCCATGCTTCAAAATCTGTTTTCTCTCATTAGTGATCTGAATTACTGCCTACATTATTTGGGATTGTCTGTGATCATGAAGAAACCTTAAGAGGATTATAAATCCTCAAATACTCCCATAGGCACTTTTTAATCAGTTTGTGAAAATTCTGTCCTATAAAAAAAAAAATTGAGCCTGATAAATAAAGTTATAATTCCATAGTAGATTTCACCAGCAGATATGATTTTTTTAGGCAACAAATAAAACTAATTATAATTCAATTAGTTTTTTATTTTATATATCACAAAACTAAAATCTTTTTAGTGATATATTTTATATAATATATAATATCACCAAGTAGTTTGCATGTTCTATTTACATAAAGAATTCAAATATTTTAATTTTCATTTTAAAGAGTATAAAATACCTTATTAGAAAACTCTATGTCCCTATTTTTGGGCAATTGGGCCAAAGTTAATGTAGTTTAAATTATATTGAAATTATTTTAGTATTTCATCTTGGGTGACTAAATTAAATGTTTAGGGTAAGGCAAAACTACTTATACAGCTGTTCACATAGAAGATAATACAATGACTAATAAATAATAATGCAAGAATAAAATGTGATTTATATACTCACAGCTGTATACTTTTGCCCCACCCTGTATATAATTAGAAACAGAGAGGTCAGTTCAAATATTGACATTCAAATATTTATTTTCATACTTCTAATGGCAGTGTTTTATGGTGTTTGGGGAGTCAAAATTGGCAATATTCTCTGATATCATTCCAAAGTTTAAATAATTTATTCTTATAATTCTTTTTTTATATGGCTTTAATAATTTCAAATAAAATTATTTATGCTTATAATTCTGTTATAGCTTTTAATCATTTTCTGGAGAAAAGAGCTAGCATATGTCAATTTATTAAATATTCTTAATGGATCTAATAAAGATTCCAGGCAGTTCTGTAGGTTGTGAACAAAAATCTATTTTTCATTTTCACTATGCCAGTTTCTATGTTTGAAGCAATACCACACACACTACATTTATTTATTTTTATTTATTTATTTTTTAAAGATTTTATTTATTTTTTATTTTTGAGAGAGGGGAAGGGAGAGGGGCAGCCAGGGAGAAAAACATCAATGTATGGTTGCCTTTCACCTACCTCCAGTTACGGACATGGCTGGAGACCTGGCTTGTAACCTGGTTATGTCCCCTGACTGTGAATCGAACCAGTGACCTTTGGGTTTGCAGGCTGGTGCCTTATCCACTGTGCCATCAGCCAGGGGCCCAGACTACATTTATTGTTTTTAGATTTATATCTTCTTGTCTGCCCAAGGATGGGCTTGTCTATTTTTGATACTATCTTCTTATGCCCATATAAATATTAATAAATAAGTAAAATAAAAATGTTTTACAATAAGGATATCTTTATAACATTACAGTGATCGATTGATTGTGTATCATTACATAGCATTAGAAAATTTCCTAAACAAATTACTATAAAGTTATTGATACATTAAAAAAAGGAAAATTTCCTAGTTACAATATATCTGATAATGACAACTATCATATGTAGGAGCTAATAAATAAACTTAGCAACATTTGAAATGATATTTAGATTTGCAGCAAAATTTCTTAACCCTCTGTTCAAGGATATAATCTAAGCCCCATTCTTAGCTTCTGGTAGTCAACTGTCATTCCTTGCTTGTAAATGGCCATCTTCTCCCTGTCTCTTCAAGTTATATTTTGTGTGCGTGTACAAAATTTTTCCTTTCTCTAAAGACACTGGTCATATTGGATTAGGCCCCACCCTAATGAGCTAATCTTTTTTCCAATAAGATCACATTCACAGGTGCTGAGGGTTCAGACTTAGACATATCTTTAGGAAGACATGACTCAATTAACAATACCCCCAAATCCTAAAATATGTGTACCATGCACAAATCTCCCTCCAACAGAGACCTGAATGATATCCGATCCTTAGCGAGAGGAATCAAGAAGAGAGCCCAGGACTCCAAAGGTGCTGGGAACTGAAGAACACGATGCCACACACCAAAAAGGAGTCACCAAAGAGCACGTGGTATAATCTAAGCACAACGATGGAAATAAGAATATTAGCAAGCTCTCATTTACAGGCAAGTAGAACCACGGGTGTGGAAAGAGCATATATTGACTAGGGAATGCGGTTCTGGAAACTAGCAAACAGGAGCTCCCATTGAGGACAAACTCCTGCCTTGAAGAGATATTAGGAGTATAATCCAAATTAGACAGGACAGAGAGAACAGGGAATGGCAAGAGATAGAGCAGATAAAAAGCGTGAGTGTAAATCAGAGGAGGCAAACAGCAAAAAGTGCAAGATGTATATATATATATATATATATATATATATATATATATATATATATATATATTTTATCACTTCTGAAAAACAATTGAAAAGGAAACTCTGAGTCCCTGAAGCTAGGAAAGCAATTCTGTTCTCCAATCTCCGCTGAAAGTGCAAAACAATTCATAACACCTAAAATAAGACACAGAAAAGGATTGCAACAGCACACTCTATAAAGCTATTATAAGTAAAAAGACCAAGAGGCAGCCGATCCCTACCAACGAGGGCTAATGGCAAAAATACATCCACAAAACTGTAACCTATCAAAACCCAAAATACACAGGACCTAGATCTCAAGTGGGCAGCAAAAGAATGTGCACAAATAGGCTTTCTGAAATGAATGCTCTAAAAACAGAGAAGAGACCACTGCAGTGCCTAAGAGCCAGGAGAGAGGGAGTCAGCGGCCTTGGGACAGGAAGATGGCCCTCTCTGAGGAGCAATGAATGGGCTGCCCAGACCAGTTTTCTTGATCTTGGATCTAGAAGTGAACCTTGTCTCCTAGCTTATGGGTCACTTTCCCTCTGGAATGTCATCTCCACACCCGGAGGCTGTCGTTCCAACCGCTCTGAAGACTACAAGGCACAGTCAGATCCCTAATACTCCTTCGCAGGTTGTGAACCACTTTCAACTGAGTTTTTTTCCTATGTTCCACCTTGTGTTTGTGGAAACCAATCGATTCATTTTACAATAAAGTATATAAAACAAAGTGGAGTCATGCACTGGTGGAGTCAACTAAAATGGTTTCCAGTCAGCTATGACATTTTGTTTCAAGAGGAAATCTTACCTAAGTTACTGAGATGCATTTGGTATCTACTCACATGGTCAGAACAGACATGTCTGACGAGGAGACGCAGCTAAGGTATCTGCTCCTGTAATCAGAACAGCCTTGTCTGCAGCGGGGACCACCATCGACAGGCCCCTGGGGAAATTCCACTCTTGCCAGCAGGGGTGTCAAGCAGAACAGCCATGTACCACCCATAAGTTCCTGGGAAAATTCCACACTTGGCGTCAGGGATGCCAAGACACTTATGAAGAAGACTCAGAAGGGTGGCGTCCACCGCTTTTCAGGTATAACTGGACAGCGTAGTTACTGGGTGTGACTCTCGTCTATCCTTGGTTGCTCCCCAGGCAGGTGGCTGAGCAGGAGTCCGACTGACTTTTAAGAAAGACTATTTCACAGATGTTTGTGGCACACCCCACTCTCCCCACCCCTTCTCCCAGGTGTCCCCCTGGTCTCAGGAAGAAAGGCACTCAGGCATCATGCCTCTGAAGGGAAAAGACAGAGATAGTCACATACTAGCCAGAATCTCCCTGCACATTTGTGTCCCCACCCCGCGGGCTGTCTGCACCCACACTGCCCGCTTCCACCCCAAGCAGTGTCCCTGGCCTCCTGCCCCTCCTGCTCTGCGCTTCTTTGGCAGAAGGACTTTTCCCTCGGGATCTCTGATTGCGTCACACACCCAGCCCTGGCTTCCACCGCACCGGGGGACTTTAGAGCTGGAGGCCCCGCAGCCCGCTCACCTTGCCTGGGTTCCGCCCACGGCCCAGGCTCCGCTCACCTCTCGCGGCTCCCAGAACTGCAGGTGTCCCCGCAGCCCACAGTCGGGAAGGAACTGAGGACAGTGCAGCGTTGTAGGGTCCAGGGGAGCTGTTGCTCAAGAGACCAGGACCAGAAGACAACTACCATCTCAGGGAGGGAAGAAAACGTGTGGGGGATTGATGGGAAATGTCTTTACCAAATGGCACCCATTAAAGACGCCCTGGGAAAGGCACCGGTGTGGAGAGGCGGGGTAAAGAGAGCTGACACAACTAGGGAAGGACAAACAGTCTGGAGAAAAGCATTATCTCCAACAGGAAAACTCAGAAGCGAAGTGATTTCAGGAAATGAAGATTTGGATGGAAATGTGACACAAAACAAGATAGGATTATAGGTAAAGGAGCAACTCACCGATGACAAAAGAAACGTTTCAAAATTTCTTTCTGACAGGAATAAAACATTTATATGAAAACCTGACAAATGCTTCTCCGGAAAAACACATCAGGTGTAATGTCAGTTATGGCTACGAAAGGAAACTTACCTGAAACAAAAGCCATACAATCATGATATTGTTGTAATTTAAAAAATTTTACAGTGTGGATGTTTCTCCTGTCCCAACACATTATTTTATGTTTTTGTTTCACGTTTGCAGTGCCGATGATTTAGAGGATCACAGGCACCCATGCTTCTGAATACAGTTGACTTGAGCAACCAACACGGGGTAATAGGGTGCTGACTCTCCCCAAAGGGAAAATCTACGTATAATTTAAGACAACCCTACATATATGTGGGTTCCTGTATACCCGATAGAAAATACGTATGCAGACGTTTATTTTAAATTATTTTATCTACAGACAAAAATATGATTTCCAGTAAAAAAATTAAATAAACATAGGTTTTCATTTAAGAATCTAAGGATTCTAGGTTGGTATTTTCTCTCTTAAGTTGTCCAATGCCTTTCAAAAAATACCATTTCATGGTGCAGTTCCCCGTTTGTCTGTGATCTCTTCTCAGTACCTCACGTAGGATTTCCCCAAAAATTGGCTTCAATGGTTGCTTGATTCTAGGTGAGCACAGAGGATAATTTAATAAGTTGTTTCTTTTCTTCAGACCAAGTTAATGCCTATTTAAAAAAAAATTCCACCTGGCTGGCGTGGCTCAGTGGTTTGGTGCCAGCCTAAGAACCCAAAGGTGGTTGGTTCAATTCTCCAGCCACGATACATAAGTAGGCTGCAAGCCAGGTCTCCAGCCAGGTCCATAGATGGAGGCAGGTGAAAGGCAGCCATCCGTTGTTGTTTCTCTCCCTTTCTGTCTCCCTCCCTTCTTCTCTCTCTAAAAATAATAAAATCTTTAAAAAATAAATTTAAAAAATTCCAGATTCCTACCATTTCCCAGAGGTTCATTACCTGTATCTCTCTCAGTGACTTTGTTCTTATACCAGTATATTCTCTTGGTTAATAGCAATAACAAAAACAAAAGCAAACTAAGCTGCTGAATTTTTATTTACTAGAAAAAATGTGTTTTAAGGATATCACAGAAAGTAAGATGTTAAAGTTTAAAGAAATGGAAAGAGCAGAAATAGAAAAATATGTGGCACTGTTTTAAGAAATGTCCATCTTAGGTCATATTGTTAGCAAAACCTGTCACAGAAAATACTTGAGTGACTTAAATAGAGCATAATCTTTGACCTCTACACACTAAGATGCTACATGCTCCCACTCATGACAATCAAAAATAAATCCAGACATTGCAAATATACTTTAAATGAGGGCAAATTCTTCTCATTTGGGAACCACTGACCTGAATTATACATCCCAAAACAAAAATTCTAACAATGCTTTCTAGGGTTAAAATGTTATTCTGAATGTGCATTACATTTATCTTAATATCTCTAAATGGGAAAGGACCATACACTTCAATGTATATTTTATTTGGGAATGTTTTAATGCTTGCATTATAAAAATGAAAAAAAAAATGCTAATGTTAATATGGTACTTCATATTTGTTATAGCTTGCAACTAACTTTATAACGTTTTACATTGTGGAGAGATGACAGTTAGCCTCTGAGAAACCTAATTTAGAGGTTAGTATTCAAGTTGTGTATATAGTCTTAGGAAAAAAATGGGGTGAGAAATAGGGTATAGCTTCTGGAATTTAATATTACCTAAGGAAAGGAGACTATCCAGTGTAAGTGGGAGGAAAGGCAATTGTAACACTAAAAGAAATATTTTGGAAGATATAACAAATTCAGAATGAGTAGGTATAGTAATATTTGCAAGTGATGTTTTCCATGAACCGTAATTTTGTCAAATATTTTATCAAAAAAAAAGTTGGGCATACTATGATGAAAAATTTTACTTAAAAAACATTTATTTTTGAAGATATAAAACATGCTTTGTTCTTGGCTCATTAGGATCTTTTTAACTGATTCTTTAAATCGAGTCCTTCATCACTTTCTGTAACATTGATTTCTTTGGCAGACTGCTGAGGCAAAATGGACTCCTTCTCAGAATGTATATATCTATTTTAAACCAATGAAATCTAAGGGATTACAAAGGATACTAATTATATTGAAATGCAGATGTCAAAATATTTTAACATTACGTAGTAAGTAATATGAATGCTTCATTATAAATGCATAAAAACAAGAATTAGTAGCAGAATAATTTCAAAGCAATAATGAACATATATGGTATATTGCAATCTATATAGTATTTGATATGAAAATATGAGGTGCAGATTGCTATTTCTAAATTAATAAGGTATCGGGATGCAATGTACAAAAAAAAAAAAGAGAAAGGAATACTAAGGATATAATGCACACCATGTGACTGTAGTTAACACTGCTGTATGATAATGCTGATTTGAACAGAGGTAAGAGTTAGGCAGGTCATGCTGATGCAAGGTCAGAGCTAGTACAGTTTGACGATTAACTAAAATACAGCCAAAATTTTTGGATAAATCAATCATTTCAGTTAGGCAGATAGATGGATGAATGAAAGGAGAGAGAAAGAAAAAAATCACAGATAATACATAAATAACAGGGCAGATATACCCCATGATTTCTAAACATAAACCTTACTGACTCTTCTCCATTTAAACCAACCTTAATTTCAGAACAAAATATTGTTTCATATGTACTACTGATAAATATTAGTGATGTTTCATTGTCATATTTGTCTCAGCCATGATAGTTATTTGTTATTCCTCAGAGTGCTTGCTGTGCTTTGCTAATGTTTGAGAGACTTGGCAGAAATAATTTATCCCATCATTTTTAAAAAGTGCAGATGCAGTGACAGGGATGAAAGCACTAAGGAGAAACCTATGATTATGATTGTATTGAAAGTAAAATAAATTACTGATGGAAAATGATTAAGTGAAACCAATTACTCAGTAGGAAGGATTCTGAAGGACAAGGAATAAATAATACACAATTAGAAAGTGCTATGAGTATGACATAGACAATAATCATCAAGACAAATACATGATAAAAATGAAGATGTACACAATAAGAAAAAAAATACTGTATGGCTAGACAGGAGTCCTAGACTTATACTAAACAAAGCAAAACAGAAAATCATTGATTAGCCATTAAAATAAATAAAAGGAAACATAACATGAAAACTTGCCTTTACATTTTTCTATAGGGTTCAAATTAACTGCAATCTGTGCAATTTTTCTGTGGCTTGGTGGTAAAGACAAATAATCATGGTCATCAAGATATTTCCAACAACATTACAGACTATAAAAGAGATCATTTTATTAATTTTTTAAAAACATTTTTTTATTTTTCAGAGAGAGGGGAAGGGAGGGAGGCAGAGAGGAAGAGAGACATCAATGTATGGTTGCCTTTCACTTGCTTCCAACTACCCACCTGGTTGGAGACCTAGCTTACAACCTGGTTATGTTGCCCTGGCTGGGAATTGAACCAGCGACCTTTAGGTTCTCAGGCCAGTGCCATCCACTGAGCCACCAGTCAGGGCAAAGAGACCATTTCAAGAGAGGAGAGTTACTTGGCTCAAAAATATATTTGGTGAAAATGAAGTTGATTTAATTTGGAGAAAGACAAGTAAATGGATGGACATCACATAAACAGATTAGGTTGAAAATACTTGAAGAACTTGCTTTCGGAGACCCATACCTCTTCCTTCTCATGGCTCTACTTCCATGTACATACATCTCGGCTGACAGATGGGGAACTCACTGAAGGTTTTGTTAAGCTATGGTAATGATTAAAAGTGGTAGATGATATAGCACAAAGTATAGAAAAGGAAATAGTCTCAATTTTATAGTTCACAGTTTAATACAAGGACTATCTAGAAGGTATTCAGCTACGTATTATGAAAAATAGAGGTAAAGAAGGTGCAAAATACCAGAAACATTGTACATAGGACAATGAAACCTCAGTCACTTTCAAAGAAGTCACCTTGGGACCTCACATAGTTCTAATTGCCATTAGTTGCCTTGTCATATTTTCCTGCATCTCATCAATGGTTGGAAACCTCTTCCCTTTCAAACATGTCTTTAGTTTTAGGAAAAGCCAGAAGTTGCAGGGGACCAAATCTGTGTTACAGAGGAGCTGAGTCACCCGGGTGATTTGGTGTTTTGCAAAAAAAAGCTCTGCACAAGAGGGGATATTGAATAGGCTCATTGTCATGATAAAGCTGCCAATCACCAATTGCCACTAGCTGTATCATTCTGAATCATCTTAATAGTTTGCACTGAGCAATGCTCAAACTTAACGCAAATTGTGAGGCAGATTCATTGCTCTACTTGCTCAGTCATTTTGAATTCGGTGTACACTTGCTTACTCAAGAGTGTTTACCACCCCCACTGCCTAGCAGAGTGAAGTCATCACTGTTCACACCTGTGCATTCCAGTCCACTCTTCTTGGCTGCCAGGTTGCACTGATGTCGCACAAATCGTTCTCGTTATATTAACAATGACTGGAATTTTTCTGAGCGGATCTCATGTTACCTATTCATTAATTCAATTCTCTTCAAACTCAGAGTAAAATGGCCTACCAAACGTCTTCATGCATCTGACACACGACAGAGCCAGGACTTGAACCTGGGACACTGGACTCCAGAGTTTACTTCTGTGGATACTGAGCTGCAAGGCTGTGCTATTTGGCAATATGCCAAAGTGGTTTTGTGGTCTTGGTACATGCATAGCGTTTTGTATGTGTATCAAATATTGGCAACACATATTTTCTGTCAATAACATGATTTTGCAGGGCTCATGATAAAATACTATATTTGTTTCATTTAGTTTAAAAAATTATTATTAGGAAAACAACAGAAAAAACATTCCCTAGTTGTTATTTTTAGAAGAAAATACCTCCTCAAAGTATAATTTTTCACTTGTTAGTTCACATCCATTGATAACTTTTCAGAGGCTTAACTGATGCTTTATTTTTTTTGTACTTCAAGTTCATAATTCTTAAAGTAGAATCTATGTTTTCCAATGAACAATATGAGTGAAGTGTTCTTTGCTCATTTATTGTCTTATATTGATAGGTTCTCCAGCTTTCATCTTCAGGAAAGTTACACTTAAGAATCTTTATTTCCAGCAAGCAGTGCTACTACATGAACCTGACTGCCTGGTGTTAGATTATCTCCCATAAGACTACACGGTCTTCCTTTGGAATACAGAAATGGTGAGAGAATTGCTATAGGGTCAGATATAAAATACTACATTTTCATGATTCTGACCCCCAGCATATACTATATTTAAGTATGGTTTCTGCGCTGGCTAACTTTACTATTTTTCTTAAATAATAATTGATCCTGAACACGTTGATATTTTAATTGCTATCATTACTAACATAGAGATCTGGGGTATCTGAATAGATGATAATAGAAAATGTCAAAACTTTGAATTAGAATCTGTCCCATAAATTTGGAACAACAACTTCAATTTGTTTCTGTGTTTACTTATTTATGCATTTTTCTGGACAACAAAATCCCTGAACACTAAGGTTAAGTCAGAAAGTCAAATTAATCTGTTGACTTTAACAAATAAACATCTAGATATTTCACCAACAAAATGGGGTTATTCAGGAACAGCTAAGAGTTACAATTCAGGACGTATGTCTAATGGTGAACCAGGTTTAGTTCTGATGACAAAGCACATGGAAGTTCAGAGAAACAAAGGAGCGGAACACTCTTTTATGCACTTCTTCGGAGGAGCTATTGTAAATGAACTTCCATGGAAGAAGAAGAGGTATGCTGACTCTTCATTGGCTCAGTTATGCAGCCTTCCATTGGCTAAGCTACCAGGCAAGGAGGAACCTTTCCTCCTCTTGCTGAGGCGGTCAAGTACTATCCCTGTAGAGGAGGCAAGGTACATGTCTTCCTTTTCCGGGGTGCGCATTGAGTCACATGTGTATGTGCATGAGAATTCTCTGTCCTAGTTCTTCAATCAATTGTAAATGAGGTTTCTGCTTATTAACTTTCAAGAAACTAATACATTTAATACACATAAATACTTTGCAGCTGGCAATACTATTTTTATTTTGAAGTGAAAGTTTCCTAATACATTTCTACCAACAGTTCATTTAAAAGAAAAAGAAAAAGACTGCCACCTGCCACCAGCCCCTCCACCATCTTGTCTTCTTTCCACACATGCCAACCATCTACCTTTTCCAAACACTATTTACCTTTCCTGCATCCCCCAACCTTTTTTTTTATCATTACAGTATTTTTAGCTTTTCATGCTTTTGGGTTTTTTTTTTATTTTTACTTTTTCAACATTGTTGTGTATGTTTTAGCAAGAAGTTAAAGATGTTGTTTACGTGGCTAAAGACCTGAGAGTATTTTATAGATTTCACAGGGGCTGGGCAACAAGTAGATTTACAATTCCATGTATGTGAAACAGGTTTGTGTGTGTGTGTGTGTGGGGGGGGGGGTGTTGTATTTTTATTTATTTGTTTGTTTATTTATTATTGTATTACTTATTTATATTATTTTTATTATTATTTCATATCTTTACTCATGATTTATCATTTAGGTAGTAACGGCTGGTAATTGAACCTACTTTTGCTCAGCCCTGTACAGAATTATTTTAAATTTAGTCCTGCGAGGCAATATCCTCTGGCATATTCAGATCCTGGAATGTTCTGTTGATATTATATAAGGAGCTACCTTCTGACTATGGATAGGAATTGAAGTTAATGCTAGCTAGGGAGTTCTCCATTTAAATAACATATTCACCCTGTGAGGTGAGGGTTTCCACTGATGGATACCTAGGACAGAGCTGTATTTCTATAACATACACACAACTTTTGCATATTTATCTTACATAATAGAATGGACTCTACTATATGAATTATGTTTACCTTTTGACTTTGGAGCATAACATTTTCATTTAGGCATCTTTGTTTTTTTTATTTGTTGCTGTTGTTTTGTTTTTGGGTTTTGTTTTGTTTTGTTTTGTTTTTTGATGCCCTAATGTCTATACTTCTTAATTTACTACATTTAAAAGAAATATGTAAATTCTCTAGAATTACATTGTGTTGGTCCTCAGGTTTCCCTTTAATTTTTAAAAATAGAGTCATGACTTTCTAGCACTGACTTTTATCTTTTCATTTTATATTCACTTACACAGTAGATACTCTAAATATGATAAGACTGCCCTAGATGCTTTAGAAATGCATAGATTAAATAGACATTGTTCCTGGAAGATTATACTGAACACACATAATCTTACAAATCTGATTGAGAGGGAGCTAATAATTAGTAGAAACTCTAAGTGTATATATATACTCTGCCCTCAGTATGCACTCAGCACAGGGGAATGGTCTCAGGACCCCTCATGAAATTAAAATCCACAAATGTTTAACTCTCATGTAAAATGACATAGTATTTGCACATAACCTACTCACATCTTCCCATGTACTTTTTACATCATCTCTAGATTGCTTATAATACTTGACACAATGCAATGCAATATTAATAGTTGTTGTATTATATTGTAATATATTATTCCCTATATTGTTTAGGGAATAATGACAAAAGAAAAAGTCTATACATGTCAGTACAGACACAACTATCATAGGATTAACTAAACATCAGCAACAATATACCCTAAATTTTTTTTTTCCATCTGTGGTTGATTGAATCAAAGGATGCAAACTCTTGGATATTGGTGGCCAACTGTAGTTCTACTACTGGGATTTAGAACAACAGAACGGAACAGGCTACCCTTATTTTTAAGGATAATCCCTGAATTTGCTTCTGGTAGATAAAATTTGGATATATGGCAGTGTCAAGTAAGGCATTTCAAGTCGAAGGGAAATTAATGGCAATAGAAATACTTTGTTTCGTAATCTTATTTGAGATACATAGCTAACACAGGCACAGAATTAATGTGCTTCAGGTTTTTAAAAATTATTTTGTCTATTTCCTTTGTCTGATTTTATGACCCTTTTTAAAAGGTATTCTGTGTTCCAAGGTGCTCAATTATTATTATTTATCTTGAGAACAAAACACTGAAACATAACAAGTACATTTGAAAATAAGTCTTTTCATAATCAACTAGTTTATCCCAGATGATCAATTATTGTTTCTCTAATCAGTTTGCTAATGAAGACAAGTATGTACTTTATATTTATGTTGTCTGAAAAGAATTTTCACTGCTGTCTGTGAAAAATTATATGTAGGAAAGTATGTGGTCATGGCATTAATTTGAGTCTATATTATATTTTGAATATAAATGATACTAATTTTATATGACATTTGGATACTGAAATTTAAGGGTTAATGACAATGAAGGTTATAACCAAATGACCAAATGTAATTCATTCCCAATGTATACAAAAGTATCAAGTTGAAGTTAAAATACAACCTTGTTCATTTCTTTGGCCAAAAAACAAACAAACAAACCAAAAAACCTGTTGATGAGCAAATCTTAGGGGAAACTAGACTGTCTCCACTGCTAGCAGTTCTATGGAAACACATTTGAAACACATACACTCTTTGTTCTCCAGAGCTTTGGATAACTGAACGGAATATTTCAGGAGCTACAAGTGTGTCAAGGAAGGAACCTAATGCACATTAGAAGCCAGACTAATCATGAAAACAATGCTACAGCATATGTTGTTTCTCTGTAGAAAAATGCAAATGGAACATTGCAATGACTGAGACTGAAATTAATTTTATAAGCATTAACATTTGTGGGTGTTTTACACCTGCAAATACAGAATATTTACCTGGTGATAAAACAAAATGGGGGTATTGAGAGGGACATAAACAGAAACTCATGGTTTTTTACAATAAATTGAGTTTTACATGAGTCTTGTTTTGATTATTCTCACAAAAATCACACAGTGTTTTCTCTACCAAAACATGTTGGTTAAAATAATGACAGATATTTTGCCCCAGCCAGTGTGCCTCAGTTGGTTGGTCATAGTCCTGCAAGCCAAAGTGTTCAATTCCAGTTGGGTATATGCCTGGGTTGCAAGTTCAATCCCCAGTTAGTACTTGCAGAAGACAACCAACCAATGAATGTTTCTTTTTCACATTGATGGATCTCTTACTCTTTTTCTGCCTTCCTTCCCTTTTCTCTAAAAAAAAATTTTTTTAAAAAAGAATGACAGATATTTTAAATAAAATGGATACTATTTTGGTATTGCTTAACAGTTTATTTAACTTCAAGAAGCATTGGTATACTTGCATATATTTGCTTTTTATTTTCCACATTTTTGGGGCTATTTTGCAAAAGTAAATTATGTATCTATATCTATTACATACATTTAAGAGTTAATTATTTTATGTTATTTTATTATTTTTTGGCTGGAGAGACATCAGTGTCCACCAGAGAAAGTAGATCAGGCCCTTTAAGTGGTTTTTAATGTTTTATGCCTTAATCAGTTCAGGAAAACTTGAGCATTTTAATTGAAAATCTGATTTGAAACTTATTATTTGGACTTATTATAATAAGTATATTTTTATTAAATGAGAAAATATCTATAAAATATTTTATATGAACAATTGTGCCAGAAATTCAGATATTTGTCCTAGCCCTCAAAGGTTTTATAAAGTAAAATAAAGTTCAATGGTTGACCTAATTCTTGTCAATATTTCAACAAGATTGATCTCAAAATGGCTATAAAACTTGCAACTTAATGATGTGTTTTATACTTTGCATTTAGTAATATAAATTACCATAATCACCTGAACAATAATATTGGACTAGGTAACATTAGGGCCCTTTATATAATAAAATTCTGATAACATAGCATAGTTCTATTTTATTATACATATGCTTTACTTTTCCAATTTGATTTTAGGTTTTGTTTTTTAAGACAGAATACTATTTTGATGCATTAATCTGTATTTCCATGATGCTTTGTACTCACAAACATTATTTCTAACTAGTAAAGTTTGTTTTTCCTCTTAGCACCTAAAGATTTATGAGTCATCAAGTATGGAGAAAACAATAATATTGTAACTATTAGACTATTAAGCAAAAAATAACATATTGGCCAAAAAATTACACCATAATAATCGAATGCATATCAGAAAGGTTTTTTTCACATCAGAAGCTTTACTAATAGACTTAGGTTTACAGAATATGCAACACATATGAGGAACCACATTATTTAAAAATATGTACGGGTTAAACAAAAAGTTACCTATTGTAGCCAAAATCAATGCTTACCAGGATTCAGTCTCCCATGTATTTAGCCCATTTATCTTATTTTATTTTGGGGTATCTTATATTTTCTACTTTTTGTTTTATTTCGGCTTTTTATTTATCTTTCTCTTTTATTCCCTTTATTTCAATTATTATTTACATTACATTTTTAGCTCTACTTGTTAAAAAGTGGTGCCTTCTCTTGTTAATATTACATTTAGCCTATAAAGTTTAATAGGTATGGTTAGCATATCAAATGAGAAAGGCTTCGTAATATCTAGCATTAGGCCCTGCACTCAACTTAGAATGCTTAACTTACTTAGATTCCCTCCATCTGTATGCAGTTGCTGGGATGCATTTTTGTTGTATTTTGTTTTTATAAATGATTGTTTAATACAATGTTTACTTTGAATCAGCCAATTATTTATCATCTTCCTTGCTTCTTTTTTTTTTTTTTTTGTATTGCTGAAATTTTTGTCTTAAGAAAAGTATTGAAGTGTCTTTGATTCAGCTATATTTGGAGAGCTATTTCCCCATTTTATATATATGTATATATACAAAATATGAAGATACAAAAGCATTAGAATAATGAAGACAAATATGAGTTACAAAATAAAAACTGGAAAACAATTTCTATCAGAGGCTAGGCACTGTTAATTAACAGAGTGTAAGGAAAGAATTATGGACCAATAAAACAAAATAGAGTCCAAGAACACATCAGCACGTGTAGTAACTTGGTTCTAATTAAGTCACCATTGCAGTTGAGTGGAAAAATAATATAATTCTTGGTTATTTGATGTTCTATATAATTTGAACTGAATAATATACTTAAATATGAAAGGTAAAACAGTAAAATGTCCAGACAAAATTAAAATAATTATATTTATGGTTTTAAAGCAATGTATCTCAAACCTGATAGTATTAGTTTCCTATTGCTGCTATACAATTACTGTAAAAATTAAGGTTTAAAACAATACATATATTATCTAACAATTCTGAGGGTTAGAAGTTCTAAATCAAAATATAGGGAAGATTTCATTTTGCTGGATACTTTAGGGAAGTATCTGTTTCCATAACTTTTCTCAGTCTTAATGGTCACCTACATTCTTGGCTAATGGTCACCATCTTCATAGCCAGAAGGATATTATAGATATATTATTTTCATCTTGAATCCTTCTTTCTTATAAGAGCACTTATGATTTTATTTGGCCTAATGCATCATCCGAATAATCTCTGCCTCTCAACATTCTTAATTTAATCGTGTTTTCAAATTATTTTATGCCCCATGAGGTAACATATTCACAGATTTAGGAAATCAGAATGTGGACATATTTTGGGATGGCTTCTGGCCCCTAAAGATTTATGTCTATTTACAAATAAAAACATTCATACCATTACAACATGCCCAAAAGTCTCAAACCATTACAGCAACACTCATAGCTGAAACTGTGATTATCCCTTGAAATAAAACTTGACTCCATCTGTGGACTGTGAAACTAGAAACAAGCCATCAGCTCCCAAAATACTGTGCTGAGAGAAGCATAGGATACACGTTATAGACAGTCCTCTTTCAGAATTGGAAACAATAAAAGAGAAAAATAAAAGGAGTCAAACAACTTCAAATCAAGCTAAGGCTAACAGTATTAAGCTTCCTCTCAGATCTAGTAACAATTTTCTGCAGTTTATAGGTTTAAAATCTGGCTCATAGGTCCAGCCTTGGACTCACCCTTCCTTCCTTTTTCCTGTTATCCCTTGGACATACAGAATAGAGTTAAAACAGACTCATTCTGTGATACCTGAAGAAAAAAAATACATTTAATGGTATGTGCTCTTTAAAGAGTTTCTTAAAGTTTTATGTCTACCCTGCTGTACATAGGGAATAATATGTTCATGACAGTTAAAAACTAAAAAGATATATACAACTTTGACTCTTATTGTCCTCAGGGTAAACCAAAAGAAAGATCATACAAAATAAACACATTTTAAAACAGTAAATACATTTTAAAAAGATACAAGAGGCCTTGGCTGGTGGCACAGTGGATAAGGTGATGGCCTGCGAACCCAAAGGTCACTGGTTAGATTCCCCAGCCAGGGCACATAACCAGGTTGCAAGCCAGGTCTTCAGCCAGGTCTGTAACTAGAGGCAGGTGAAAGGCAACCATACATTGATGCTTCTCTCTCTGCCTCCCTCTCTAAAAATAATAAATAAAATATTTTAAAATTGTTGGTTAAAGTAGCCTGATGAAAATGGATATGAGTAAGAACTGGGTAAGTTAATGTGAGAAATATACAAATATTTCCTATTGCATGTGACAAGCACTTTCAGTATGCACCACATGGCTAAACTGAGTAAGTGAAGGGGAAGAAAGCGGGCTGAAGGGTATGATGAAAAATCTTGCATTTCTGCTTGTTCAGCGTTGTGAATATACTGCACAGTCAGTGGCTATCACTAGGCAGTTCAAAATATTAACATGCCAGAGAATAAAAATTATTACCCAATATGTCTTTTGCATTATATTGGCACTATTTCACTATTCATCATTTATATATTATTTTGCATGAAAGAGACATATGTTTTAACATTAAAATGCAAAATCTTTCAGAATCAAGCAGCACTATCAGAACTCTATTATCTTTGTGATTTCCATGTTTTCCTTAGCTACAGGCACTGTGAAAGCTAGATTTGTTGTTTTTGCATTATTGCAAGAAGCAGTTTTAGCAGATTCACAAGGTATCTATCTCCAAGCCTTTAATCAATATTTGTTTGCCACTTGCTGTTAGAAGTGGTAAGCACCTCTGGTAACAATATCTATAATAGGAAGGATAACACAAGCAATCCTAACACATTTCAAACTTTCAGTGGATGAATACGTGGAAGTTCATTAAAAGTTCAAAAGAAAAGTTTTAGGCCAATTCGAGGGTGGATAGCTTCGCTTTACAAACTCATGTAGGGACCCATTGGAAGGATGCCATCTTTGTACATGACTATCAAAGTCAGCAAGGCATTAATTTTCAGATTCCAGACCAATAAGACCAAAGGGAAAAGGCACAGTTGTTTTTAATCATTTCAACTTTCAAATGAAAACCATTTTATTTTCACCCATATTCCTATTAGCAAGGACTGGTCATCTGGATCCATCTGCATTCAAATTGGGCCAGGACGTCTAGCGTCTAGCAGGATAACCACTTCCAAAGTACATTCCTGTACAGTAGAATGGGGGGAGAGGGGCTTTCAACAAAACCCTCTAAGACTTTCACAGTCATGCTTGAGATTATCATAAGTAAGTAGATACTCTCAATAATTTATATTAAACATAAATATAATTTTTAATGCATTAAGGCAAAGTACAGTAGCCAAACACATAGCTTCTGAAACCAGGCTGCCTAAATCAGAGTACTTGCTGTACTATTTTCAGGTTTCTTTGCTGTAAAATAAAAACAATGTACCCATATCACTTTTTAAAGAAGTTGAATGATTGAATGAGTGAACATAAATGAACAGAACAAAGGCAAAAATATTACATATACATATAGTGTATATACATACACACACACATATGTATATGTATTAGACAAAGGATTCAAAAATTATTTTCTTATACTGTAAAAACACATTTTATGTTAGAATATGTAATAATACATGCACATATGAAACAGATAGATAGAAATACAGTGAAAAGAAAGCTCCTATCAATGTTCCATGCCCACATTGCTACTATTTTTTCTTGAAAAAATTTAACTTGAAAGTCAAGGTAATTCATACTAACACATGAAGAGTAAACTTTAAAAAAAAGAATGAATGCATACTCTGATAGATATTTAACTTTCTATTAATTTTTTTCCCTAGATTATTTCATAGTTTTATTAATTGTTTTGTTTGGCCAATTTATGTAATTTTTTATTTAACATTTTTTGGTTCTATTGCACTTATCCCAATTTTCCCTCCATTGCTCTCCACAGCCCCTCCCCAACACAGGAGACAACTGCCCCCTGCCCTGTTGCCCATGTCCATGGCTGAAGTATAGGTACCATATGAGCTCACCTGTGACAGGAACCTGGTGAACAAAATGGACAAATGAGCAAAACAGAACCAGAGGCATGGAAATAAGGGACAGACTGACAGCAACCAGAGGGGAAAGAGTAGAAGAGGAAGAAAGAAGGGGAAGGGTCTAGTCAAGGAACATGTATAAATGACCCATGGACATGGATGACAGGGCAGGAAGTTGACTGTGGTATGGGGGGGTGGGAGGAAAGGCAGTAGACAGCAACAGTGGGAAAATTGGGACAACTGTAATATATCCAGGCTATATTCAATTGTTTACTCTTACAAATAATTCTGCCATGATTGTCACTGCCTAAATTTTCTAGGCAATAAAAAATCATAACCAATTTAATTAACAGAAATCAAAATGTGTGCATTCTCAGGAACAAACAGAATTACACTAGCAATCAATTACCAAGAAAACTAAATAATTTCTAAATGATTCCTGTATTAAGAGGAAGACTCAAGAAAAAATAAATAAAACTTAAAGATATAAAAATGTAATATATACAAAAATCTGTGGTATCCATCTAAACAATGCTAAGAGACATTTGTAGCACTGAAGACATATTTAAAAATCTGGAATATGCCTAAGGAAATAGAGCATTTTAAACCTAAATCAGAGAGATAAAAATAGCAAAGCAGATATCGATCAAGTTAAAAACAACAGAAAGGAATGAAACAAAAAGTTTTCTTTGGAAGATAAATGAAATTGATAAAATCCTAACTAGCCTAACCAAGAACAAAGAAAAACAAAACCAATTAACAGTCAAAGGAACCTCACAACTTATTCCACAAATATTACAAGGAAAATAGGGGAAAATTATGAATAACTTTGTGCCCAGAAAATCCACAATTTTGCATAAATTAATTTGTGGAAGACTCAAACTACTAAACTCACTAAATATTAGATATTTAAAATATTTCTTATATTAAAAATAATAGCTGTTTAAAATAAATGAACAAAAAACAATTGAAGGTATGTAGGCATGGGGTTTTCATTAGTTAAGTCTACAAACATTTAAAGAAAAATAACATCATTTCTACACAGTCTCTTCCAGATAATAAAAGGTAAGGAAACACTAGTCTGCTCATTTTTTGATGAGGTTATCCTAATATCAAAAACAGAGAGTGACAGTTATAGGAAATAAAACTATAGACTAATAATCCCCATGAACATATTAGAAATATTCTTAAGAAAATAGTACTAACTTGGACCTAACAATATATGTAAATAACAGATTAAAAATCAGGTAGAACACGTAACCAAGTTGAAAGCCAGGTCTCCAGCCAGGTTCTTAGCTGGAAGCAGGTGGAAGGCAACCATATGTTGATGTCTCTCTTCCTTTCTTCCTCCTTCCCTGCTCTTCTCTCTAAAAATAATGAATAAAACCTTAAAAAAAGATAAAGAAAGAAAATCTTTAAAAAATAAAAGTAGAATGGTGGTTGTCAAAGGCTGGGGGAAGGGCTAATGGGGAATTATTATTGCCTGGGAACAGAGCTTCAATTCTGCATAATGCAGAGTTCTGTAGACAGACGGTGATGATGGTTGCACAACAGTGTGTTAGTTCTTGATCCCTCTGAGCTGTACATTTAAAAATGGCTGTTTTCTCACACTGAATTCTTTATGTTAATACTCATAATGTCTCTTTCAATGACAAGTTACAAAATCCTTTGGAATTAAATTGGACTCACAGAAATTCAGGATACTCTCCTCACCTCAAGGTCCATTATTGAACAACCTAAATTCTATCTATAACCTTAATTTCCCTGTCATGTAACACAGTATATTCATAGGCTCTGGGGATGGTATGTGAGCCAACATCTATATATGAGTTTCCTGGGGACTACTGTAAGAAATTATCACATACTTTGTGGCTTAGACACAACAGACGTTTATCCTCTCACATTTCTGGAGGCCAGATTCCAAACCAAGGTATTGACTCTTCACTCTTTCTTGAAGCTCCAAAAGAGAATTCATTCCTTGTTTCTTCCAGGTTTTGGCAGCTGCTGGCATTCCTGGACCTGTGGTCACTCCATCTCAGTCTCCACTACTATCTTCATGTAGCTTTCTCCCCTAGTGTCAGCACCAGAGTGGGCATTTGGGACCCTCCTGATAATCCAGCATCCTAATTTTGTCCCACTTTTTCCATATAAGGTCATATGTGTCATCTGTGCCATCCCAGATAATATTTACCAGATTGAGGGTTAGAATGCCAACATAACTTTGGGGCAGATATTCATCTCTCCACAGTGTGTATATATTATCGAAACAAATTTATAACTCTTTATATTTTCTTCTTTTATACATTTTACTTTTTTCATTTACAAGCTAGTTTTAAAATGCATTAACTGTCATAAAATATAGTGTTTTGTTGGATGTTGATTAACTGAAGTTATGGGCACATTATGTTTTATTATTGGTTTGGGGAATGATATTTGATTTTTGACTTTATTATAATATCTGAAAATTTTCCTCTGGACATTTTTAGAAACTAAATATATATATTATCATCATTTTAGAAACTGAACATATGTATTATCATCTTTTTCTCACTTCCAACAGCTAATTCTCTACTTCTATTGTTGTTGTTGTTTTTTAATATTTTGAGGTTTTTATTTTTATTTTATTTTATTTATTATTTTTAGAGAGAGGGGAAGTGAGAGAGGCAGCCAGGGGGAGAAACATCAATGCATGGTTGCTTTTCACCTGCCTCCAGCTAAGGACCTGGCTGGAGACCTGGATTGCAACCTGGTTACGTGACCTGGCTGGGAATTGAACCAGCGACCTTTGGGTTCCCAGCCTGGTGCCTTATCCACTGCACCACCAGCCAGGGCCTAATTCTCTACTTCTGAAGAGCTGTGGCTACTGTTTAATGAACTGCCTTCATCTTCCCCAGATCTGATACTCGGCAATGAAACATTTCACTACTTCCCAGAGGCACTGTGTAAGCAATTTATTTTTCTTTCAAAGTTCACTCTAAAAGAAGCCAAAAACGTGTCTTGAGTTGAAGAATGCATAAGGGTATGAGGTGAGCCAAGGGTGGTAGGCAGAGTGCTAGAGCCCAGACTTCGAAGCCAGAGAGGCCGGTAGCTGTACCCATGGGCAGATGCAGCACTGTCACATTCTTCTGTGTCCAAAACTGTAAATCAGTGTAATTGCCCAGGTAATGCACATGCTTGTAAAGTAGGCACTCACATTCCACATGTGTTGTATCTGTTATTTAACATTACTGGACTAAGGTACATAGATAGTCTAGCACACAGGGCATGGCATGAGGCTTTTTGTATTTTATTATATCTATTTTTCCAATTTTACAGAGGGCCAGTTGGCATATAGCGCTGTGTAAGTTCAGGGTGTATAACATAATGACACAATTTTATGAAACGATGACCACAATAGGTTTAGTTCACACCTACCATTTCATATAGCTAAGACAAAGAAAAGGAAAACTATTTTTCTTTTCCTTGTGATGAAAACTATTAACTATTAAAATTCACTCTCATTAACATCTTTCAAATATCCCATACAACAGTGTTAATTATAGTCCTCATGTTGTATATTATACCTCCACTACTTATACATTTTACATCTGGAAGTTTGTTACTTGTGACCATCTTTATCTGGGGGTAGAGGGCTGAGGACTTGGATGAAGGAGATTAAAAAAAAAAAAACAGTAGCTACTATTTTATTAAATACAGAATAGAATATGCTTCACTGTATCATGACAGGCTGTGGCAACAACTCTCAAATCCCAGGAACATGGCAAAACACAGGTAACCACCCTTTCATGTTATATAAGTCCAACATGGCACTTCAAGGTAGCCTCTACTCTAGACACCCTACTGGGACCTGAGGGATTCAGATAATTGGAACTTTAGACTCAACACCACTCACAGGACATTTGAACATCTCCATCTTAAAATGACATATAACACACTCAAGTCTCTACGTACTGAAATGCATGAGTCACTCTGAATATGTGTAACTTTATAAAGATCAGAAAGTAAAGTCTTATCATGTCCCCAGAGGAGAGCAAGAAAATTTGTATCCTGTTCTCATGCTTATTTCTAAGCATATCAATAAAGGGTAAGATCAATAAAAAAATAAGCAATTACAGTATGATTTTTCGCTAATAAAATCCTAAATGTTTGTGAAATAAGAAAGTGCAAATAAGAGTGGAGTTTACTATGATATAATAATGGCAACTCTATGAAATCTTTGAAATGCATTGACATTTTTCCATCTCCATTTTAATCAGCAGGGAGACCTGACCAGAAATAAGTAGATCCACTTAATGACAAAAGACCAGGCTATAAATGTTAGAAAAAGTTTTTTCACAGATAACATTGATCTAGTAGACACTTATTCAAAATTCATGAATTGGGCAGCATCCAATCTATCAGAAGAAACTCTGAGGGGCTGCATAAAGCAAAAGATTGTTGTAGACCAAACTGAGCAGAAACAAAGAGAAACAGCGAGGCATTTGCTGATTCATTAAAAGCATGTGTCTTTCCTTAAATGGAACAAAGGGAAGCTCGGGAAGCCGAGTTAAGTAGCTATTGCTGAGCAAGGCTGAGTGATTGACCTAGGCTTTCCTCTTCTGGGCTGTGGAGTGCAGAAACTTAGTTAAGTTTTGGTTTGCTGACACGGGGCTTAGCATGTCTTGGCTCCAATCCGATTTAAAAAAGAGGTGCACAAATAACAACCTGAAAAACTAATACCTGGCAGTGAAAATCAAAAAGAACCACTGTGAACTATTTATGGAGTATTTCATTTGTGCCAGCCATTGTCAGAGGGTAGTATGGAGATAGTGAATGAAACAGTGACAAAGCCCTGTTTCTTAGGTGCCGCATACATTTGTTAGTGTCAGTTATTTAATATCAAAAGGAACAAAGAGTCTGCCCTTTTTTGTGGTGCAAAAGAGGTATCCTAAACCTATTTGTGAGATTTTCCTTGTGAGGAAAGGATGAGTATATCTGAAACTTTCGTGCTCTCTGATTTTTCTGCAACCTGTATCCCAGACTGGTTCACTGTGATCCATGCCACAAAGACAAATGGGCTCCCTGCTGAGGATGTAGAGAGAAGATGCAGAATAGTCACAGGTAGACTCTGGGGCCAGGCTCCCTGAGGTCAAATGCAGATGGAGGCACTACAAGATACAGTCCTTAGGCAAGCCCCTTGGCCAATCTCTGCTTCAAATTCATCTACTGGCAACTGCCGCTGGTGATGAAGATGACTGCTCCTTCAGTTTCTTGTTAGGAATGAAAATGGCCTAACAGTGCCTGGCACAGAGTATCAGTATACCTACCTCTTGGGTATTTTGAAGGTGACAAGTGAATATGTAAAGCAAGATGCTTCTGATCCAGAAATAAGGTAAACATAGGTATCTGTCACCCGCTCTTCAACATTACCATAAAGCAAGATTTTCCTCGCACTCTGGGGTATGGACTGATAAGAGTGTGTTGCTCGTTACCGGTGGAAGTTGAAAACTTCCTGGAGCATTTGTTGGTATACAGAATATTTATGAAGGTCCTAGTTCATCAGCAGCAGCTGAATTAATGCTCTGAGGGGGGTGGGGTGTCACCAATATGATGAGAGAAAGCTAAATCGCATTTCTAAAAGATGTTTCCACCTGATTTTTACTTGGTTTCCCTCATAAGGGGGAAAAACATAACAAATATGTTTTCCTTTAAAATTAAGATCACAGAGGGTTCAATTCACACATAGTAAAATTACAGTTTTTAAGAAGATTTTATTTATTTACTTTTAGAGAGGGGAAGAGAGGGAGAGAAACATCAATGTGTGGTTGCTTCTCAGGAGCCCCCATCTAGGGACCAGTCCCATAACCCAGGCATGTGTCCTGACTGGGAATCAAACCAGTGACCCTTTGGTGCAGACTAACACTCATTCCACTGAGCCACACCAGCCAGGGCTTAAATGTACAGTTTGGACATTTACATAAAATTATGTAAATACCACCACAGTCATGATGAAGAATATTCTACTCATTGCAGACTTTTTGTATTACTCTGTTATTTCCTTCGTCCATATCTACCCTGAAACCACTAACCTGGTGACCATTCTCATAGTTTTGACTTTTGGAATATCAGATAAATGGAATCGGACAGTATGCAAATTATATTTGCATTTCCATTATCTTTTGGATATCTGTATTCTGAGTAGATATGCATTTTGTTCATTTAGAATGGATTGATTCATTGATTCATTTAATTCAGTTAGAATGTATAGTTTTCTAAATTATATTTGCATTTCAGATCTCTTTTGGACTTTGCATTCTGAGTGGATTTAGAATTCTCTGATTTAATTTTATTGAAAACTATATGTGCAGTATGTGTAAGTATATATATATATATATATATATACACACACACACACGCTGCACATATATACATATACTGACATATTGCACATTTTTATATTATTGTGGTATTATTTGCTTTTTTGTCATGAGTAGCCTATCTATCCATCTATCATCATCTACCTTCCTAGAGACAGCACATGTAATGTGATAAAAATACTGACATATTCCAAGTGGTTTTACATTGCTGTGTTGACATTTGCCTTTTGCCATGGGTAGTTGATCATTTTGCACAGTCTTATGGGATCTAGCGTTCCATGACTAAAATATCTGAGGTGAAGATCTAAATGCAACAGATACAACATATTTGTATTTTTCTAACTTATTAAAAAAAAGACAAAAGAAACTGAGTGAGCTCTTCTACCCCCATAGACATATTCTTCACAAAGACTCTCTGCTTCAATATGAACATTATCCCAGTTCACAGAAATTTGCTTTCTTTCCCCTCCTTTTTGTCAACATTGACACTTATTTATCTAATGAGCTATCATTTGCCATTCATTAAATATTTGCTTATACATGGTTTCTTTTGAGGGAAAAAAAAAAAACACATCTAGATTTTAAAAGAAAGGCATTCATAATTCTTTACAGACAAGCAATTCACTTATTCTTTCAGGCTATGGGCATGTAATAAAATTGTAATTTTTGGAATCTGTCTTTTCCTGCTTAATAACCTTGCTTAGCAAATTGAATGACACAATGAGAAGGAAATCAAATTATGAATCATTGTGCAATTACAAAGTGTCATTTTTCTCTGCCACTATTGTAAATCTCCCTGTTTTACTGAAAGTTTCTTGACTAGCTAATTCTTCTAATCTTCTCACGCGCCAAATTCATCCCTTGCCTAGCTCTTAGTTTTATCTTTCTAAAACACAGTTCTAATCCTATTGTCACCCTGCTACATTTTTCTTGATGGCCTCTCATCACTGACTTAACTAAACCCAGATTTCTTATCCTACCACTTAAAATCCTTTGTTAAGACAGTTCGCAAAAGAAGTTCTTTGTTTCATGTTTCCATTACATCCTTAAATAATTTTATGCTCTCATTATATTGTATTTTGTGCTATTTTTTGGAACAAGCTCAAATTAACTTTGCCCTCCTCACTTGGAAGGTCATTGCACACTTGCTATGCAAAGAAAATATTAGTTCCTTTCAACCAGCAAGAGAATTAAAGAGTATCAAATCTATAATTTTAAGATGCTTTAGAGTTAAGAAATAAGTAAATAATAACTATATTTTACATTTAGCTATTATTAATTATATTAAACCAAATTAAACTTAAGCATTTTTATGCCAGTCACTATGTACAATGATTAATGTAACATTTATGAACAATAATTATAGTGTCGTAAAATCAAATTTTTAAGTATATTTTATTGATTATGCTGTTACAGTTGCCCCAATTTCTTTTCCCTTTACTACCCTCCACCCAGTTCCCTCCCTTCCTCCCTCCAGCAATCCACCCACCTTGGTTGATGTCCATGGCTTCACCCTTTCCTATAGTATTCTTTTTATTTTTTTTTTATTTATTTTAATTTTTCCTGTGTTTGTCACACATATGCCCACTTTCTGTTTTGCTAAGAAAGAGGTGTCCAATTATGTGGCAATTCCTTTCCCACAGAGGAATGTCACAACTGCCACCACAGGATCTTTTTATTTTTTTAAATTTTATTTATTATTTTCAGAGACAGGATAAGAGAGAGAGGCAGAGAGGGAGAGAAACATCAATGTCTGGTTGCCTTTCACCTACCTCCAGCTACTTACCTGGTTGGAGAGCTGGTTTGCAACTAGTTATGTGCCCTGGTTGGGAATTGAACCAGTGAACTTTGGGTTCGCAGGCCAGTACCTTATCCACTGTGCCAACAGCCAGGGCTTCCTTCCTATATTATTCTTAACTCCCACTGTCTATTTTGTACCTACCAATTATGCTTCATAATCCCTGCACCATTTCTCCTCCTCACAACTGATATAACCCTCCAGATACTCCCCATATCTATGATTCTGTTCCTATGCTGGTTGTTTGCTTAGATTGTTTTTGTTTTTTAGATTTGTTGTTGATAGTTATATGTTTGTTCTAATTTTAGTGCCCATAGTCTTGATATTTTTCTTAAATTAGTACCTTGAACATTTCATATAATAATGGCTTGATGATGATAAACTCCTTTAGCTTTATCTTGTCTGCCCTTCCATTCTAAATGATAACTTTGCTGAATAGGGTAATCTTGGCTATAGGTCTTTGCTTTTCATCACTTTGAGTACTTCTTTCCAGCTCCTTCTTGCCTGCAAAATTTCTTTTGAGGAATCAGCTGATAGTCTTATAGGAACCCCTTTGTAGATAACTCTCTTCTTTTAAAATTACTGTTTCTAAAATTCTCTCTTTATCTTTAATGTTTGGAATTTTAATCATGATGTGTCTTGGTCTGGCCCTTTTTGGGTCTAACTTGTTTGGGACTCTCTGTGCTTCCTGGACTTGTATGTCTATTTCCTTCACCAAATTTGGAAAGTTTGCGTTCATTATTTTTTCACATAAGTTTTCATTTTGTTGCTCTTCCTCTTCTCCTTCTGGCACCCCTATGATTTGGAGATTTGGATGTTGACACATTTAAAGTTATCCCAGAGGTTCCCAAGACCCTCCTTGTTTTTTTTTTTCTTTCTTTCTTTTTTTTTTTTTTTTTCAATTCTTGTTTCCTCATTCTGTATTGGTTGACTGTTTATTTCTTTTTTATGTTTCAAGTCATTAATTTGAATACTGATTTTCTTCCCTTTCCCACTGGTTTTGTTTGGATTTCCCTTTATTTCACTTAGCATAGCATTCATTCACTTCTTTTCTGTATATGCTGAACTCAAATGTATCTGTCAAGTCTGTGACCATCTTTATCACCAGCATTTTGAATTATGTGTCTATTAGGTTGGCTATTTCCTTGTTTCTCAGTTCTCCTACTGGAAACTTGTTTAATATGTTCCTTCTTTTGGGCCATACTTCTCTGTCTCCTCAACTTGACCTACCCCTATATTTGCCTCTGTGTTTTAGGTAGAGTTGTTGCACCTGTTTCTTTGTAAGGGGCAACCTTAGATATTCATCAGTGTGGGGTGACCCATTTCACCTCACTGTGGTACTGTATGTGGGGTAGGTGTCTGAGAAGGGAAAATGCCACTTGCTCAGCACTTTCCCATTTTCTAGGTACTTCTCTCACTTCCCATATGGGAGCGGTGCCTCTCTAACTGTTGCCCTGGCCCCCGTTCCCAGAGTAGGTGGGTCTGAAGACATTCTAGGGCTGTATGGGCCTCTAGATTAGAGAACCCTGCTGATAGACCTGCAGGTTCTTTCTCTGCCCCAACCTGCACTGGTTTCCACAGTCAGAAACAATGAGACTTTATTTTTCCCCCAGTGTTGGAACCATAAGCTGCAAGATCTGGGCTAGTGCTGGGAATGCTCCTCAGGTGTCCCTCCCATGTTTTTAAAAAGTGTTACTGCACTTTCCACTGGCTGGCCACAGCTGCTGCTCCCTCTGCTTCCACCACCATCACACCACTTCTCTGCATCCTGGCTCCACCCCTCCTACCTGTCTGGATGAGTATTTCTTCTTCATGTCTTCATTGGATTTCCATGCAGCTTGATTTTGTGGAACTTCTAGTTGGCTCCAGTTTTGCGGTAGTTGTATTTCTTCTTAGTTGTGGAGAGAGACACAGTGTGTCTACCTGCACCTCCATCTTGACAGAAGTGGCAAACGTTTTAATGGGTTAGATATAAATAACAATTATTTTAATAGTAAACTGTGAAAGACTTCCCTGTGACCATGAGTGCTTTCAAATGCTTTAAAATTAATTTAAAATTTAAAAAGAAATTGGAAATTAAGTCAAATAAATTTTTGTAGCAATTAATGATAGAAATTTAAATTCTAAAATCTCAGTAAAGCTAGACAGCCACAGATTTTGATACCAAAAATTTCTCAACAATGATGATTTTTAAAAGATGAAATCTAATATACCTCTTTATTTCTCCTTGGGCATATTAATGCATATACAAAACAAATGAACATTTTGGAGAAGTTAACCAGAAAATGTGTAAAAATATTTAAGTCAACCCATGTATGCATTGTGAATGTCTGAAATGCAGAATGTATTCAAAATATTGTGCTAAGTCAACAAACTGCATCTCTTGAAATCAAAATGTCCTTAAATAATAATATATATCTTGAAACTAATTTCATAGTTGTTAAATTACAATAAGTATAGATACCATTGTGAAGCTAACAGGCATAAACTAAAGAAAATAAATGTTTTGCCCATGCTAGGGAGCTCAGTGGGTTCAAACATTATCTCAATAAACCAAAGTTGTGGGTTTGATCTCAGATTAAGGTACATATAATAATTAATCAATGAATGCATAAATAAGTGGAATAATAAATTGATCTCTCTCTCTCTTTCTCTCTCTTCCCCCTTCCTCTCACTATAACCAATAAATTAAAAAATGAGTGTTTTATGTTTATCACTTTTATATACAAGGGCACATAGCCATATGTTTGTATAGGTGCATACATATGTATATACATGCAGAATTTCACAAAAGTTGTTAGTGCTGTTTTAGTATCTTTGATTTGATTAGTCTGCTAAAGTTCAAGGAGACATCAAACTAAAACAATGCACAGTAAGATATGCTCACATTTCACTTTACTACTTCACTTTAAGTTAACAAATGACCATACACTTAGCAGCACAGATTGATTATCTCAGAGTTGACATGAGTCAAGACCTAGGCAGGTGTTAGCTGAATCTTTAGGTCAGGTCCTCACCAGGCAGAACTGAAGTTGTTCATCATGTCTATAGTCACATTTAAGCCTCAGACTCCTCTTTGAAGCTAACTCAATTTGTTGGCTGAATTCAGTTTCTTGCAGTGTTAAGGCCAAAGTCCTGTCCCGTTGGGGAAAGAGGGAGGGAGTGCTGTTGGTCAGGGCTTGTTCGAAGCTCTTAGAAATTATGCTCTGGACCTAGCCTCCCTTAAAACATGGCATCTTGTTTTTATGTTTTCTTTTTGAAGCTAGAAGGAGAATCTCATTTGCTCAAAATATCTTCACCCAATTCCCTAAATTGAAGCCTCATTTAATGTAACCTATTCAAGTGAGTGAAAAATCCCATAATATTCACATTCAAGATAAGGGGAATATGCAGAACATGTACATCAGGACAGAAGTCAGGAATCACCTTAGAAAATTGCTTAACAAAATTTAATGAGCATTCTTGAATGCCAGTAATATTTCAGTGATTAAGAACTATATTAACACCTTATTAATGGCCTAGTATTATAAAACCTGAGGTTTATTTGAATTGGATGCTAAGATTCAAATTATAAGAATCATTCGGCTCCATTCCAGTTAATTAATTTAGAATGTTTGATGATGTGGCCAGGCTATGACATTTTTAATATTTGTCAGGAGATTCAAACATGCAGCCAGGGTCAAAAGCCACTTCCTTCAGTAGAAAAAAGCACATGAAAATTTGTGTTAATATAACTTACCTGTTCCTGTTAGCCTTAAGATTGTTTTTATTGATTTTCCTGCCTATCTGGATTTTAAAAGTGCTTTTATCTTAAGAAAATTATCCATTTTGATAGCCAAATAGCACAAAGCCTGGTGTATTTTAAGAATTAGTTACATATTTAGTCAGTAAATAGCAAAGGGACATTACTGAATTTACGGGAAGGTATTGGCATGTAGTACAAGCCAATGGAATGGATAATAAGAGGATGAATAAGAAAAAGAAGAGAGAAAAATTATTTAAAAGTATGTGTTCTAATATTGGGCATACCCACACAGTATAAGATAAAATCAAAATTATTAAATAACCACTGATGTAAACAGATGAAGACAATGAAATTTTGAGAGTTTAGACACATTGTTGGCATTTTTCCATTGATGTATCAGAAAAAAATTATTAAAAAAATTTCACCCTGTAATGGTGTAGCATGTAATGCAGCACTACCACTAACTGAAACCAACTAGAGGAAATAACACTTGTTTCCAAAGCAGTCTTTATACAAACTGTATGAAGGTCATTGTCTTGTATGGCCTGTGTTCTGCTTCTCTGACCCTGGACATCCCAAAGCATCCCAGCAGTGAATCTGGGTTTTTCAGATCAGGCAACTAATAACTCTAGAGGATTATTCAGACTAAAGTCTTTCCTATTGCAAGGCCTGTGGATCATGATGCCCAAACAAGCTGTTCATCAGTCTTACCTTATATCAGAAATTATTTTCTGTTTTTCCACAACACTTAGGTACACATAGTACTTTACTTCCTTGGTTCCATCACTAGGCACAATTTTACTTTTCTGCTCTAGACTTTACAGTATTAATGAAATGATGTGTTTGGAGGGTGGATCTAAAAGTTTGGGTGTGTGAAAGGAAAACAGAGACATAAATTTTTATATTTTAGAAAACAACATTCTGTATTTTCATAAAATATTACATTCTGTGTGTCAGGAAGTATAGCACTTTATTATCAGAACATAGAATGGAAATAAAAGTAACTATAAAATCATAAGCAGGCTGATATTTAGGTTCAAGGATATATTACTCTTGAAAGTTATAAATTCAAATTATATGCAAACTGGACAAAGTGGTATCCCAATAAGAGTAGGTGTAGGGGGCAGTAATGATTTTGCCTATATAAGTATCCTGATGAATACTTAGATTGGGGTATTTTTTATTGTCCTTTAATAACCAGGTCCTAATATATCCCTGCTTCAGAAGAAACAGGATAAGAGCATTGTAGCTTGGTGTTACCAGAACCTGGGAACATTTCTGAAGGGCTCTGCCTGATATGTTCTACCTTTTAGTGCCTGATGCATGAGAATAGGATGCTAAGTAATTTGCAGAATGAGAGATAGCCTTGAGTCTGAAAATAGCTTCTATTGGCAAGAGTAAATATACATGCCTGGGATTAATTATATACTAAGTTTCTAGTAAAATGACTGAAAAATAGTAGGCACTCCATAAGTGAAAAAAATTTTGAATAATTTAAAATTCTGCTCTTTATATGGTATTTTAACACTTTAAAGATATTAATCATGTCTATAATTCACACATAATATAGTATTGAGGGGTAGTTGAATATTGTGTTGAGACACCTTAATGTTACTGGTCACTATGAAGAAGAAGTCAGTGTGATGCAAAATTTGTATTGATTCATGTTAGTTTTGCTAATTCACTAATGTTTGGGACATTAAATAACATTAAGTGGATGCAGAGTCAGTGAACCTCTAAGTGCCACAAGCAACACCAGAATACAGTATCCTTCTGTTGTGCCTACACTGGCCTTGAACTTTGTCTTAGAAGTTTATGACTCTACACAATCTTTGTGAACTTTTGAGCTTTCATTCTCCATATCTCAGAAATCTTTAGTAGTTTTATCTATTTTCTAAAGGTAAAGTCCTTTATACATTATGGCATTTGTTTAGTACAATTTTAATGTTTTAAAAATTTAAGGGGGAATTTCTCATTACCTTTATTTGGGTGACATTAGTAAATAAGATTAGACTGTATATTTAATTTTTCCAAAAAATAATATTATTAGGGTTGTTAAGTTTTTCTTAGCATTCTGGTAACAAATTTGCATTTATTCTTTAGTTGTCTTCCCCTATACATTTACAGAAACACATAACTTACATTCTACTAGAAATGTTTAATTTTATATTATATATTGGATAAGAATTTATCCACTAGAACACACATTATGATGTTATGATGAAGCAAATTAAAGTCAAACCATGTAATCATTTAATATTTATATGTAAGTTTGCAACTTTGCAATCTGCTTCACCTAATGTTTTTTTCAGAGCTCAATTTGTACCATTCTCTTTATTAAGTGATAAGATTAAAAGATTAAAATTTCCCCCCAAAATTAGAGTTAATTGCTGCCCTTGTGAAATTTATATTCTAGGAGACAGACACAGATAGAGATTGGAAATTATAATACAATAAATAAGGGGATCTTAGGAGTAGTGCGATGTGTTTGATGGGCATTCAAGAGTGATGCTATTATGATGTCTGAAATGAAAATAACAAACCCACACTAGTTGGTTTTATTAGGATAGATATTTATTAAGTGGCATTGAGTCACTTGCAAATTTTCAAGGAAACCCAGAAGAACAAAGTTTGACAGCAATAGATAGCCAGGAATGCTATCTAAATAGAATCACAGGACTATTGCAGTCAAGCTCCTTCACTGTTTCTTCTAAGCACTGACAGTGGTGTGCATCATTCTAAGAGGGCCCTGAATATGATACTACTGCTGGGATAGTCACCACAATAAAATTACTGAGTGACTTGTTTCTACATTACACTGGTTTCTGAATAGGAGTTCCATGAAGAATGATCTAACTGAGCCTTGGCTAAAAATTTATATAGTAAGATTCTGGTTTCTACTTTTGAGAGTCATGGGATCTCATAAGTTAAACTGTGACCAGACAGAAAAAAAGCTATATATAATTTTTGTCCAACCACTTACATTGAGAATTATTCAGTGTGGTCCAACCCTTAGCGTGGCCAGCAGAAATTCACCCAAGCTGATACAACAGCAATGACAATCAAGTCATAAGAACAACAAAGATAAAGTGTTCTTAGTTAAGAGTTAACTAATTCTCAAAGTATAAAAAGTATGTTTACCTTGTGTCCAAAAGAAATACAGAAAAAAAGGGAACTTAGTCTAAGTACTAATAGATACATTATATAGGAAATCTGATAGAAACTATAATGGTGCAAATGTGCAGTGACAAATATTTGTCATTCATCAACTATACTATTTAGGGGTACCATCTCCATATTTTGTCCATTACAGAAACAGTAAAATGTAAATATTATTTCCTGGCTCAGAACATATGTTTTATGGTATAGACCTCAAACTTAAAAGAGTTAAAATTTTTTTTCCCTATTATTACCACAGTTTCTTATAGGCGATCTTTTGTATACCAAAATCAGAAAATCTCAAGGAAATTACTTGTTACTGTTACTCTCTACAATAAAATTAGCATTTTTAGAAATAAAATTATAAAACGAATGGTACATATGACATTTTGGTAGATGAATGAGTGACATAGACAAATATAGAGTTAACAGGGAAGACAAAATTACAATACAATACAATACAAAAGTGTCTGCTTTACATTCCATGAAGGACAAGCAAGATCCAGTGGAATCATTTGGCCTCATTAGCTGTTGGTACTATGATAATGACTACTTTGTCTTTACTTATTGGCAATATTGAGCACTCAACAAGATTGGTAGCCAGATAGGTATTGCTGAAAGAAAAAATTATTGATGGGCACATGTCAGCAAGGCCAATCTGTTTGCACATCCATTTCAAAAGCATTAAGGAAAGGGAAATAACTGACATTCACAGAGTAGATTATCTCATTGGTCTGATAGAAAGTTTTGGGCAGACACTTACATTCAGTCACACCTACTTTCACATTTGGCTTAACAAGCCAATTTTCCTAAAAATGTCTTTTTAACTAATCCTATAATAGCTTTTGTCAAAAATTCCTAAGTATTAATCTTTCCCCACACATCTATAAATCTTTACTTACCTAGATTGATTTTTTCTTCAAGGCAAAAAGACAGGTAAGGTTGATTCTATGAAAAAATGAAATTGTCTTCCCTTGCTATCTTTACCTCCCCAAGTTTAATTACCTCTAGTGCAATTATTACATCCAAAAATTCACTTTCACTATATCATCAAGTAATGCAGAACCATCTTGTACTTGTGACCATATTTTTTAAAATGTTTTTTCTCTGATAAATGATCATTAAAAATCCGCAAGAAGCTGAAGGTGTGAGCTTTGGGAGTGGAAACACCCTGACATAGTGAGTATATGAAAAGTGTGAGCTACATTTCATGTAACTTAATTTCACTTTCAAGGTACTGGCTGTGCCCCACATATATTACTTCAACTTGATAATAAAATACTGCTAATAATGCACTATTTTATAGCTTGATGGATAAGACAGTATCAGGTTCATGATGGGCAACTCAGTGCAAATGGCTTCCTGGTGTCATCAATCATTCAGTCCTTTTTATGGCTCAGTGGTAAGCCAAGAACAGTTTCTCAAAAATAAAATAGCTACTTTCAGTAGATTATATGGGCTTGCTTTCAAACAATAGGGCCCTCCTCTATGATTTTCCAACTTTTTAAGTGAAATATTTTAATATCAGAAAGCTAATGAGAACAGTTAATATCAAATGACCATATGCCAAGGATGCCAAAATATCGTGAAAATTTTAAAGGGGTACACTCAAACTGTTTCTGTAAATCCTAGCTGTACATTATTGTTGGTTTGAAATCTCAAGAACTTTCCTGGTGAAATCTGGTCCCTGTACATAAAGTGCAAGAACAGACCAAAGGAAGAAGGAGACCACTCCAGAATGGTCGTGGCAGGTTGAATAAGCAAGGCAATTTACATATGAGTCTTGGGCACCACAAGACCAGCAGATGTGCACAACCAACCACCAAAATCTTAAGCATTTATATAGAAGCCTATAGGGTCCAGATGGTCTCAACAGCACATTCACCCTCAGGGGTGTGTCCTTGAAAACAGCTTCTGTTGTGGGAGTAGCAGGCAGAACATACACTCCAAAGGCATGGATAGGTGAGGAGCCTCCCATTGTCTGGGTCCAGGTATCAGGCCAAGTGGTGGTCAGATTCTCCCAATGAACTTCTTCTGATGACCAGTTTTTGTGATTTTACATGCCCTGGCTCTTCCACAATGTGCCCTGAGTGTTAGCAAGTGCTTTCATAAGGATGGTGGTGGCTAGCTTACAGGATATGTGACAACAATACTAAGAGTAACAATATAGACACTTGAAAGAGAAAATACAGATTATAGCAGATTCATAAAATAAATCACATTTTTTTCACTAATAACCTCATAATCCAAAGTACTCATTAATTATGCACTCCAGATTTGGGTTCCAATAACTCAGGGCATTCACTATATTCTCAAATGATTTAATGAAGAGGATACATTAGCAGACCCATCAGGTGTGAACACACAACATTCTGTTTGGATAATGACAGAGTTTCCTCCTTGAGAGGCAACATGTCCAAGGCAATCTTATTTTGGGGACCAGTTTGGGGACATTGACATGCTTTAGTATTCATCCTCCTGGGAAATGGAAGAAAGACAGTAACCAGATAATCATACTAGTGGAAAACATGCCCACCTAGTCTCAAAGAGAGGGGTTTAGCAGCTTTAGGAACTTGACCTGGTTGTGCATATTACATATGTTGGCCAGAGGAGTCAGCACTATCATCTATGAGGAGATGAACTGAGGATGGAATATACCAGACCCTTACTTTCTCCTTTTTCCAATGGTATGTATTCCATTCCAGGCATAGTGTATTTTAACAGGTCTAGCTTACAGCAGGACAATAAGATCCCAATAGATATTGTTTTCAACCATTTTTTTCCCAGTGTCTTTTCTACAGTGGATGCTTTGGGGCACATGCTAATATAAATATGTGTGTGTGTATGTGTGTGTGTGTGTGTGTGTATAGACATTCACAATTTGCATGTTGTTTCAAATGTCTGTCCATAAGCTTCTTCTCCAATCTCTAATTCACAATTTAAAACATTACTTCATTCAGCCCCTGGACCCACCAACCAAACCATTACTAAATTTACATGAGTTCCTGTGTATTCTTAATTCAGGACCCTTTCTTTTCACATCAGTTGGATGAATAGGGTCAATGCCATATCTCAGTACATCTGTAGCAAAGCAGCAGGTCATTTTTAATCCACTACAGCATACCCAGATAAGTTATTCATAAATCAGTTCTAGTGCTTCTATTCTGCCCTCAGCTGAAACAAAGAATATCCCATGAGGCCATAGGTATGGCTACAGTGATGATTAACATGAGTATTTGGACTTTCTGTTTATATAGCTTACCTAAACTTAGCACCAAATTGATAACTTTCATCTTATTATGGATACTACCATGACTACTCAGCAACTCAATGATGTACTGAATCTAAAAGCAAATAGCTCGTTATAGGGAGGTCAAGTAGCAAGGTCATTTGCAACCCATGGCCAGATGCTCAGTATCTACTAACAGAATTTTATAACTTTGCCCTAAAACTCCTCCTCCTCTGTGTCTTGTTGGGGACATTATGTGAGAAGTTCTTCTACCATACATAGCCATATTACTATGGTATCTGGTGAATCATATGGTTGAAGTTACATTCTGCTTGCACCTGGATTGGGCCCTACTTTAAAGCTACAGACATTCATGTCACCTGACAAAAGGACCTGAGAACATTTTTAAGTGTAGAATACACTGCCTCCCAACTGCAGAAACTGATATGGTTGTGTTTACATTTTTTTTTTTTTAAGATTTTATTTATTATTTTTAGAGAGAAGGGCCGGGAGGGAGGAAGAAATGAGAAAAACATCAATGTATGGTTGCCTTTCACCAGTTAAGGATCTGGCTGGAGACCTGGTTTGCAACCTGGTTATGGCCCTGGCTGGGGAATTGAACCAGTGACCCTTGGGTTTGCAGAGCCAGCGTTTATCCACTGAGTGAGCCACACCATCTAGGGCTCACCTCCTCACCTTTTAGTGGTGAGGAGTTTAACAACAGGTACTTGATCTTGGAGAAGTTCTAGTGTGTCCAAGAATATTGGAATGCTAAAATGTTAACCAATATAGCAAGCCTTTGAACCAGTTCTAATTTGAGGCAACAGTCCAGCACTTGCCTAAGGGAACCCTCCTGAGAAATGTGCAGGTTTTATTAATCAAAGTAGGCTGTCTGCTGCACCACTGAAATCAGTATTTAGTTTCATCTACAATTATTTTTCCTGCCCAGTTAAGCTTATTGGAAATTTAGAAATATTATACATAAGCTTATGTTATGTTTTTAGCATACACACACACACACACACACACACACACGATAAGGAAATTTTCCAGGATTTGACATTGCAATTGGTTCCTATGAGTAAGTTTTGGTCTTATTCTTCTTATAGGTCTAGAGAAAATGAGGCATTAGGGGGAGGCAAAATAAAGTTATTTGAATTTTCCCTGCACATCAGCTGCCTCAGGTGTGATGAGTTCAGCATTCTAAAGCAACGTTGAAATGTCTGCATCAAATAGTTCGAAGGATCAACGCACAGAACTGCTTTGGCTGGCAAAATACGATCAGTGGGCTTCTGGGTTTAAGTTCCATGAATCTTTTCTTATGACCCCTAACCAGCGGTCAAGTCTCATCTTTACTGATAAATGACTTAACTTTCATGTAGTAAATTCAATGAGGCTGGAAATTAAACTGACCTAATATGGCAGCCCAAAGGAGCAAATCCTTAGTGTAAAATTTGGCTTGAAGAAAACAATTTCTGAGAGATAAGATTCTTTCAGGAGAAATCTCTCTGACTTTGAATTTGTTTTGAGCCAAGAATTCAGGACTTACGTTTAATTTTTCTTTATTTAATTTCTCTGCACATGTGGGCTAATTTTTCAGGTACAGTAACTTCTGAATTAGATATATTTGATTAATATAGTTATTTATAATACTGGGAAAAGTGAATTATAGGTCCCAGTCTTGTAATATTATTGCTTCCAAAATATGGGGAAGCCATTCTAAAAATGCTCATTGACCAAATAGAATGCCAATGGTCAATATGTTGGAAAATATAATCAGCATTTGGGAAGACTTAAAAGTTGAATCTATTAAATGAAATTCTAATGAGTGGAATAAAAGGAATATATTAGGAAAAATCAATAATTTACAAGAAGAGACAAAATGAATGTAGGTCAGAGTTGCAGGGATATAAAAGTGTAATCATATAAAGCATGTAATTATGGTGAGGCAGGCTGGAAGAGAATACTGAGAGCAAAGAAGCAAACTGGGCAAGCAAGCAGTGACTACAACAGGCAAGGCAACGGATTCCAAAGAGTGGTGACTATCAAGAACTATGAGATGTCTAAGATTGTACCCTACTTGCAAATTGTCAAATTTCATGGATGCTGGTTTCATGGATATTAATAAAAACACAGGATTTCTGGGACTGTTTAATAGTCACAGCAATGACAGTAGTTAGAATTATAATGATTTTTGTGCTGGCTTTCTTTTTCTTACAGATTTTATTTTATTTTTTTAGAGAGAGGAGAATGGAGAAAGAGGGAGAGAAACATCAATATGTGGTTGCCTTTTGAGTGTGCCCAATGGGGACCTGGCATGTGCTTTGACTGGGAATCAAACTGGTGGTCTTTTGGTTTGTAGGCCAACACTCAACCCACTGAGCCACACTGGCCTGGGCTGGTTTTCTAAGATTGCACTTGCAGTGGACTATGTGAAGAAGTCCACCTACCCATGGAGTGAGTTACAGGAAAGAAATGGCGAATTAAGGGGGGGCAAAATGCTTTACATCATGTACTAAGTGTGCCTGCTTTTGCTATATAGGAAGGCATTATCTGTATTTTACTAGACAGTGACCCTGCCTGCCTTTTGTTCCAAAAGGGAATATCTCTTTCTACCAAGGTTATTCAATATACAGATAACTGCCTTTTGATCCAGCAATTCCACTACTTGGACTATACCCAAAGAATCCTGAAACACCAATTCATAAGAACCTATGTACACCTATGTTCATAGCAGCGCTATTTACAATAGCTAAGTGCTGGAAACAGCCTAAGTGCCCATCAGTGGATGATTGGATCAAAAAACTTTGGTACATTTACACAATGGAATACTATACAGCAGAAAGAAAGAAGGAACTCTTACCCTTTGCAACAACATGGATGGAACTGGAGAGTATTCTGCTTAGTGAAATAAGCCAGTCAGTGAAGGACAAATACCATATGATCTCACCCATTACAGGAAAATAATGAACAAAACTAACAACAAGCAAAACAGAACCAAATATATGAATACAGTGAATAGGCCTTCAGTGGTCAGGGGGAAGGGGGTTGAGGGAAGGGAGGAGGCAGAGACAAGGAAGGGGAGCAGTTTAGATAAGAACCTAGTATAAAAGAACCATGGACATGGAAAACAGGTGGGACTGACTTTGGGGGGAATGGGTGGGTGGGGAGCAAAAAGGGGATGGATGTAATACAACAATAAAATTTTTAAAAAATTAAAAAAAAGAAGAATGAAAGGCTGCAAGGCAAAAGGCAGTCAGCATATCTATTTGGATGACATATAAATGGGAGAGATTCAGGGGAAAATCATTAAATATTTCTCTCTTCAGTTTTCTGGGACTAGTACTTGTCTAGGTCCTCTTGTTTCTTTTGAGCCAGCTTATCATTTGGGGGCCTGATGTCAACCATGATCTTGCTCAGGTCCTGAGGTTTGGGGACCTCATATTCCATGGTCAACCAAAACCCAGAATTGGCAATCTGGGTTTATAGGAGCCCAATAAAATGTTAAGAGATCACTGAATATTAAAAAAAAAAAAAAAAAAAAAAAAAAGTTTCCTAGGGGTCACTGATTTGATTCCCAGTTAGGGCACATAACCAGGTTGCAAGCCAGGTCTCCAGCCAAGGTTCCCAGCTGGAGACAGGTGAAAGGCAATCATACATTGATGTTTCTCTTCCTTTCTTCCCCCCTCCCTGCCCTTTTCTCTAAAAATAATGAATAAAATCTTTAAAAATTTTTCATTCCCCTCCCACAGCTCATTGTTCATGTCCATGGGTCATCCATGCTAGTTCTTTGACTAAACTGCTCCCCTTCTTTGCCTCCTTCTCTCCTCTGCACACTGAAGGTCTGTTCCTTGTATTCATGTCTGTGGTTCTGTTTTGCTTGTTTGTTTGTTCCTTACTGTCCTATAATGGCTGAGATCATATACAACAATAAAATAAAATAAATTTTTAAAAATTTCCAACATGAAGATACTTGATCAATAAATCATATCTTTCTTCATATTTTCTAAGTTTTCTATAGAATATGAAGAATGATTTGAAGATATATTTTTTGAATAAAGTTCATGTAATTCCTGGAGAACAAATTTAAAGAGAAGAGATGGGGCAGTTCTATACAGGGTCAAGGAAGAGGATGTACAGTACTATATAGAAATGAGAGTATGGAAAAAATTATAACCTAATTATTTTACCTAGACTTATGATTATGTATATCTTCCCCACATACATTTTCTGTGTACAAATACTAGTAGATATACTAGTAGATACTAATACCACAAATGCAAAAACCAATTTGTATTAGGTTAAAAAATATAAATATACACACATTGACACATGCATAACACAGGTATTGTGAGCTTGAAAATAACACTATTTTATATATGTACATACATACCTATGCACACACAAATACATACAAATATGTGTATATGTACATATAGTTTTTTCCAACTCAATACTCATTAGGTGAAAGTTGATTCCGAACTGGAAATTAGAGTTAGCTACTATTTAGTTAAGTACTTTATAAATAATATTTTGCTATAAATGTAATTTTCAAGTAAACCATGCATACTCACAATTATCTAACCCTTCCTAGAAATATCTGATATTTCTAGGAGGATATCATGAAACCAAAATGGTAGTCAATGAACTGTTTCTCAGCATTGTAATATTTTTGTGAGTCAATTGTAATAATAAATTGTTCCCAAGATTATTTAGTTTATGAACCTAGAACTAGATATAAAGGAAATATGTGTTATTTAAATATTTGAATTGAGTCATCATGGTTTCATTCTTAGCTAAAGATGCTTTCTAAAACTCATATACTGCTGTGAAATGTAAATTAGTGCAGCTTTCATGGGAAATAGTATAGCGGTTCCTCATGCAAATATTTGAAAACAATATTTCTTTCTTAAATTCTTTTGCTTATGTGTCCACCAACAATAAGTAGAATTTTATTAATAATAAATGTATATTTCTAAATAAAAAACATTTTCTCATTAAATAGTGCTTTGTCCTTAATTTCATTTTGAAAATATAAATTCAGTACATATATATTTTATTTGAATCTTCTTTCTATTTGTTGGATGACATATCATGATACTACTTGCATAATTTGGTTTACTTTTAGAAATAAGGTGATATTTTAAAAAAATTGTATCTCCATAAACATGTTTAATTTATATATTTTGTTTAGTAACAAGAATAACAACTATCAAAATTAGTGTCCTAAATGGTAATGCTTGAATAGGATAAAATGTAGAGGATCTTACATTTAATTTCTTAGGGCAGAAGATATGACAAAGTCATACATGTTAATTAGACTTCAGGAAAGTTTTATTTAAAAATTTTAAACACAAAATGTATAAGCCTGAGGTGTATATTTTTAATTTAGAAATTTCTTGTTGAAGGACATATTAAGAAGCACTATTTTATTTTGTTCCATACACCATCTTCAGCTATTCTGCTATTTTTGAACTATATGTTCACAGGAACTGTTTTTGCTGATGCCTTTTGCCTGGGCAAGTAGGAAATCTGAGTGAACCTGATTCCTTAAATGATAGACTGACACACAAAGTTAGCTGTTAGGTTACAGAGTTAAATTGGACCTGACTCTTCCTGGCTCAGTTGCTTCTTTCTCTAACCCTCTTCATTTTTGTATCAAACCTGATATCAATGTACCTAACCTCAAAAATGATACATCTGATCAGAGCCCATATTTATTTAATTTAAATGTAAACATTTTTCTCTTTATATCAGGACTTAGGCAAAATGGAAATGCTATAATATTTTTATTCTCCATTCTCAATCTGGTATCTGTAGCCTAGTCCATCTTAGCAGAGTTTAGTTATCCAGTACGAGGTCACTCTTGGAGGGCTTGTCATTCCTAAGATGCCTGTTCATATGAAAAGTCTTAATACTTGTAGAAAACTGTATGGATTGAATGGGATACTGGATATACACAGAATTCTAAGGATACAAAAGAAGGAACCACTAATGGTAATTAATCAGAGAAATGGCAAATAATCAGAGAAATGGCAAAGTGATACTACATAGTAGAATCCTTCATATGTGTGGGCACATGAGCACATACACACACACACACACACACACACTTGGAGGGAAGTTGTTTCAGGAATTAACTAGGTGATTTCACATGTTTTGTCATTATTTGCCGTTATTTTTCTGTAGACTGCTGGATGCAAACTTGAACTCTCCTTGGAAATGAAAACATCAGGAAGGAATGGGACTCAGGGAGTGCTTTGTAGGCATATCCACATGCAGGGGCCAAGGGAACTGAACTGTCCTCCTGCACTCTGCCTCAGCCCTCTTGCATCACTAAGTTTTGGGTGTAAATCTCATTTACTGAAGATTTTGGTATAAGTGTGATTATAGTACACTTCTAGAAATCCACTGGATATTTTATATAACCAGTCACTGCTTCCTGCCTTGTAATGTTTCAAATTGCTGTATTTTTTTTTTTTTTTCCTGGCAGTCTTTTCTTGATGATCCTCTCCTTAGGTGCTTTTTCTCCTTATAGGTGGCAGTAGGAAACTCTATTTTCTATCATTTTATTTTTATTAATATTTTCCAGATTAGGCAAGGACTTTATTTATATATTTCTTACACTTACAATATTCTTTTCTAATAGTTTATTTTTATTGTATTTTTTCCCATTACCACTTATTCTCCTTATATGCTCTTCTACCTCTGCCCACACCCCTCCAACCCACAATCAGCACACTGTTTAAGGTTGTGATTTTTGTTGGTCTCTTTTGGTTTGTTTTATGAATAATGAAGAAGTTATTTCCTTCCGGAGAATTATTTAACTTTTTACAGTATTTTTCTCTTAAAATTTGTATTCCAGGATACAAATGGAAAGTTACTAGCATGTAGATATATAATGATAAATGGTTGATTCACAAAGAAGCTGAAAACCCTCTTTAAAATCCATTTTAAAGATCTTGAGTACAAGTTCAGACTTAAACAAATTAGGAAGCTGTTTTTTAAGAATACAGATATAGCTCACATTTCATGTTTAATGAAGTTGCTTAATTTGGGTAGGTTCCTTAAAATTTTATAGAGTTACTACAAGGTTTTTGAATACACTGCTTATCTATTCTGTGAGTACAAATGGAATAGCCCAGTTATCCATCAGTGACCTAATTAGGCTCTAAAATGCCTTTACTTATACTTAGAAAATATCAGAATTTTTCTTTAGTGATAGAGGACATTTTCTGCATATTTACATTTGTAAGCTCCTAGAATGTAAGTGAGAAAGCTTCTATTCAAGTTGAATTTCACTGCAATATGGTTTCTTGTGTTTAATGTAAATTAGGAACAAGGATCTGAGAAAAAGAAATACAGGAAGATGCCAAATATTTTCTTTATGAGGGTCTTTAAAACTATAAAAAAGATTGCATTTACTTGTTTATTGTTTCATTCTTTTTTCTTCCTCCCCCGTCTTATGCCCTATCTTTAAATCTAAAGTGGAATTTGTCTAACAAAAAAAAAGTGTATTATTGCTACTTAAGGAAAAGGGAGGCATACATTTTAATACTCAAATTCTGTTTCACAAATACTCACAAACTTTGAGATAACTGAGGTGCAATTAAAATTCTAGTTTAGGTTCCTTTTCTGTTGTTCATTCTGTCAATTCATTTTAAATGATAAAATACTTCAGTTTACACAAGTATTTAAAAAATTTTAATCCAAACACATTTAATCAAGAAGGTATTTTTTACATTATGTGAAATGTGTCAGATACAAAACACTATGCCCCAAATCTTTCTTTCAAAAAAATGAACTAATCTATAAACTCAGACAAAATCTGTTTGAGTTCCTACAGGTCTTGTGAAAATTACTATTACTCTAGCAGGATAAACCCATTTAAAGTAATAAAACTTCAGCAAATGAAATAGTTTGAGAAGCAGATACTCTAAGAGCCTGTTTGTTTTGCTACAGTAAATAATTTTTTGTTACTGCAAAATATTGAACAGCGGGAAAGCATCTGAAAACAGAGTTAACTATGGAAATTTGTATTGACTGTGGTCATGGAAATGCTTCTGACTGATAACAGAATCTATGCTGTTTCTTGGTCCAGGCTAATGGCCAGACCTGCTCTTTCCAGTCATCAACTGAGGTCAGGCCCCTCAGGTTGGCCTCCAGGGCTTGCAGCTGTAGGACCCCTGCCCCAGTTTTAGGGGCCTTTCTTTGCTGTTGGTAAGGTGCAGTGATGTTCAGACTAACTTTGGCTTTGCTTTGTGTTTCTCTTTACATCTTGTTTACTCTCAATCTTGGACAAACTAGTGTACTAATTCAGTCAATACTATGAATTTCCCTATTGTTTGTTGTATTTTATGGACTTTTGGCTTTTTTTAAAATTACTTTTCTTTTAAAGATTTTATTTATTATTTCCAGAAAGAAAGGAAGGGAGAGAGACAAAGAGGGAGAGAAACAGAGAAACATCAATGTATGGTTGCCTTTCACCTGCCTCCAGCCACAGATCTGGCTGGAGACCTGGCTTGCAACCTGGTTATGTGCCCTGGCTGGGGAATCGAACCAGCGACCTTTGGGTTTGCAGGCTGGCACCTTATCCACTGTGCTACCAGCCAGGGTTGGACTTTTGGCTTTTTATTGTTTATTTAAACAGTTTTCTTCCAACCCAAAGCAAAAACCAAGCATTATGGCTGTTCCCCAAATCCCTTCTCTCCAGTGGTGCTGTATTCTTGCTCTGTCTCTCTCACTGAACTGTGTTTATATCTGGTCAAGGGTTCCTGGCTTCACACTTAAGAGTCTTATTTGGGTTGTCTTAATTGCAATTTTTGTTTGTTTTTAACATTGAATAATGATAACTCTCATTTTTCTCTTGATACGAGCTAAAATCCAGTCTTGACTCATTTACTACATTCAAACAAGCCAGGCTTCCATTGCTCTAGCTTGTCCTTCAAGAGAATCTGAATGCTTTCCCTGTGCCCACAGACATTGCCTGAAATAATTTGACACATTCTCATCAGGATCCCAGCCCACACTAATCTGCTACAACTGAATGGGGTACTTGTGAGAATGTTCACCTCCCAGCTGATAAACTCTGGATCCTGGTTCCACAGAGCCTCAGTCACCGTTGATAGGTTTATGGAGTTTTTTAAAAATAACCTATTTATTCAATGAAATCCACATACTATACAATTCTTCCATTTAGAGTGTAAATTTGGTAGTTTTTCATACACTCATAGAGCTGTATAATCATTACCACAATTCATTTTAAAACATTTTCTTCACCACCCTTACCCTCTGTAAATTTGTTTAGTTTGGACTCATCATATAAATGGAATTTTACAATATATAATATTTCATGACTAGTTTATTTAGTATGTTTTCTAGGTCCATCTATGTTGTGATATGCCATACTTTCTTCCTTGTTATTGCTGAATAGTATTCTATTGTATGGATATACAACAATTTGTTCATTCATCAGTTGATTGGCATTTGGATTGTTTCTATCTTTTTTCTTTTTATGAAAAATAATGGAAAAAATCCATATGCTTTTTTTGTGCACACATATGTTTTTATTTCTTTTGGGTCATATGGTAACTCCCTGTTTAAGCTAAATTATTCCAAAGAGGCTCCACCATTTTACATTCCTGTCAGCAGTGCATGAGGGTTCCAATTTCTCCATATCTTCACCAACACTTATTGCTTGTCCTTTTGATTATAGCAAGCCTGATGAGTGTGAAGTGATAACTCGTTATGGTTTTGTTTTGTAGTTGTTTAATGACAAGTGATGTTGAGAATTTTTCCATGTACTTATTGGCTATTTGCATATATTATTTGGAGACATGTCTATTCAAATCATTCTCCTATTTTTATTTTTTAATCACTTATTGTTATTTTATTACAGTTAACCCAAATTTTCCTCCTTTCCTCTCTTCTTCTGGTTTCACCCCAGTTTCCATAGTCAATTCCCACACTCTTGTCCATGTCTGTGGATGATTCATACATGTTCTTTGTCTAGATCTTTCCCCTTCTTTCCACCACTATCCCCATACCTCCTCCTAACTGGCCACTTTCAGATTGTTCCATGTTTCCATGCCTGTGGTTCTATTTTGTTCATTGGTTTATTGTGTTCATTAAATTTGTCTCATAGCTGATATCATATGGTATTTGTCTTTCATTGACTGGCTTATTTCAATTAACATAATCAAAATGAAAAGGGAACCTATTTGCCAGTGATATATCGGACAAGGGTTTGATCTCCAAAGTATATGAAGAACTTACATGGCTCAACAATAGAAAGACAAACAATCTAATTAAAAAATGAGCAGAGGACCTGAATAGACACTTCCAAGGAGGACATACAAATGGCCCATAGACATGTGAAAGGATGCTCAACATCACCATCCATCAGAGAGATGCCAATTAAAGCCACAGTGAGACATCACCTCAAACCTGTCAGAATGGCCACTATTAACAAATCAACAAAGAAAAAGTGCTGGCAAGGATATGGAGAAAAGGCATTGTTGGTGGGGATGTAGGCTGGTTCAGCCACTGTGGAGAACAGTATGGATTTTCTTAAAAGTTAAAAATGGAACTGTCTTTTGACCCAGCAATTTTGCTGCTGGGAATATACCCTAAGAAACCTGAGTCACCAGTTCAAAAGGTCTTATGTACCCCTATGTTTATAGCAGTGCTATTTACAATAGCCAAGTGCTGGAAACAGCCTAAGTGCCCATCAGTAAATGAGTAGATAAAAAAACAAAAAAACAAAAAACAAAAAACTGCAGTACATTTACATGATGGAATATTAAGCAGCAGAAAGCAAAAAGGATCTTCTACCTTTTCCTTTTGTGACACACCTGGATTGAACTGGAGAGTATTATGCTTAGTGAAATAAACCAGTCAGTAAAGGACAAATACTATATGATCTCCCTATAAGGAAATTTAAAAAATGTTTTAAGTTGAACTCTATTATTAAATTACATTTTCTATGTATTCTAGATGTAAGTCCTTTATCAACATATGATTGCATATATATATTTTCTCATTTTTGTAGTTGTCTCTTCACTTTGTTGATAATACTTTTTTAAGGCACAAAGGTTTGAATTTTGGTTGAACCAAATTATCTATTTTCTTGTTTTGTCAGTGCTTCCATTGACTCAATGAAAATTAAGTGCATTTTATTTATGCTTCAATATTAATCTCAATTAAAAGCAATTCTGAAGCAGTTGAAATAAATTAAGTTGAAGTGGTTCAGAGTTCCAGTTTTTTGTCAAATTAATTCACTCTTGTTGTATTACAATTGTTTCATTTTTCTCCTATTACTCTTCCCTCTCCCCTCTCCCACATTCAATACCCCCTCATTGTTCATGTCCGTGGGTCATTCATACTAGCTCCTTAACTAAACCCTTCCCCTTCTTTCCGCCCTCTTCCCCTCCCCCAACTCCATTGATCACCATCATTCTGCTCCTCATTTCCATGACTCTGGTTCCATTCTGCTCATCTGTTTGTTTTGTTCATTAGTTTCCTGTATTGGGTAAGATCATATGGTATTTATCTTTTGCCATCTGGTTTATTTCACTAAGCATAATACTCTCCAGTTCTAGCCATGCTGTTGCAAAAGGTAGGAATTCTTTCTTTCTTTCTCCTGTGTAGTATTCCATTGTGTAAATGTACCACACTTTTTTTGATCCATTCATCCACTGATGGCCCCTTAGGCTGTTTCCAGTACTTGGCTATCATCGTGAATAGTGCTACTATGAACATAGGTTCTTCTGAATTGGTGTGTCAGGGTTCTTCAGGTATAGTCTTAGAAGTGATATCACTAGGTCAAAAGGCAGTTCCATCTTTAGTTTTTTGAGAAAACTCCATATTGTTTTCCACAGTGGTTGCACCAGCCTGCATTCCCACCAACAGCCCACTAGGGTTCCCTTTTCTTCACATCCTCATCATACACCAGAATAAATTCAAGACGGATAAAAAGACTTAAACATAAGCCATGCCACTAAAAAATCCCTAGAGGAAAAACACAGACAGTAAAATTGCAGATATTGCACTCCGCAATATGTTCTTTTAAGGCAAGGGAAATAAAGGAACAAATAAACAAATGAAACTATATCAAACTGAAAAGTTTCTGTTCAGCTAAAGGAAACATCAACAAAATGAAAAGGAAAACATTTCTATGGGGAAACATATATATTTTTAAAATTTGTGTTCTATAATTTTGCACATTCAATATGCACATTTTCTTTGGTAGGATCAGTTTTACTTGAAATATAGAGACACATTTAAAATAAGTAAAGACAGTGTTAATAATGCACAACATCTGTGAATTATTTCTGGGCTTGTTATACCAGAACTAAGCAATTATGTTCTCTGTCAAGTATGATACATAATCTCTTACATTCTACTGCTAGATCATTTCATAGTACTGTATTTCTGATTTCTCCCCACAATAGATTTTACTTGTTAGTATATTTGAATTTCTTGTTTTTAAGGGACACATCAAGTATTGCATTTCTAACCTTGTCTTATAAGAATGATCAATACTGTGGGTCCTCTCCTTCAGGATGACTGGTTTTGCTATGAGTCGCTCAATCTGCATCATCAAATATGGGTCATTGAAAGATAAGAAAATTAGGAATCCACTGATCTTAGAAGCCACCCATCATCAATAAAAATTTGGGAGCATATGCACTGAATTATAGGAAGCTGAACTTGTTCTGCACTTTTCTCAGTGGCTATTTATTTCCACATTCATATTATACATTTCACTGTGTGACCTTCCAACACCCTGTTTCATGTGGAACTCTAACAGCTGGCTTTTTGAATAATTATTCTTTGGCCTACTGGGGGTCTGCTTCTTCCTCAAAATGGAAACAATAATACATTTTATAATTTCTCTTATTTATAGTGACTGGCTTTCTCTTCACCCCAAATCATATGGTTAGAGTGTTGATAGACACTGTTAATGGATACCCCTTGCAGCTATAGAGAACAGGGATTATTAAGGACAGTATAATTTTGTCCACTTTCTGGTATTTATAATTGCAGGACCAAAAAACTACATTTTAACAAAGTAATTTTCATCCTATATTTTTCCCTATGTCTTCATCCAAGTTCCACTGAACTGACTACTTTGAATAATGAAACATTTTCTTCCATCTGCTACAATGTGAACCTTGGATAAATGTTTTAGCTTATGCAGTAGCTTATGATGAAAGTATTTATTTCCATTGCACATAGGTCTCAGTTGTTTAAATTTGGGACTATGCATATATGGATCCATAGCCTATATGAGAAATTGCATGTCACTTCAGTAGAGAGGAAAAATTATTATTTTATGGAAAATAATAAATTAGATTTTGACCACGCACTCTATACAGATGTCAATGTCACTCTGGGTATGAGTTAAATCTTACATTTTATAATTTTAAATTATTGCTAGAAAATATATACTCATTTTTTAGATTTTGGAAAAGGGAAAGATAGGTCATGAACAGTATTAAGTATAAAGGAAATGACTAATAAAATTCAGCTATTCTTAAATTTGCAATGTTGTTTATCAAATTATAACAAAATAAAATGAAAAAAAAAGTTACAGTGTGGTAGAATGTATTTATGATTAAAAACAAACAACAAAGTATATATAGTACACAAAGAACTAATAATTAAAGAAACCAAACACTGACCTGTGAATTAGGAGGTTTTCCGTCCAGGTTGTTCTGAGGTTTTGAAGGTAGGTAAGGATCAGGAGTAGGATGTCCAGAGTTTAAAAATAAAAATGTTCAATTAATTTGCATCTCTCTGATGGCTAGTGATGTTGAACATTTTTTCATATGCCTTTGGGCCCTTTGTATGTCTTCCTCAGTGAGTTGTCTGTTCAGGTCTTTTGCCCATTTATTAATTGGGCTGTCTGTCTCCTTGGTGTTGAGTTGTATTAGTTCTTTATATATTTTGGAGATCAAACCTTGTCTGAGGTATCATTGGCAATTATGTTTTCCCATACATTTTATTGCCTTTGAATTTTGCTGCTGTTTTCTTTAGCTGAACAGAACCTTTTCAATTTGATATAGTCCCATTTGTTGATTTGTTCTTTTATTTCCTTTGCCCTTGGTGAAGTATCAGTAAACATATTTTTGCGTAGGATATCTAAAATTTTACTGCCTACATTTTTCTCCAGGACCTTTATGGTGGCACTGTTTATGTTTAAGTCCTTTATCCATCTTGAGTTTATTCTGGTGTATGGTGTAAGTTGGTGGTCTAGTTTTATCTTTTTGCATGTTGCTGTCCAGTTCTCCCAACACCACTTGTTGAAGAGACTATTTTTACTACATTTTATGTTCTTTCCTCCTTTGTCAAATATGAACTAACCATAGAGTCCTGGGTTTATTTCTGGACTCTCTATTCTGTTCCATTGATCTACATATCTATTCTTATGTCAGTATCAGACAGTTTTAATGACAGTAGCCTTGTAGTATAGTTTGATGTTTGGTATTGTGATTCCTCCTACCTTGTTCTTCTTTCTCAAGGTTGCAATGAAACACCAATTCAGAAGAACCTATGTATCCCTATGTTCATAGCAGTGCTATTTACAATAGCCAAGTGCTGGAAACAGCCTAAGTACCCATCAGTGGCTGATTGGATCAAAAAACTTTGGTACATTTACACATTGGAATACTACACAGCAGAAAGAAAGAGGGAGCTCCTACACTTTGCAACAACATGAATGGAACTAGAAAGTATTATGCTTAGTGAAATAAGCCAGTCAGTGAAAGAAAAATACCATGTAATCTCACCCATTACAAGACAATAATGAATAAAACAAACAAGCAAAACAGAACCAGATACATGAATACAGTGAATAGACAGACCTTCAGTGGGCAAGGGGAAGTGGGGCAGGGGGAGGGAGGAGGAAGAGGCAAAGAAAGGGAGCAGTTTAGTGAAGAACCTAGTATGTAAGAACCATGGACATGGACAACAAGTGGGATTGACTTTGTAGGGGATTGGGTGGGTAGTGAAGGGGACAGAAGAGAATAAAAAGGGGATGGATATAATACAACAACAATAAAACTAAATTTAAAAAAATGTTCAATTAGATTTGAATTTCATATAATTGGTTAACATATTTTTTGCATACATGTTTTAGAAATATTATATGGAGCATGCCTACTCTTTAAAAAATCATTGATTATCTAAAATTTAAATTTAACTGGGTTATACTGAACTCCAACTGGAGATTTTACTTTTCAAACTTGCTTTGAGAATACCATAGATAGGCAGTCCAAGGGAGAGACTCTTCTCAATGCCTGAGAAGTTGATATGCTACATGGTTAGATTTATTGGGTTGGTCAAAAAGTTTGTTTGTTTTCTTCTGTAAAACGGCTCTAATAACACAGTTGTCTTTCACTTTTTTTTGAAACAATTTTGTCATATTGTATTGTGACAGCTGCCATATCACCATGCATTTAATTTAAAAAACTTATCAAATTTGGAGAAATTCTGTATAGCCATTGTAATTCTGATGGTGGAAGAAAATACACAACATTTTTTGTCACCTTATGCTTTATTATTTCAAGAAAGGTAAAAATGCAACTGAAATGCAAAAAAAAACAAGAGCAAAAACCAAAAAAAGATTGCCGTATATGGAGAAGGTGCCGTGACAGATCGAATGTGACAAAAATGATATGCAAAGTTCCATGCCGGAGATTTCTCCCTGGGTGATGCTCCACAGTAGGTAGACCAGTTGAAGTTGATAGCAATCGGACTGAGATGTTAATTGAGAAGAATCAATGTTATGCCACACAGGAGCTAGCCCATCTACTCAAAATATCCAAATCAATCAAGTTATTGGTGAAAATGAAAATGTGTCTTGTTTTACAAAAAAAATCAAATGGATTTTTTGGCCTGCCCATACTTTACTTTTGAGCATACTGTTAGGAAAATAAGCTTATAATGAAACAAAAACATATTATCTATCAAAATATATCACCATGGGTGGCTATGTGAATGACCTAAAGAAGGTTAACACCCTTTAACAGAAATCTTAGTATCCCCACTTGTTGAATAAATTATTATATTAAGTTATAAAATCTCACTATTTCTAATGGGTGGTTTTATGAAGCCCTACTCTTGCCAATGTTGATTGAAATCAAATCTGTGGTTGAATAATGTACACCATATTCAATTACTAACCTACAGTGATATAATGGTTTCATTTCACATCTTTTGGCTTCCCATTTAAGTCCAGTGCCCCATAATTTCTAGCTTCAACCATATCAATGCTCTTGAGATAACCTTTTTTCATTAAAATAGTGACCTATTAAAATTTATGGTAGATTAGATCTTTGTCATCTACAATACTAAATCCAAAGAAGTAACATAAAATAGAAAAGCCACATTATTCCTGGTACTGAATTGGAGCATTCAGCATAGTAATAAAATGGGAAAGAATGACAAGTGACCTGTCAGACACTGAACCTCATTTTAGAGTTTGCAAATGAAGCAGCCAAGTGTAAGGATGTACCCCATAAGCAAGTCCACAGCCATTCTGCTATTATCATTGCTCTTCATTTTTCAGTTAAAATTTCTAAACAATAAATGGAATTAAATTCAACTAACTATAAGTAAAATCTTCAAATGTACATTTTCCAGACCATATTTTGTTTGCCTTATTTGTATTCAGGCAGGTTAAAATGGAAATGATGGGAGGAAAAGAATCGGTCATTTAATGCAATTTCAGTGACTCAAGCATTTATCCTGAAGCTCATGTGTAGTGCCCACTCCCTTATTTCCTTCTTCCTGCAGATTATTCACAGTTCTTCTTTGTTATGACACACAGAAATGGCTCAGACCAATCTAGCTGGCTTCAAGGAGGCTGCTTTATTTTTTGCCAGTGGAGTCAGACATTACAGTAAAGAATAAGAATGGTTGCTTGTGTAATGAAAAATACTTCTACATTTTTCTTCTCGTTGGTTTTAAAAACTAAACAAAATCTGACACCTTAAATTAAAATGTCTAAATTAAATGTAGGATGAAGCTTTCTTGTGTCCATGAGAAAGGAGAACATGTTGAGTCAGGGAATGTGCTATAATTAAATTAATTTCAAAACCTATTTTATGGTATTTGAACTGCTGTAAAAGTCAGGAAATATAAAACTGCCTTAAACTTAAACATGGAACAATTTTGGTAACTTACATAGAGTTTGTCTGAGATAATTAAATAATTAGCATCACTAACTGGTAATGCCTACATTGCTTTTCTTCTGATATTGAAATAAAATTATAATTAGGTTATAAAGAATAGCAGACAGATAAAACTATATCATTGTCTCAAAAGCTTATGTTTCAAATATTCTACTTGTTTTAAATGTGTATTTAAATACAAATTTTAATAGTAAATGAATATACCTGTACACTCTTCATTTAGCCATTGTTGGCATTAATCATCCTCTTGTTTTATATATTAAATACACACATATGCATGTAAAATAAAAATACATATGCATTCACAGCCTTTTTTGTCAGCTTTCCCTGCTTCACTCTATTTCTCTATTCTCCAGGAACAAATAGCAGAATTACATATTTTAATGTGCATTCATTAATATATATGTACAAAATGTATATAGTATTTAAACATGAGCACTTACATTTCCATTCGTGTTATTACTCTTATATTTGTTTTTTCTTTTTTAATATTTTATTTATTATTTTTAGAGAGGGCGGTAGGGAGAGAGGCAGAGAGGGAGAGAAACATCAATGTATGGCTGCTTTTCACCTGCCTGCAGCTATGGGTCTAGCTGGAGACCTGGCTTGCAACCTGGTTATGTGCCCTGGCTGGAGAATTGAACAAGTGACCTTTGGGTTCACAGGCTGGTGCCTTATCCACTGTACCACCAGCCAGGGCTGTTTTTCTCTACATTCAACATTATGTGCTTGAATTATACCCATATTAATAGAGGTTCAGATAGGTAACTGGTAGGTAGATACAGATGTAGATGTAGGTGTAGATGTATAAATGTCTCTTTTCTTTAATGTGTCCAATTTTATGTCATATATTTATGATAAATATTAAATATATGTATTTCCTTTTTGATTTACAGTTGCATTAATTTTGATGAATTATATATAAGACAAATATCTCCTGGTACACACATGCTTGTATGATCATTGTGTCCTGGATATTATACCATAGGGTGGTTAATTAAGGACATGAATTTCTGACCATGATATTTATTCAAATCTTGACTCATAAACATAAAGGTAGTATTCTTAGGCAAATAAAGAAATTAACCACCTTAATTGGGGGAAAGAAGGAGAAGTGTTTAGTCAAGGAACTAGTATAAATGACCCATGGACATGGACAATAGGGTGGGTATTGACTGTGGGACAGGGATGGGGTGTGGGAGCAGGGGAGAGCAATGGGGGAATATGTGATAACTGTAATAGAATAACAAATGAATATAAAAAGTGCAAGTTTTCATGACCAATAAATATCTTCCAGTACATATACACAAGACAAAATATTAAATTCCATAAGGAAAAAAGTGAAATTCAATAATCATTCATGTTAGTAACTCTTAACAAGCTTGGAATAAGATAAAGAATTTTTAATTGATATATTTAACAGATCCTTCATCAAATATAAATTGTAGAGATGATATGTTAAAAGCATGTTCTTTAAATTGGAAAAATGTCAAGGGAGTATGCTATCATTACTTCTATACAATAGTATAATTGTATAGACCCCCCAAAAACAGAATTATTTATAAAAATCTGTATTTATTCTTACATGTTTAAACTTTAGTCACCTTCAAAGTATCTTCCAGTTGATGCAATACACCTATTGAGACATTTTTATCACTGCTCAAAACAGTTTTTGAACATGTTAATTTTGTTACCTTTTAGCACTTCTGCCAGTTTTTGTTTCACCTCTTCTTCCACATCAGCAAAACATCTCCCTCTGGGGGCTTTTGTCAACCAGGGGAACAAAAAATGTCTCCTGCAACTAGATCAGGTGAATAGGGAGGGTGAGCCATGGGAATCATGCCATTTTAGGCAAAAACTACTGAACACTCAGTGCAGTGAACAGGTGTTCTTGTAAGTCACTCATCATGAAATGGACAAATATGTTGAAATAGTCTTCACAAAAAAGTCACTGAGGCCAAACACAACTTTCAACAGCAATGCCAACTGGTACACAGATACAGATGGGGTTCCTAGAATGCTCACCTAATGGGGGAAGCCTGTACCACAAGGAGTCCACCTTCTAGAAAATAATTCCATTTTTTGGTACTCCCTTGTATATAGTGGTGCAAAAATGAGAAAATAAACACATAAAATAATAACCACTGGAAAAAATAAATTAAACTTTTATTATTTGAAAATGACTTCATTGGTAATTGTTTACATGGCAAACACTAAGATTTTAGAGTTAAAAATGAATATTTAAAAATGAACAAAAGTTACATGTGTCAAGTGTAAATAAAATTAATATACACAATTCCATTACATTTTTAGAATTCACCAACAGATAAAAACATAGAGTAGCTATGAATACATCTAACCATAGTTTATTCCTTCATGTCATTACAAAACTTCAGTGGAAAACATTAAGGAAGACAAGTAAGAAAAGGCATTTCATGTTCTTGGATAGAAAAACTCACATCATTTTTAATAATCCTCTAAAGACATGTAATTACCAGAAGATGATAAAGGAGAGAATATCCTACTTTTGCTCAAAATCTGGTGTCATATATTCCAACTCAACTGTCATGGACATATAATGATGATGCTGTTCCAAGGGTATGAGTTTGCAGAAGAACAAAAGTGAAGAATAGAGAGAATCCATATTAATTAAAGATACATAGGTAGACTTTATTCTGAGTTCTTCAGCTTCCATCAAATATAATTAGTTTTATTGTTTTTAATAGGCAATAAAATTATGGAACAGACATAGATATAATTATTATCAGTTTGTATCAAGAAAAGTTTTTGTAACAAGCAACTTCATACCCTTCTAGTTGAAAAACAGTAAAATATTTCAAATTAACATAACAATGATGTATTATGAATACATTTATCAAATTCAATTACCTTTAGATTCATCTTTTTTCATCTAAATTTCACCACCTTCATAACATATTTCTAACCATTTTTATCTTAAGTTTTGAATCAAGGTTACACATGACAAATTAATAGGGATGAGTCATCCTTATCCAAGTTACTCAATTATTTTTTCTCAGTCTTTACTTCTTTCATATCAAATTAATGGTGAGTCCTACTCATGACAGTACATACTGAATTCATCTTTATTTATTAACTAAAAGGATGACATAGATTGAGTTGTGGAAATATTAAAGTAATGATGGAATTTATGATTTGATTTCATTTTCTGGTCTGACCAAATACCCTGTTTTTGTTTGTTTATTTGTTTTAAGTTTCATCTCTAAATCAACTCTTGTGACATTACCTCACAGTTTACTCTTCCTATTGATGTTAAAACTCCAGATTCATGTGTAAACATCCATTTGGCACAAGCACAAAAATTCAAAATGTATGAAAAATTAGCATACTTACACATTTAAGACTTACAATTGCCTGAAATGCAAATTGACATTAAAAATAAATTTCAACATTTCCTGCAATAATAGCTTGGTGGTGATGAACTCCCTTAGCTTTACCTTCTCTGGGAAGCACTTTATCTGTCCTTCCATTCTAAATGATAGTTTTGCTGGATAGGGTAATCTAGGTGATAGATCCTTGCTTTTTATCACTTTGAATACTTCTTGCCTGCAAAGTTTCTTTTGAGAAATCCACTAATAATTTTATGAAAACTCCTTTGTAGGGTAACTCTCTGCTTTCCTCTTGCTGCTTTTAAGAGTCACTTTTTATCTTTAACTTTTGACATTTTGATTATGCTGTGTCTTGTTGTGTTCCTCTTTGGGTCCAACTTGTTTGAGACTTTCTGTGCTTCCTGGACTTGTATGTTTATTTATTGGTTTATTATTTTTTTGATGACTTAGGGAAATTCTCTTTCATTATTTTTTTCAAGTAAGTTTTACATTTCTTGCTGTTCCTCTTCTTCTGGCACCCCTATGATTTGGATGTTGACACTTTTGGAGATGCCCCAGAGGTTCCTAAGCCATCCCCATGTTTTTGAGTTCTTGTTTCTGCTTTACGTTCTGGAAGAATGTTTATTTCTTTTTTATGTTCTAAATTGTTGGTTCGAACCCCAACTTTTTTCCTTTCTCTGTTGGTTTCCTGTGTATTAAACTACATTTCACTTAGCATAACCTTCATCTCTTCCTTTATATTTTGATGTACTTAAAGAGATCTTTGAGCATCCAGATAACTAGTGCTTTGAACTCTGCATCTGATAGATTAGCTATCTCTATCTATTATACTTAGTTCTTGAAGAAAAAAAGATAAAAACCATGAATGTTAAATAGACAACCAATTCACAACTGTCAACAACTGAACCTAAAAAGGAAACCCCAACAAACTAAGCAAACAACCCAAACAAGAACAGAATCATAGGTATGAAGGTTATTTGGAGGGTTATCAGCTGGGATGGTGAAAGTGGATAATGGGAAAATGGTTCAGGGATAAGAAGCATATTGGTAGGGACAAAATAGACAGGGGGGTGTTAAGAATAATGCAGGAAATGGAGAAGCCAACAAACTTATATGCACAGAACCATGGACCTGAACTAAGCTAGGTATTGCTGGAGGGAATGAGGGTACCAGACAGAGGGGGCAAAGAGGGAATATTGGAACAACTGTAATAGCATAATCAATAAAATATACTTAAAAATTTTTAAAAATCAATTTCTTATTCTTATTCTGAGTGGCACTGCCTAAAGAGGTGACATCAGGATGACTACTACACCACTTATGAATTTCAGAAATGTCAAAAGATGACCCGATGAGACCAATATCTCAAAAACAAATATATTGGCCAAAAAGTAGAGGAACTGATAATTGATGTACAGACAGTTCCAGGAACAGATATTAACAACCAACATTAATTAATGGAAGAACAACAAAACAAAGCAAATACCGCACAATGGTTCCTGGAATTTCATGGTACACAGCATGAAGAGGGTGGAAATGCCAGCTTTGCGATGCACTGCCGGTTGCTCACCCTTCCTCCAGCAGCCAGGAAGTCTTCAGGGCAAGCGCCCAGCTGGCAATCAGGAGCCTTCCACCCCCAGAGCCAGGCTGTGAGGCACAGCAAACCAACAGTTGGCTTTATCTGCACATCTTATGCTTCTTCAATTAAACAGTATTTCTTCTGTCTTTATTTCTTATTTTTAGTTTCCAATCATTTGTTCACTTTGGCAACTCCTTTCCCACTTGGTCCTGAACTGTAACTCTTCTGTAGGGTCATCAGTTTGGAAGAGATCTGGAAAGGTTATTTGGTCCAATCTGCTAGGTAATGATGTCCACCCGCCCTCCGCAAGGGCTTGTACGTTAAGGGTCAGCTCTGGGGGAAGCAGGAAGGGAAGAAAACCGAGGCTTTGCTGTTAGTCAAATTTAAGCTTTGTGCAGATTTTATCAGCTTAAGCCTTGCAACTTGAAGCAAATAATTTCCAGTTGCATTTTCCTTACCTACAAAGTGATACGTTAGTTACCCTTTGCATTTTTTATAGGAGTTTACATGAAAAAAAAAACGACTTTTTTTTTTAGCCCTCAGGATTTTTATGGTAAGGAAAAATGTCATCAAAGTAGTTTTTACAATTCTTTTCATGTTTCTCTTTCAAGGAAATATGGAATGGCAAGGTAGACAAATTCCTTTTTAGTTCAATAAAGAGAGCTGTCAGGTGTTTCACCCCAATTTATTAAGGTTAAGTTTCCATCCTATGGGATGAATACCTTTTTATAAGATTATTTTGGGTGGATCATGGTCATGAAACTAAGTATAACTTAAATTATTAATGATTGGGTTAATTTTTGTTTATGACCTAATACTACATTAACTAGTGATTTAGAATAATATTTTCCTTGCAAAAGCACTTAATGTACTTCATACGTGTAGGTATAGAAACAATAATCAAGATGGGATCCTTACATTAAATTTTGGAAGCATAACATACAATGTTTTCTGACCACTCGCCTAGCCTATCTTTTACCAAAAAACAACTTTTTCTCATAACTGACATGTGTTGTTTTGAATGCAAACATATCCATATAATAATCTACCCTGGTGTGAAAGATTTAAAAATGATCAAAAATCACATCTAAGATTTATTTCCTTCCCCAAGGACTGAAGCAGAAGAAAAATATACCTAAAATGTTACCAGCTATAAAGAAAGAAAAAAAACCTTTCAGAAATGTGAAGAAAAAAATGTAGCACCATGTTAGCTAAGTGGGGTAAGGGTTCAAGTGAAAAAACATGGTCCTTTTAACACATCTTTTTTTTTTTTTTTTTTTTTAATTTCACCACTACAGGAGAATATTCTTTCTGCACCCATCTCACACATCCATCAAATATAATTCCTTTCTGAATTGAAAGTCTGACAGCAGTCTTTACAGAGGGAGATTCTAAGAATTGTTCCTTTTATATGCAATTTTATAATCAATAAGGGATAACACACAGTTTTTATGCTGATTCAAGGTATGAAATGATTACTCTTTAATATGGTATTTCATTTTACCACTAGGCCTTTAAAGGATGAGCTGTGGGTTTCAACAGAATAGTTTGTGTTCACAGTTAACTGCAGGTTTTGCATTTTGTTTCTTCATAGTCCTGGTTCATCTTCAATGAGGGTGAGACATCTTGAAACCTGAGCTAATTCTCTCACGTTCATAAAACATTATTTTTCTCCTCATAATTTGGACACAGTCTTTCCATTTTTCTTGTTTGGTTTACGATGTTGTAATTTTTCAATTTTGTCTTAAAAATGATGTGTAATATATTTATTTTGTTTCTATTCTATTCATTAAATAGTAGGGATGGTATGTTCTATGCAACTTAATCCCAGAATTGAGTGTTCTCCTTTTATAAAATGAGTTTTCAGACTAAATTGGGCAGTGACGAGGCTAAATTGTTTCTGAAGACTAGTATTGGCTTCAAACACAACAAAATATTTTTCAACTTTGAATCAATGACAACCTTGATACAACATATATAAACTAGACTGTAATAGAAAACCTGCATTCATTTTCTAAATGTACCTATCACTCCAGGTATGCATTATTCTCTTGAGCATGCTTCACAGGTTTTCATTCTTGTGAAAGCTTGTCAGAAATGTAATTTATTCACATGTTTTATCCCCAATTGATAGGCTTTCACTTGCTGTTATATTTGGCCATCCAGTTAAATCCAATGTGGAACTTATTCTGTCAGCCATCAACCTGTCAGTCCATAGTTGATATTAAAAGGAAGAATTACAAGTTTAAATAAACTCATTAAAATTATATTTCAAAATGTCTCCAAATTTTATTTTTACCAAATATAAATTTTACCTTTCCCTTTTTTGCTATTATCAGAATAAAAAAAAATGAGTGAAACAAGGAGTTTCAAATGTATAAACAAATGTATGTGTTGTTGCTGTTTCTATTTATATATGGTGATATTCATGCACTAAATAGAATATTATAAAAATATTCTCCAACTAGAAGCATGAAATTATGTTTTTATTTCTTCACTGGTGTCTAATACTTGACCATAATTTGAGTTCACTAGTGATTAGATATAAATAAATTATAACAAATTTATATTTGTTCATTTTTAACTATTAGCTTCCAGACCTTAATATTTTATATCAACCCATAAGTATAAATAAGAAATAATGTGCAAAGGTAGCTTTTGTGTTCTTTTCCTCAAAATTCTTCCACTCATACTGTTCATATCAGCCCATATATAGAGTCTTCCCAACATGTTTCTTCCCAACATGTTATCTCTGGTGGAAATAACAATGTCCTTTTGGAAATGTATCATTTTATTAGTTAGCTTGTTTAATTTAAGCTAGAATGGTCAAGTATTAACAGAAATTATTTACTGGAAAATTAATTCAAAATATTAAACATCATACAACAAAAAAAGTATTTTACATTTGGGCATTTCAACAGTATGAACTCATTAGCAAAATACTTTTTTTTTTTTTGCTGAATACATATATGATAATCATAGAATTTTTAAAAAATCTAACCTTTGGTGAGTAATGCTTCTATTTTAGTGTACAAATGGCATGGAAAGTATAAACTATTCCCCATTACTTATTAGCAAAATAATATTTTATTTGTTTTTCCCCTCTACTGCATTTTTTTTTTTTCCTCCTGATGGGACAGGATGCAAGTGAGTCAAAATAGGTAGAGCTCATGGATTGTTTTTGGAATTATAGAAATGTTTAAGTATCAATGAGTGTCAGGAAATGAAGATTGATAGAAGTGGAGGACTAAGAACCTTTTACAAAGATTGGACCAAGGCCTAAGATCATTCTAAACTCTCATCCACTGACAATAACCACTGCCAATTACCCAAGAAAAATGTACAAAGATGAAAGCCAAGCCTAAAAATGACTGGCTATTGTGAAAAAAGAAATAACATATATAAACTGTCACAAAGTATAGTTAAAATAAATTTACTACTCACAGCTTATTTTATATCTGTCAGTATTTCTGCAACTCAGATCTGAAATGTAGGCCACCGAATATTTAATATATAGGATATAAACAAAGATGTATTGATAATATCATTGCAGATAAACTTTAAAATATTGAATAAGCTACTTGGTTATTTTGCAGATGAAACAAAGAAAACATATTATTGTTCTAAGCAAGAAATAAATTTTTACAAATAAAAAGCATCTTCTATAAAATCATTTTTTAGAAATTTAATTTGTTCTTAATATATACATGTTTGGAAAATCACAAGCTGATTGTGAAGATTTTATGGGAATAGAAATAAACTAAATATAATGAGAAAAAGTAATAATAATTATAAACAGGAGGAAAAGAAGGAGAATAATAATAATAAGAAAGCATGAGGGTACTACCCTGGTATAAAAATGTTCACCATATATAGAATTCTGCAGAAAGATAAGGAAAATGAACATCAAGGATCATTGCAGAATGAGATTTAGACTTCTTTATTTTTGAAAGTCTTAGGATCATTATCACTCCTCTATTTAATCATGTCCTTTTATTGGTATGCCTTATGATACTTGCCAACAAATAAGTTCCTTAAGTACCAAATCCATATTCAACATGTTTTACTGTTTAAATGACAACTATGCTCATTGTGTTGCATGGATGAACACACATACATTTCCCTAATACACATACACATGTATGTATATGCATTTCTTAATAATGTATTTTCTATAAATATGACTTGTTTACAGTGATGCAAGAATAACAAGTACCTGATAAGTAATATTTTGCTTTGCAAATTTGTGTAAATATTTAATAGAATGTATTGATCATTGTATTTCAAGCTAACTGATCAATATACGCATAGGTTATAATTTGGAAAACATGCTCACTTTTACAATGCACAGTTAGAAAATATTCATGAATCATTTAGAAATTGCACATATTGCAAATCAATATATACTTACTTATCAAAACTGGTTTATAACAGCAAGTCAATTAATACTAAACTGTTTCAAGGGAAAATGTGTTTCAAGCACTGCTTTATAGCATGGTATTTCCTAGCTTGGACAGTCCTAGCTGCTTATGTCTCATTAATGTATTCGGTATGGTCTTTGCCCTTAAATGGAACACCGAAGCAAATGTTCACTTGTCTGTCCCTGGTGTAATAGTTCAAGATATTTTTTTTATATAAGTGAGTCTGCAAAATTTTCAGTGCTGTAATGTTACATAAGAAATAAGCCAAATGTAGCTTTGATGTGAGATGCTCTAGATGAGAATAAAAATTGAAGTCATCTCCAAAGAAGATTCAAGCTTAAATAGAGAGCTAAATATTTTTTTATGATTCTGCTGTATTTTAATCTATATAGGGATCTTGACATAACCATGACTCTATCATTGCTTTCCCTTGATGATCCTAAAATTGAAATACTGCTTTTTATGATATAAAACATCAATTTCACATTTGAATGTCTGAATGAAGAGAAAAGGAATCATATGGCAAATTTTTTATAAAAACTTCTAGGGTAAAGGTTCTATCTGTTTCATTTATTTTTTTTTAAAGATTTTATTTATTATTTTCAGAGAGAAGGGCAGGGATAGAGGAAGAAAGGGAGAGAAGCATCAATGTACGGTTGCCTTTCACCTGCCTCCAGCTGGGGTCCTGGCTGGAGACCTGACTTGCAATCTGGTTATGTGCCCTGACTGGGGAATCGAGCCAGAGACCTTTGGGTTCACAGGCCGGTGCCAATCCACTGAACCATACCAGCTAGGGTTCTGCTTCATTTCTTTCAAGTTATTTGTGCATATGGAAACCTATAATGAATTGTACCAATATGTCATATGTATGGATAATATAGCAGATAAAAAGAATAGTGGTAAATGGAATGATCCTAAACACATGATAATATTTATAAGATTCTTGATATTGAAAATTTAGAGTATTTGCATCTTATGTTCAATTTATAATATCTAGGTCATAAATGTCTATATTTATTCAAATAAAACCCATATTACTTGGTGTACTAGACTAGCTTTTAGCTACTAGGTTTCTTCATGGAAGTTTTATATTCACTGACTAATTCTTTTAAAAAGCTATTATATTGTCATAACATTTTTTCATATTAATGCTTTTATACAGACAAAGAAGTTGAGAGTAAACTATAATGAAATGCTTTGTATATTAAAAATGCCTTCAAGAAGAAATAACTGAGAATTTGACAGCTTTTATGAAGATACATTTACAGTATAGTTCTAATCCTTTAAAATAATGAATAATTATATCTTAGTATTTAGTGAACATTTTTGAGTTCAACAACAGAACTCTTTTCTTTAGAGAAAAGTCACTATTTTTTGTTTTGCTTTGCATGAGTGCATATGTGAGGGTGTGTGTGTGTGTGTGTGTGTGTGTGTTTTGTCTTTCTATGCCTTTCTAAAGCACAACTATTTCAATAATAAAAAAAATAATACCATATAATGTGGAATACAAAAAAAAATGAACTGGCAATTTTCATAGTGATATGAGTGAAAATAACAAGCTACATGATCAAAAATGATGTTCTATTGATGGCTGTACATTTATCATCAAATGCTGAAATTTACTGAGCCCTAATTGTATCCAATTTAAGAATCCCCATCTCCTTTATGCCTCTTCACACAATCCACACAACACCAGTGGCTAGCCCAGAATAACACAGTAGTAATTGTAATCAGAAATAAGATATCCATCATTGGGATAATCAAGGAATAGAAGTTAGAATAGAAAAGCAATTATTATCCCAAAGAAGTTTTAATAAAAATATTTTAAATTTTATAAAATCATGTCCATTTTTCTATTATCAAGATGTAAAGGTACTTTTTTTTTATCTCAATAGTTGAAATCGAATTTGAACTTGATAGATGCAACACTCCTGCTGAGAAACAAAATGTGTTGATCAACACATGAAATGGTGCCAAAGGGGCTTCACATCTGTTTTAGCAAGTCCTCCAAGAAACTGAGATTTACCACAATAGTAGAAAACCACTGCTTTATGACATCATGTTAGGTTAGGTTTTGTATAATGAAGCTATCATAGTGTGCATCATGGAAAATAAGGGTCAACACCAATTCATAGCTAGTTAAAAGTACAAGTTCTTGGGTCTCCTTTCAAACCAACTAACCCATCTTTGGGGTGGGTCTTAAAGACCTGTTTTTAATTATTTCTAGACTATTTTTTTATTCTCTAAAACTATATCCTAAGATAAGGGTCCTGGTGTAAATAGTTTGTTTAAAGAAGTACCACTTGGAGAAATGAATAAGGGAGCATGCCTGAAAAACAGAATGGGCCCTGGTTGGTGTGGCTCAGTGGATCTGCATAGCCTGTGAACCCAAAGGTTGCTGGTTCGATTCCCCAGCCAGGGCACATAAACATATTGCAAGCCAGGTCTCCAGCCAGGTGAAAAGCTGGAGGCAGGTGAAAGGCAACCATACATTGATGTCTCTCTCCCTCTCTTCCTCCCTCTCTGCCCTTCTCTGAAAATAATAAGTAAAATCTTAAAAAAGAAAACAAAAGAAAAGAAAAACAGAATGGGCAAGAGGAAGACATGGGAAAGAGTATAGTTTCTGGTCAAGTTTCTGTTCCTTGCCGAGTCCCAGGAAGACTGGAAATACAAATTATATTTTATTGTTCATCCTTCTAGGCTGTCTTAGCAAGGTGTTCCCCTCCACCTCTGACTAGGCACTTTCTAGTTTCTGGATTCTTGGTGAAGCAGCTACATAGGGAAACCAGGGCCAGCCCTCTGATAAAGGATGCAGGATGAAGATGCTGGAAGTAAAGTACCAAAACCAGAATTAGGAATGTGTACAACTGGCATTAGAAATCCAAGGGAACTATGATGGAGGGAAATACTGAGTTTCGATTCAAATCCCCAGCATGCTTTATTACATGCCACCTTTTAGTACTGAATAAATGGTGTATGTGTCTAAGACTGAGCCCCAGTATTACACCTATAAATTTGGGTTAAGCATGTCTAATGTTTTTAAAAACTCAAGAAGATAATGCGCAGGCAAGTATTAAGATAGACTTCATGCATTTTAAGTTTGTGTGAAATAGTGAAAGTGAAATAGTTAAAATAATTTTGTTCCCTTTCTAGGTCTTTAAATGATTTGCATCATTTAATTGACATAACTTAAAAGCAGCATTGTGCAATGCTTTTCCCAAACATCAAAGGGCCTACTTTAGCCCATTTTTGATTGAAAACAATCCATAATGATTCATGATGTAAACTTCCATATATTCACTTATATCAATAATTAAATTAAATTATTGTTCTATGGTCAGTTAATATTCAAATGTGATTGAAATGCAGTCGTGAGGAACATAGATATGTATTCTATTCAAAATTTGCATTTTGTAGGACAGTTGTTCAACATCACAGTTCTGTTTTCTCTTGGTCTTTATATAATATTTTTTATTGTTTTCCACATGAGAAAACATGGTGAGATATGAATAATAAAGTCAGTGTTTCATGAAAATAAACACATTTTAGTTTCACCAAAAATAATTGTACTCCATCGGGTATGCAAGAAAAGTTGCATGTCTTGAAATTACTAGCATGTAGCTATGACTCTATTGTTTTCATAGAAATATTAGATGTTTTCTCTTATTCATAGTTCATAAAACATATTGTGTTTTTAGATTTGCTGGACATTATAAAATTTTATGATACATAAAATAATATGTCAGTTTTGAAGTTGTCTGATTGCTTTAAATACATTATATTATAATACAAGTCTTTAAAATCAAAGCAAAGTAAAACTCTCAAAAGAAAACCTTATAATATTCTTGCTCTTTTTTGCAAAATGTAAATATTAACATAGCTTATTTAATCAAAGTTAATGTCTAACTTTACTCAATGCAACAGAGTAAAAAATAATCCATAGGCTTTATTCAAGTAAGGCAATGTAAATAATAACTTATACTTTTCATGTTTTATTATTTATGCTACTATAGTTGTCTATCCCATTTTGTCCCTCTTTGTCCACCTCCACCCAGACTGTCCCTTACTTTCATTGTCCATGTCCATGGGTCCCTCATTCTATGTTCTTTGACTAATTCCTTCACCTTCTTTCAATCAGTCCCCATGTAGTAGCTGACAGTCTTTCCATGTTTCCATGTCTCTGGTTCTATTTTGTTCATTAGATTCTTCTTATAGGAGAGATTATATATTTGTCTTTTACTAACTGACTTATTTTGCTTAGCATAATAGTCTCCAGTTTCATCCAGGCTGTCATATAGGTACAATTTCTTTGTTTTAAACTGTTGTATAGTATTCCATTGCATAAATGTACCACAGAAGTTTCATCTACTCATCTACTGATGGGCACTAAGGCAGTTTCCAAATCTTAGCTGTTGTAAATAGTGCTGCTATAAACAGAGTGCCGCATAAATTCTTTTAAATTGATGTATTTGGATTCTTAGGGCACATTCCTAGCAGTGGAATTGCTCAGTCAAAAGGCAGTTCCACTTTTAATTGATGGGGAAACTTTATGCTATACTGTTTTCCACAGTGGCTTTCCTAGTCTGCATTCCCACCACAGTCCACTAGGGTTCCCCTTTCTCCAGCATTCGTTTTTGTTGATTTGTTAATGCTGGCCATTCTGACAGGTATAAATTGATAACCCATTGTAATTTTACTTTGCATCTCTCAGGTGGCTAGTGATGGTGAGCATCTTTTCATATACCTATGGGCCCTTTGTATAATTTCCTTGGAGAAGTGTTTGCATGTTCTTTGTCCATTTTTTAATTAGATTGTTTATCTTCTTAGTGTTGGGTTGTATGAGCTCTTTGTATATTTTGGATATACCTTGTCCAATGTATCACTGGCAAATATGTCCTCCCATACAGTAGGTTCCCTTTTCATCCTGATATTGGTTTATTTAGCCATGCAGAAGCTTTTTAAAAGTTTGATGTAGTACCATTTGTTAATTTTTTTTCTTTGCTTCCCTTGCCCTAGAATTTTGCTAATGAGCTATCTGAAATTTTACTTCCTATGTTTTCCCCTAGGACTTTTATGGCATCACAACTTATATTTAAGTTTTTAAATTCATTTGACTTTTTTTCTGGTGTATGGTATAAGCTGATGATTTAGTTTCATTATTTTGTATGTACCAGTCCAGTCCTCCCAACACCATTTATTAATAAGATGGCCTCTATTCGATTGTATTCTCCAGACCTCTGTGTCAAATATTAAAAACTCTATAGTCTCTACCAAAAAAAACTACTCAACCTAATAAGTGAATATGGCAAAGTAGCAGGGTACAAAGCCAATATCCAGGAATTGTAGGCAATGTTGTACACCAACAATGAACTATCAGAAAGGGAATCTAAGATGAAAGCCTCATTTACTATGGCAACAAAAAAATAATAATAAAGTACCTTGAAATAAGTTTAACCAAGGAGGTAAAAGACCTGTAGTCAGAAAACTATAGAACATTCAAGAAAATAATTGAGGAAGATACAAATAAATAGTGGAAGAATCTTGTTGGAGTGGAAGAATTGATATCATTAAAATGTCCATACTATCCAAAGCAATCTCTAGATTTAATGAAATGCCTATTAAATTGCCAATGATATAGTTCACAGATTTAAAACAAATATTCTAAAAGTTTATATGGAGAAAAATGACCCAGAATAGCTTGAACAATCTTGAGAAAGAGCAAAGTTGAAGGGATCACAATACTTGCTATCAAACTATATTACAAGGCCATTATAGTCAAAACAGTGTGGCACTGGCATAAGAACAGACACATAAATCAATGGAGCATATACAGAGCCCAGAAATAAACCCATATCAATATGTTGTTTCATATCAAATATCCACATCAAATTTAATATACTGCCACTAGTAAGAATAAGTTAAAAGAAGCAAGATGATTTTATCATCCATTTAGTTTGAAATATTTTTAAGTGTAATCTATTTTGTGCTTCAAGGATCCATTACAAACATCAGTTTAAGATTCGTGTACACATTTGTGTGGCCACTTTTGAAAATTGGCCTCTCCTGATACTCTACTTAGCAGCATAAGTCAGAGAAATGCTTTGAAGAGTACGGATGAAGTGGTGTATGCTGATTCTGTACCATACATTCTTTAGCATTTATCATAGTGCATGAAGTCAGCATATGGAAAGCAAATGAATGGGACTTGAAACTGTCCTTTCAGAAGCTTAGAGCTAAGGACACATATATAATTATTTTATTCCTTAACACATCCATATATTCTGTTATTCATCAATAACACATATACATATTATACATATTAAGTTCAAATCTCAAAGTCAGGATAACACAGATATTATACCAAAGGAGTCGAGTACAAGATAAATAGCTAATGCTAGGTCTCATTGCCTTTTTTTTTTTTAGATTGTAACTTTTTCATGTATAGTGTTTATTTGTGAATTTTATAAAGAATATGTTTATTTTTATTTGACATTTCAACTAATATTTTAAAAATTCATTAAATGAGAGTTTTCTTTTTCTAACTGTATACTGTCTAAGTGAAACTGTATTTGGGGGATTTTTAGTATTATGTATAAATTATCATTTAATATAATCAATTTTTAAACCATTAGCCTTCATCTTATATTAAAAGATCTGTCTTTCCTTAATAGATTCTATTTTGGGGGACCATTTTTCACCAAAATTCTCCTTTAGTTTGAGAAGTACTCTAAGTGTAATATGATGATTTACCTCTGATTTTATTTTTCCTCTGGCCTTATTTCACAAATTGTACCCTTCTTATGACACATCATTATTATAGTTTAAAAGATTTTATTTATTATTTTCAGAGAGAAGGGCAAGGAGGGAGGAAGAAAGGGAGAGATGCATCAATGTATGGTTGCTTTTCACCTGCCTCAGCTATGGACCTGGCTGGAGACCTGGCTTGCAACCTGGTTATGTGCCCTGGCTGGGAATTGAGCCAGCGGCCTGGGTTCGCAGACCAGTGCTTATCCATTGAGCCACACTAACCAGGGCACACATACTATTCTTTTAAAGTTAATATTTCTAAAACAGAACTCACCAAACACTGATGTTTCCCATTCACACAATTCATCATCTATGTAAGTGGTACAGCTGTCTAAGCAAGGAGCTTCAAGTGAAAATCAAGTTTCATTTGTCTTCCCCACCTGGACTTTAGCAATAGCCTGTAAGATCTTCTATTCTTGTATTGATTTTCTATCTTCTTTATCTGAAAATACATACACCAACAGGTAACTTGTCCTAATAAAAATACATTAAATATATTGATTTAATTTTAATATTGTAACCTAAAATCCCAAGTATTCACTTTACATTGCCTGGAAAGGTTTTTGACTTTCAGCACAGAGCTCAATAAATTCTTCTGGACAACAATTTTATGTTTTCTTTGAGCTTATTTTATCTTTTAACCCCCATACATATGATTAATGTGTCACAAAGAAAGAAGAAAAAATTAAAAAGTGAAAGAAGAATCCATTAAACCTGTGTCATGTCTTTATTTCCCAAGCTATCTGTGATTGCACCGTCTTATTCTTTACCTTTTCTTACAACTGATGTGTTTCCCTCTTTTCACAAAAGATAACCCCAGCTTTGTATTCTGGGTTGCATCAACTCTTATCTTTTAAGACCATCAATCAACTCCTTTTATAATCCTTTTAGGTTCTGAATCTTGAACCATCTTCCTCACAATACAAATATACTCAAATCTTTAAAATTCCACATGACTCTTCATCCCTATAAAGTAAGATATAAAGTGGGGTGAAGGTGAATGAACAAAAAGTATTTTTAAAGGTAGAGATTCCTGTGATTTTATTTTTTACTGAAGATAATATTCAATAAATATCTGAACTCAGACTAGAAATTTATAGAGTATCCGTTGTCTCTCATTTAAGATCCTGTTCTTGGTCCCTGACATAAATTCACTTTAAGGTAAATTTCAAATGTGGTTCACACCGTATTTTAAGACACCTATCAGGATGTAAGTTGAATTTTTCAGTTGTCTCCTGAGATGCTGAGTATGGTATGATAAATTTATAATACTCTTGTGTTTTTTATCTAGGGTTACTTATTTTTTATTGATTTACGAAAATATTTATATAGAAGGCATTCTTCAAGTACCAGATTCATACTTAAGTGTTTTTTCACCCCCTACCCTGGTGTAACATACATAAAATATGCTTTAGAATAGCAAAACTATTTTAAAATACATTGGGAAAAGATGACAATTTTAAATTGTTATACAATTTTAAAGACTGAGTAGCCATGTTCACAGGGCATTACCTTATTTTTAAATTCAGCTTGTAAAGAAAAGCTAAAAAGATATGTCCCTTGAAATTACCATTTAATCCTTCAATTCTTTCTGGTTTAAATAGCTCTAAATAATTGTAACATAAAAATTAAATAAGCCATCATGGATCAAATTTTTGGATTACTAAGAAATTTCATATTGAACTATTCCTATTGACAACATACATAAGATAACATAATTGCTACAGCTCTTATCTCCTAGCCCCTACATATATTTATTCTAATTCTCCATTTTTTTTCTTTTTAGACTATATCAACATGGGCTTATATGTTATTAACTGAGCATTTGTGACTGAACATATTCTACCCATTGGAATAAATTAACAGGTTGTTTTGATAGTCTTCATATATTAGTCAGTTTATTTCTCATTCTACATTGATATCAAGCAGGATCTTAACATTAGAAATTCCATGGTCATAGTCATATAAGTTTGGGAAGTTTTTCATTGTTTTCCTTCTTAGAGATTAATAATACATCCTATTAAATGTAGATGATGAGAACCCTTGTTCCAATGATGCATGTTTTTCAAGCTAGTTTAATCCAGTGTTTTCTCAATTCATTTCCTAAGGAAAGCATATCACTTAGTCTTCTAAAGTTTTCCAAACACAAGTTGGAAAATGTAGCCACATTACAACTTCTTTTACCAGTCATTGCACTGCTAATGACACTTTGTTTTGTTTGTGTGTCTGGTTGGTTAGTATTAACATTTTATCCTTGCTTTTTATAATATTGTACAAACCTAAATTTTCTTATACTCTCTGAACCCTGATTGAGCCCCATTTGCCACAGTTTTCACATCATTAGATGCTGCAGTTAAAACAGGAAGATATCCTTGACACTCATAGTTCTAAACACCTTTTCTAGAAACATGTTTTCTACTGCTTTTAGCAAATATTCATACATTGAAAGTAGCCAAAAATATAACTTCAACAAAGACTGTCTTATGGGCTCTAGTTTCATTTCTATATTTACACTTTACAAATTTGTTTTGATGTCTTGCAAGTAGGTTAATGTCAATATATTTATCCATCTCTATTCATCTATTCATTCTTCTGTTAAGTAACTACATGTTGAATGGCTACTAAGTGTATATGGGTTATAGCAATGGAGAAAACAAAAGTAAATAATTTTAAAGAGTAGAACATATCAAGAAATATGTTTATTAATTAATATTTTATTAGTAACATGACGTTAGCTGAAGAAAGGATGAAGATGTTTGGGAAAGTTTGAAATTTTAGTTGGAGTGTCCAAAGAAGGTGCTCTTTTATAACTTTTTAAACTGCATCAAATAGCTTCTCATAATCTTCACTCATACTATTTTAGTAAATATGGATTTAGGGTCAAAAAACTTTCAGAATTTTCTTGAGGCTAACATTAAGCTCTAACAATCCTACAAAGTTAGTTCCTTAGTAAAGCTCCTACCAAAGTAGTATTTTTAGATAAAGTAGATAATTCATAATTAATTTGAGTTGCAGATAAACAATAAATTGAATTTTTTATATAAGTATGCCTCATACAATATTTGGACCACACTTACACTAAAAATAACCATATGTTTTTATCTGAAATATACATTTAACTCAGTGTTCTGTATTTTCATTTTGCTAAATTTGTGAGCATGGTACCAAAGACCTACTTATAATACTGTAAGCTAATTATAATTGGATTTCAGTGGATAAACATGCACACATACAGATTACAATTTTTTTTCATGAATCATTAATTTACTCTCTGTGGGTTCTATGTTGCAAAACTATTCATGCCCCACTCCTAAACCCTCAACATAACCCTTTACATGGTGAAAGGTTTTTACTTAGTATCCTCTGCCAAAGAGCTTTTATATTTGACTTTAGTAAGCCTCCAAGTGCAATGTAAACCAGAAATGTTTGTTTTTAATGTGTGTGTGTGTGTGTGTGTGTGTGTGTGTGTGTATGAGAGAGAGAGAGAGAGAGAGAGTATATTTAATAATAACTCTGGAGAGAGCTCTTCATCAACAATAGAGAGTTGGTAGATCAATGATCCACCATATTGTTCTGGTTGTCTACAGCATCCAGGGCACCCACTTTTGGGTTTTTATACCCTTCTCTGACAGACCTAACTCTTTTTCTCCTATCTAATAACATTCTCTGAAATTTTTTTTAAAAGATTTTATTTTAATTATTTTTAGAAAGAGGGGAAGAGGGAGAGGCAGAGAGGGAGAGAGACATCAATGTATGGTTGCTTTTCACCTGCCTCCAGCCACAGACCTGACTGGAGACCTGTTTTGCAACCTTGTTACGTGCCCTGGCTGGGGAATCGAACCTGCGACCTTAGGGTTTGCAGGCCGGAGCCTTTTCCACTGTGCTACCAGCCAGGGCCTCTCTGAAATTTAAAGAATAAATAACTTCTTTACAAAGCTTGTACTGAAATCCTTATTTTATGATATTTTTTTCTTCTGGGGAAGCCACAACTAAACTCTATATTTTAAAGAACATTTATTATAGTTATTTTTTAAGTTTCTCTAAGCTATAACCCAGAATAATGACTCCAATCATGCCTGTGAGATAGTACCTGAGAAATCTGTTCAAGGTTAAGATTCCTGCACTATGAGTTGGATTTTCTCAATTAGAACCAGCATATGTGGGACCCAGAAACTCATACACATAAGATCTCCGAATAACTCGTACGTGGTTAACCCAGCACCAGGATTATAGCCATGCCATTACTATGTGACCTGCAGTGATTAACATAGAAGTGTTTCTATTTATAATTCTATTAATTAATTTATCCAGAAAGCAAGATTCTAGCTTTGATTCTGACATTTGCTGTGCAATCTAGTATAAATGTATAAACTCTTTAGAACCATAGTTTTATTATCCATAAAATCTGTAACATACTCATGAAATACAATTTCCTTAAATTATTATTTTAGCTAATCTGTCTTTATTCTCAACACCCTTCCTTTGCGTTTGCATTTAACCATAGTTGGCTAAATTCAAGTGAAAGATAAATGAAAGTAGTTAATAATCATCTTCCCCTCCAAAATGAAGTCTTTGTGTTCTGAAGGTATTTCATGTTAATCAGAGATCAGATCTTCAGAGAAATTGCTATCTCCTCAATTGTACTTTCTGTTAGGAATTGTTCATCAATCCTACTGTAAATTTCCAAATTTTTAAAGCACTGACCTTAACTTATATGTTCTTGTGTGTGTGTGTGTGTGCAGTGTGCATTCCTTACTTTTTTAAAAAAGGTTTTATTATTTTTCAGAGAGAGTGGAAGGGAGATAGGAAGAGAGGGAGAGAAATATCAACGTATGGTTGTCTTTCACCTGCCTCCAGTTCTGAACCTGGCTGAAGACCTGGCTTGCAACCTGATTATGTGCCCTGGCTGGGAATTGAACCAGCAACCTTTGGGTTCACAAAGGTTGGTTGGGTTCACAAAGCAACCTTTGGGCTGGTGCCTTATCCACTGTGCCACTTGCCAGGGCTAAAATTTGACTTTGGGTGGGGTATCATACAATGCAAAACACAGATGATGAATCATGGAATCGTACACTTGAAACTGATATAATCCAGTAACAATTACACACCAATCAATTTAATTTTAAAAGGAGAAATAATTACATAAAATTACCAAGAAAAAATTAATGGAAATGGAGACATAAAAGATAATTAAAATAATGAAATAAAATACAATTTTATTTAATTTCTGCTGTTGTTACTAAAGCATTTCTAAGAATGTAAAACACTGTGTTTCAAAATATTTAGGAACAGCTTTGTTGAACTGCTAAGAGGAAAAGCTTTGTTCTAAGACTTCAGTGTGAAATGCTGCCCTATGAGTCAATCATTTCATACTTGTAAAATGTGAGATAAGAAACCATACTGCAAATACTTTGAAGATAAAATTAGATAACTTACAAACAGGATATGGTGATGACACCTACATTTAAATTTTAATTGATGATTAATTATGGTATAAATATCTGAATATTATTAACTCTCATATGATTGTGGAAAATGGGGGCTTATTCTTACAACTCTTATTTTGTGCAAGTAGTAAAGATAGAGGTGGATTGAAATGTTTCCAGAGCCTTGGTAAAATCCTTGTTCCTTAACTGTCCCTCATTCCACTCTTGCTAAACCCAATTTGACCATCAAATTGTTGCTAAAGCAATAACTTCTGTCCAGCAAACCATGTACCAAGAGGAACACCTGAATTCTTCATTTCTTTTCAAATCTGAACAGTTAAAACAGCTATAACTGAACTTTTCCAATCTATCATATAGGCTTTCAGCTCCTAATGAAATATTTTTAATAATCTTGAATTATGGCTTCCCTACAATGTTAATGAGCCCCCGGCTGTCAGATTTCCCAGGACAGCGTTCTTCTAATTATCCAGCAGAAATTTTCCTGGAGTATATACTCAAATACATGTGGATCTCAAGTAATATCAGAGAGACCTACCACCCTCCTTACTGCTTATTAGGCCAACCACAAACTGCTGAAAAATGGAGTAAGGAAAACTGAATCTCTTATTTTATTTTTGCTAGTTGAAAACTCCTTGACTTGTTAGTCATTCATAATACTCTTCATTTTTCATTTTCCCCATCTATCTCTGGAATAAGGGTGCATGCATCAAAATCAGCTGGAAGTTTTCTCAGATATGCCCAAAGCCTCTGATTTAGTATTTCTAGGGTTGAGCCTGAGAATTTACATGGATAACACGTTTCCAGGTGAGGCTGATATTCAAGGGAAGACATTTTAGAAACACTGCTCTCAAGTATATTTTACTTCAATGGAGTGTTGAATATAACTACATGAATTTTAGAATTGTCTCCCTTTTTGGTAACCACTTTATGAAGGCATGGCTGACAAAAAGCTGTATATATCTAATGTGTAGCTCTTGATGAGCTTGGAGGTAAGTATCTACCTGTGAAATCATCACCTCCAAAAGTTCCTTCTTACCTTCTTTACTTCCTCTCTTTTATTCCTCTCTTCTATGCCTATTATTATTTATTATCATTATTATTAATTACACTTAACATTAAGATCTACCCCCACAGCAAACTAAGTATAAAATATAATAAAAAATTAAATATAAGCATTATGCTGTACAGTACATAGATCTCTAGGACTTATTCCTCTTATATAACTCAAACTTCATATCTTTTTTTATCTTTTTTAGGAAATCTTAACAGAATATTTGTATCATGTTTCTATTCTATATTGTTAAAAGATTAAACACTTTTACAAGTGTTCTATGTGTCCAAAGGAGACTGAAATAGCAAATATTTTAAATAGATATTTTTAACCACCTTGTTGTATAAAATAGTGCAAAATATTTTAAAGTTATTTGTAATAGGTACTCTTGTGAAGTTATTTTATAGAAAAGTACCTTGATTTCATGTTTAAACTTTTTTTTTTCTATAAAGTGCACTACTTTTAAAAAATCAACATCAGATAAATGTGGACAATTCACAGAATAAAACAAAACCATGTTCTTTTCAGAGGCCAAATTAATGCTGATTTTATAAAGTAAAAGTAAGTTATGTTGGATGAATTAGCTTTTTAAATATAATCAAGCCCTGGCTGGTGCCTCAGTGGATAAGGTGCCGGCCTCCGAACTCATAGGTTGCTGGTTTGATTCCCCAGCCAGGTCGCATAACCAGGTTGCAAGCCAGGTCTCCAGCCAGGTCCGTAGCTGGAGGCAGGTGAAAGGCAACTATACATTGATGTTTCTCCCTCTTTCTGCCTCACTCCATTCCCTTCTCTCTAAGAATAATAAATAAAATATTTTAAAAATATATAATGAACAAAACTAACAACAACCAACACAGAACCAAGTATATGAATACAAGGAATAGGCCTTCAGTGGTCAGGGGAACAGGGTAGGGGGGAGGGAGAGGTAGAGGCAAAGATGGGGAGCAGCTTAGACAAGAACCTAGTATAAAGGAACCATGGACATGGACAACAGGTGGGATTGACTTTGGGGGGAATGGGTGGG
>PVIW01001682.1:242726-274272 GCA_004026585.1 Noctilio leporinus | reverse complement strand
CTGATCTTGATGATTTCCTTCCTTCTACTTGCTCTGGGCTTTGTTTGTTGTTGCTCCTCTAGTTCTTGCAGCTTTGTGGTTAGGTCGTTTTTATAAACTTCTTGTAACCTTTTTTGGAAGGCCTGTATTGCTATAAATTTCCCCCTGAGAACTGCCTTTGCTGTATCCCATAGGTTTTGGGCTGTTGTGTGTTCATTGTGACTTGTTTCCAGGAATTTTTTGATTTCATCTTTGATCTCATTGTTGACTCCTTCATTGCTTAAAAGCATGTTATTCAGTTTCCATGAGTTAGAGAATTTTTGAGTTTTTCCCTTGAATTTGGTTTCTAGTTTCAAGCCATTGTGATCTGAGAAGATACTTTGTATGATTTCCATTTTCCTGTATTTGTGGAGGCTTGTCTTGTGACATACCATGTGGTCTATCTTGGAGAATGATCCATGTACATTTGAAAAGAATGTGTATTTTGCTTCTTTGGGGTAAAAGACTCTGTATACATCAGTTAGGTCCATTTCCTCTAGAGTGTTGTTCAATGCCACAACATCTCGGGGGATTTTTTGTTTGGAAGATCTGTCCATTATTAATAGTGGGGTATTAAAATCCCCTACTATTAGTGTGTTGCTGTCTATGTCTTTCTTAAAGTCTTCCAAGATTTTCCTCATATATTTCGGAGCTCCTATGTTGGGTGTGTATATGTTTATCAGAGTTATTTCTTCTTGATGGATTATTCCCTTAAGTATTATGAAATGTCTATCTTTGTCCCTTTTTATGTCCTTCATTGTAAAATCTATTTTATCTGAAATCAGTATTGCTACTCCAGCTTTTTTTTCATGTCCATTTGCTTGATATATAGTTTTCCATCCCTTCACCCTCAATCTGTGTCGATCTTTTGTTCTGAGGTGGGTCTCTTGAAGACAGCATATATGTGGGTCATGTTGTCTTATCCATTCAGCTACCCTATGTCTTTTGATTGGTGCATTTAATCCATTCACATTTAAGGTTATTATTGATTGATACTTATTCATTGCCATTTTCTCCCTTTGTGTCTGTATTCCTCTTTGGCTTTCTCTGTTTCTTCATTTTATTTGTTTACTTATTTTTATAGCAGACCCTTTAGCATTTCCTGCAATGCTGGTTTGGTAGAGATGTATTCTTTTATTTATTATTATTATTATTTTTTTTGCCTGGGAAGCTCCTTATTTCTCCTTCTATCTTGAATGAGAGCCTTGCTGGGTAGAGTATTCTTGGTTGCAGGCCTTTGTTTACCATGACTTGAAATACTTTTTGCCATTCCCTTCTGGCTTGAATTGTTTCTGTTGAATAATTATTTGATAGCCTTATTGGAGCCCCTTTGTATGCTATTTGTCTTTTCTCTCTTGATGCTTTTAGGATTCTCTCTTTGTCTTTGAAATTAGCCATTTTAATAATAATGTGCCTTGGTGTTGGTCTGTTTGGATTGATCCTCATTGGGACCCTCTGTGCTTCCTGAACTGGATTAATGTTTTCATTCATCATGTTAGGGAAATTTTCTATCATGACTTTTTTGAACAGGTTTTCTATTCCTTCTTTCTCTTCTCCTTCTGGTATCCCTATGATATGGATGTTGTTATGTTTCATGTTGTCCTGCAGCTCTCTTAACCCCTCTTCAGTCTTATTCAGCCTTTTTTTATTCTCTTGCACTGTCTTGGAGTATTTGTCTACATTATCCTCCAACTCACTGATCCGGTTCTCTGCTTCCTCTAGCCTACTGTTGATTCCTTCCACTGTATTTTTCAATTCAAAAATTGTATTCTTCATTTCCTCCTGGCACTTATTGATAGTTTCCATGTCCTTTTTCATGCTGTTGTAGTTCTCAGTAAGTTCCTCGTAACTTCCCTGGAGTTCTTTGTAATTTCCCTGGAGTTGTTTGTAGTTCTCCTGGAGTTGTTTACAGTTTTCTTTGATGTGGCTGAGCTCACTGAGCTTCTCTATCATCATTCTTTTGAATTCCTTATCTGATATTCCAGGTGCCTCTGTTTCATTTTGTGTTCTTTCTGGGGATTCTTCCTTTCCTTTCAGTGATGGACTAATTCTTTTTTTCCCCATTTTCGGTGTCTGTTCTTGCTTGCTTTTTATTTATTTATTTATTTTTGTTCTCTTTGGGTTAACCTGCTTTGCTTCCTTGCCTTAGTTGAGCACCCTTCTGTGATAGGAGATTTGTGGAGTTCAGTGTTGCCGTCTCCCAGATTTCCTCCACTTGCTGTTCTTAGTGTGTCCTTTATTTGGGCTGTCTGGTTGTATTCTGGGCCTGTGGGCTTTTAGCAGAAACGAAAACAAAAACAAACAAACAAACAAACAAAAAAACAAACCAAACCAAACCAAAAAAAAAAAAAATGCAAAAGGAAAAAAGAAATAAAAACGATAATAATAAGAAGAAGAAGAAATGGTTTAGATGGCTGTTCACCCTTAATAATCCCTGACTGGTCCAGATGGAGCCTGGACCTGAGGGCTTTTAGCAGAGGGGAAAAAAAAGAAAGAAAAAAAAGGGAGAAAGTCACAAGAGAAAGAGAAATCAATATTAATAAAGAAAGGGTTTAGTTGTCTGTTCATGCTTTATGGTCTCTGGAACATAACTGTGCAATTTTCAATGGTCAACACAGTCCTCTTTCCAGGTTCTTGTCTAACTGGAGGGGACTCTCCTGAGGAGGCCGATGAAGAGCAGGAAAAGGCAGCCCTGAAAAACCAGGCTTATTGTGCAGCACCGTGACCCACCCCATTTATCCATTTTCTTTTCGCGCCTCTGAGATAAACGCCACCCTGACATCCCCTTTCACGCAAGGCAGGGAAACCCAGAGAGCGAGGCCCTGCCTGAGCTCACACCTACAAGGAGACCCTGGGGACTCCAACGTCTCGGCGCTGTGCCCAGCGTGCGCTGCTGTTCAGCCTGAGGCCCGCCCGCCGCCCTCCCGGAGCCCAAGCTCAAGGGTATCCGCGTGCCCGACGCGCCAGGTAGCTGTTAGGGGAGAATGGTCTCCCCCTCGCGGAACTGCAATGCCCAGCGTCTCCCCAGATTCCAGGAAGGAGAATTCAGCCGCCTGGCCGGGCAGGTCGTCTCAAACTTCCCGGACTCAAGGACAATAGTTACCCATCTCTCCCTCCCTGTCCTTCTGCTAGAAAAGCATTTTTTAAAGCTAACTTAATCCAAAAATATCCACAATAAAACAATATCCAAATTATAAAGACAGAGTCAGTGTTATTATCAGATTTCTATTGATTATAATCATTTCAGTTTAATCTGATAAATCCTATCTTTATATTAGGAATGTGTTTGACTTTAAAATATAATAGTTAAGGAAAAATAAAATTCACATACATGCCTCATTTTAAAAATTCAAAATGAAATAGCTTTATGAATCCTTTCGCAAATCAGACTTACAAGGAAAAAATTAGACTACATTTTTCGCCATAAAATAAGGACACATTTGACGATTAGCATCACAGAAATGGTTTTCTCATCTATCAACTTGAAATTAGCATTGACAACCATGTGTAAACTTAGTGAACTATATGGATTACTCATCAGTTGTCTGTCAAGATTATGATTGTAATGGAGATTTTCTACAATCAAGCAAAAGGTAACCCAAGTCACCCAAGCAAGGCATATTCATTTACTAGGGGTATTATAATGAAATACCACAGACTGGGTAGCTAAAACATCAAAAACTTATTTTTCTCAGAGTTCTAGAGGCTGGAAGACCAAGATCATGGTGCTGGCAGGGTTGGAGTCTTCTGAGGCCTCCACCTTGTTTTGCACATGTCCACTCTCTTATTGCCTCTTCACAGGCTCTTTCTCCTGTGTAGGTACATCCTTGGCATTTCTGTGTATCCAAATCCCTCCTCCATATAAGGATTTAGGGTCAACCATAAAAGATCTTATTTTAACTGAATCACCTCTTCTTAAGCTCCATGTCCAAATATAGTTACATTGTTAGGGACTAAGGTGGTTAAGACTTTAACATATGAATGGGATTGCTGAGGGGGGTGGGAGGGCACAGTTCAGCCCGTCACAAAAGAGAGGTAAGATATTTATTAGGGCTGAAAGGAAATGTTATCCTTCAGCACCAAATCAGGGGCTGAGGAAAACCATCCTTGCTCTGAAGTAGATATTTCCTCAATTATGCAACAAATCAGGATGGAACTAACACAGCAGCACACTGGTTCAAAATGAATAGATATAAGCCATGAAACCTCTGAAGTCCTCTGGAACTAGAGCTGGGACCTTATCCAGTTTCTTGAGTAACCCATGGGCTCTGTTGAATAGCATCAAGTAGTGGGACAGATCACTAAAGACAATTCATACAGTTGAGCCAGTCTACCAAAGAATTCAGTATCACCAACAAAATTATAACTCTGCTATAAAAAGTGGGGGTCAGCTGGACACCCCAGCAACTACCATGAAGTAATTCCAGCATGAACATAGATCCATAGCTTTTCATAACACAGTCCCTTTGTAAATGGCTGGAGAATTTTAATGCATAAAAGTTCAGCTTTTTTTTTTTTTTTTAAATATATAAAAGCACTTTTTTAAAGCAATAGTTTGATGTTCTTTGTTAACCTAAGAGGTAACATCAAAAATATCAAGGGACTTTTCAACTAGCAAGACAAATTATTACCCGAAGGAGCTTGTACATCTACAGTATTTAAGCAGCATTGCTTAAAGATTAAACAAAACAAGTAAAAAAATAAAACAAAAATAAGAATAATATTTAATTGCTTGCTTCCCAAGTCCCTTAAATCTAAAGGAACAAGTAGTTATTTGAAGATTCATATTGCTGCATTCTTTTCGAAGAAGCTTTGTGCACTTTACATTCTTGGTCAACCACACTTGGAAGATAAGGATCCCAATATCACAGAGAAAAACAAAATCTGTGGGTGGACTGCTCATTTATAAACTTCTTAGATGCTTCAGAAGACAAGAATTGTATAAATCTGAAATAATAGCTATAACAGCTTCCATTTTAATGTGGTGTTTCAGAACGCCAATTGCACAACTCAATGTTAACAAAAAGAATTGTCCATTATGTTGTGTTTGCCCCTTGTAAAATGCTGGAATCTCAAAGTCTAAGTTTATGAGGTTTGAATTTGGATTTTGTCTGGGGAGGGGTATGTGGTTTCATTATTGTTTCTAAAAACAATAGTATTTCTTAGTTATGCATCATCTGGCATCTTAATAAATGTGAACATACCTTAAGTGTCAGGCTGCAAATCCTTTCTAATGTCAGCAGCTGGGAATGGAAAATTGCTTTTTTTTTTTTTTTTTTTACTATTTCTTCTTAATGCTTAAAAAAATCTTAAAAAATACTCCCTGATCATCTCACCTACTTGTTAATCTGGACTTGGTTAAAGGAAGCATAATGTGAAAAGCATATTGTAATGGGTGAATAGCTGTTTAAAAAAAGAAAGAAAAAAAAACAGTTTAGAGGGGTGGGGCATGACATTAAACAGTACAAATGATCCAGGCTTTTGCTCTACCAAACCTGGGGCAATGTCTTTTCAATGTCATTCTTTAGGAAAGGTCTTTGAGACTCTGTGTGCTCTTTAAACAAGGCAGACCAGGGGTGGAAAATAAGAGAAAGAAAAGAAACAAAAAGGGAAAGAAAAGAAAGGAAAAAATGGGGTAGGAAAAAAAAGCTAAGTGATTTGCTGCACACTTGCCATGAATAATAACGAGCAGATTGGTGCTGCGTTCCTCTTTTTAATTAGCACGTTGCTTCTGCAGCACCACCCTGTCTTATTGCAGGGCACCAAGAGAGCCCCACTTGAAGGGGTGTGCAAAACATGATGCGCAGAGGAGCCCCAGTGAGTCGCCATGCAGTGTATTCAGAAAACCTCTTTTTTTTCTCCCCACATTTACTCTCTCTTCTTTTATCCCTGAGATGCTGTACACTCACCAGTTCCTAAAAGAGTTCTGGTTAGATTTGTGTGTGTGTGTGTGTGTGTGTGGTTTTGCATAGAAAACACTGTAGAAATCCTCCATGAAGCTACTTTCATTTGATAATCTCTGCATTATCGCTGTGCTGTTGCTGTGCTGTTCTAACTACCCAAAAGCACTTTTAAAGGTGGGGAGAGTGCATGACTAAAACAGCACTCCAGGGACTTCTCAGTTATAAGGGGCTCATGTGCCCACCACTAAAAAAAAAAAAAAACAACTCTTAATAACAGAGTTTGTGAAAAGGAAAGGAATTTGTATACAGGTTTAAATTAAAGGTGAAATTCTGCCGTTTAGTCTTGCTTCATTTAAAACACCCAAAAATATACAGTCCTGCCAAATCAGGCCAGTTTTAAAATAGAGAAATCAGAAGTACTATCTTTTTCTAGGAAAAAGAAGTTTGTGGCTTCTTTGTTCCCAGTAGCTTCCATACTCAGGGAGGGTCTTGAGTGCTTTTCCTAATTTTCACACTGCGTGTACTTTCCTAATTTTGCCGAAATTGTATGTTCTACTCCTGTACAAACCGTGTGTCTGTGGCCCTTACTGGCTGCCGCCTTATTTTTAAATTCCCTATTGTGGTCTTTGACACAGTAGGCATGGTAACCAGTCCCCTAGCCCTGTAGGCTTTTCTGTCACTAGTCTATGGTTAAAGCCCCTCCTATTTCTCTTGGCGTGTGTGAAGGACAAAAGCTGTATTCCACTGAGTCCCATCCCCCATTTCCAAACTGCAGGCTGTGGGGAATTTTGGCTTTCTTCCACTTTGTACCATGACCAGAGATGGAATGCACTCTATCAAGATCAGAGGTGGGACAGAGCCCTCCACACAATCTGCTCTCAATAAAACAGTGTTAAAATGTGAACAAACAGTTCCCTCACCAAAACAACAACAGTGCTTGTGAAAGACTTCTCTTCTGGAATCCTTATATTTGCGAGAGATTTAGTGATCTCAAGTGTCAATGTAGTGGAGATAAGAAAGTCATTTGGCTAACTGGACAACTTTATAACCTCTTGCAAAGAGAACTTCAAGTGCAATGTGTCAGAAAAGAAAGCAGTTAGAAAAATGAAAAGCAGTGCAAACCATACTCCTGTCTGTAATTAAAAAGCATTAGCAACCACCCTGTCAGCAAGCCCTGAAATCAAGTTCAAATATCAACCAGCTTCTGTGTTGCTATATAATTCTGTTTGCACGCACACACTTGTAGTGCAGAATGCTAATTTGTTTTCCATCACCAAGAACGTTAAGCATGCTGACACAGCTAGGTGAGGCAATCTAAAATTGTGCCAGGATTTGATTTTCATGTGAATGCAGCCTCCAGCTGCATTTGATAGCATACCACATGGATATGACACCATTTTTACAAGGTCTTTGGTGGCATACATCTGCTGAACAGAACAGAAACAAAATATGTGCCCTGACTCAAACTTATGCCGGGGACCTATCAAAGTGGAAACTTGCTCAAATCCATTTGCATAACATGCAGATGAAAATCTAATGAGAAAGGTATACTGACAGACATTGCTTAGTTATCTGGCAATGCTGTGCGTAACAGTATGTGGTACCCAGACATAATCTTCTGTAATGGTATTTTGCAATTTAAATGTTCTCTCCCCCATCCAAAAGAAGACACACATCAATAAGTGCCAGGCATCAATAACTGACATTTGAGAGAAATAAACTGCACCAGCCCATTCAGACAGAACCAGCCCAGTTTATTTCGGGATACAGTATGTGGTTTGTGCTATTTATTGGCTGAAGAAGAGGGAAGGGCAGTAGTCCCCAGTGCTCACTGATGCCTCATTTTCTAAGTTGTGTTCCAGTGGTTGCTCTTTCAGCCCTGGTGACAGTTCTGAGTATATTTCAAGGAACATTACTGAGAACAAAATCGAAGGCCATCAATATTAATGATCTGAACCAGGAAGATAGCTTTTAGTGTGCAAATTAATTACCCTAATCACAGGGTTTTTTGTATCCATTTTAATGAAATAACTATTTATTTCATTGAATCTGTGCTTTTCTTTTGCAAATAAGGCACATTTACATGATAAATACGTGAAATTTAAAAGGATGACTAAATTAAATTGAGGGAAAAAAGACCTTTTTAAATACAATTTTCTTAGGAAAAACAGCTAGATTAATGGGTTGGTTAGCTGACTGGCATCTGTGATTAAATCTTTTTTAATGTATGTCAAATAGAATTTAATGGGCCTTGAGAAATGTCTACACAGTCAGTAATATTCAGGGACTGGGGAAGATTCCAGTTGTCTCATGTTGTTGTTTGTTGCTGAACCCCAGAAGCCTGGGCCTTGGAACACTCACTGCTTGACACATGGGACACACTTTCTAGTCCATGCTTTCTCACCAGTTTCTCTTCCTTGCCTTCTTGTTCTCTTCTCCATACTGTCTTTCTTCTTTTTTAAAGACTTTTTATTTATTATTTTTAGAGAGAGGGAAAGGGAGAGAGGCAGAGAGGGAGGGAGACATCAATGTATGGTTGCCTTTCACCTGCCTCCAGCTAGAGACCTGGCTTGCAACCTGGTTATGTGCTCTGGCTAGGAATCGAACCAGCGACTTTTGGGTTCGCAGGGATAGCACCTTATTCATAGTGCCACTTTCTTCTTTTTTAGAATGTAATCAACACATACTTTTTATAAGTGTCAGTAAAAAACCTGCTACACTATCAATAAAAGCAATAAAATAGTTTAAACGTGCCTCCTATTTAAACATCTAATTTATATTTATTTCCTATTATGCTGGCCTTGGTAATGAGAGAGTGAGAGATGAAGAGGGAGGGAGGGAAGAAAGCAGAGAGAGGGGCTGCTTAGTTCAGAGGAATTCTCAATGAATCTTTTAGAGTCTATGGGTTTTGAAAACTTTATTTATTGTGGATATGCTTTGAAGGGCTGCAAATTCAACAGAAGAGATTTGAAACACATTCTGACTTTTTTTTTTTTTTTTTTTTTTTGATAACAGACCCAAAGAACAGAGCATCTTTCTCTGATGACTCCCCCTGGTTGTGCCACCAGAGATGTCTCCCTTCCCTTTGATTTGCAAAGATCAATTGCAGCTGTGGCAGCTGGGCAGGCGGCCCCAGGCACCCAGAATACCAGCTCTCTCCCCAACTCGAGGATTTACATTTCAGTGGCTGCCACCATTTTAAAGATAATTATAACCTTTTTCGATTTATAATTTTCAGGGGGCTCCTCTAATATTTTAACAATGTAAATATTAATTTATCTGGTTTAAAAGGAAATATGTTGCCCCCACCCACCTACCCCCACTTCTCTCTCCATCTTGGAAAATGCAGAACAAAGACTTCAACCCAACTCTGCTTGGGGCAGGATGGTGTGAGAAGGTAGGATACGGAAGCGACAGACATGATTAAAATACCTGAACTCTAACCTAGCCCAGGTCTTACCATTTTAAAGTAAACCAAATATGGTGGACTGGGGACAGGGCTTCTGGGGCAATGAAGCTACTTTGGGTGCGGGCAATATTTCCACAGCCAGAAGTTTTTTAAAGCAAATTGTTTTTAGTTTTGTCTGACCTAGAAAGTTGACCCTGCAAAGGCCGACAGGATTCATGTTTCTTCAATACATTTCAAATGTGGAGGGTGAGCTCAGAGAGACGAAGCTGTCCTGATGAACTCCAAGTCTTGAAAACAGGAAAAGGGAAATTGCCCACAAAAGATACAGAGACTATAAAGAGGTTTATATTTCACTGTTACTGCAAATTTCCTTTCTGCTTATTATCATTCCAACACTTTATTCCCCACCAGCTGATGCAGCTGGGAAAATCATCACGTTGTACAAGCAGATGTGGGCTCACTCAGATTGCCTGACCACGCTCCATGGACTGCGATCTATGTTTTGCAGCCCCACAAGTATTGAGCATGTTGCAGGCAATGGGGGGATGTGACTCCTTTTTCTTCTTTTTATATTCATTAGGTTGTTAAAGTATTCTCTTTGGGGTCGATTGCCTCATATTGCTCTGCATCGTTCCAACAATTTACACTGGGCAAATAAAACCAGACAAGCATGTTTCCTATATCTACTGATAAATAAGAATCATGTATGTTAAGAAAAAAATTGATATTAATGCTGGTCAGATGTTGCGAGCAAGTCATTCAGTTGTTCTCCTTGATAAAGTGCAGAGCTACAATAATTGCTCCGAGATCTCTTTGCGAACAAGACCTTTATTTCCTAGGCACCAAAGCCATGGGATTGAGCATTGCTTGAAAGTGACTTGGGGAATAAAACTGCTCATGAAATATGCATGACTAACACAGAGGCTGCCAAGGGAACTTAGTGTATTATGTATGACCCTTCTGTAATTGTAAGGAAATGCTATTCATTTAAGTGGATGTTTATCACAGTTAAAGGTGCACCTAATGAAACAAAGGTCATAAGCCTAAAAACATAAGGCTATGGCCCTTGTATTGCACCATTTCTCTCTCTGTTTGAAAAGACCTGGCCTTTATTCACAGCTGTTTTCCTAACACCTGTGTGCTGTTTATGCAGCCTTCAAGAGTTCCTGTCACCCATATTTAAATGCCATAAGGACTATTACATTAAATGCTCTTCTAATATTATATATACACATCTGGGAAATACCAGACAGCATGCTACAGTATATATCAATTTGGGCTAGACTTTCAGCTACTGACATTTGGTTAGCAAAAGAGTTTTCTTTCTTTCTTTTTTTTTCTCTCCATAGTATTTCTCTATGGGATATGCTTAACTGTACATGCAGATGAAAATTTGGCTTTTGTTCTGAGATCAGCAATGATGTGATACTTCTGGAATAGATCCATCTCTCCTTAAATCTAGGAGGCAACAGAACGGAATAGATAGACTCCAGGAGTTGGGAGTCAAGCACCCAGACGGAAATCCAGCTCTAGTCCTCCTGAGTACTGTAACCTTGGGTAAGTGACTTAACTACTCAGTGCCTCTGAACAAATTTCCACCTACAAAATGAGACCTATAAATATGCAGTTGGCACCTCACAAGGTTGTTATGGGGATAAATGAATTAATATTTGAAAAGCACTAGGCTAATTCCTGACACACAGTAAATGCTATGTGTTTGCTGAAAAATAAAATAGACAACTTCCTTCATTGGTTTGTTATGCTATTTCCTCCACCAAACTGCCATTTTCTTTTGCACCTTAATTAACTTCCTCTTGCCCATGCTCATCTTTAGGTTTCAGGTGGCTGTACCACACTTCATCAACCATCAGCTTCTAGCCGAGGCCAACTGTGCACAATGTCTAGTCTTGGTGAGGGTGACAATGAGCCATTCAATGGGAGCTCTCTCACTGAGAAATAGTAAGTACCTTTGGCCTTTCCCATTATCACTGGCATTCGCCTGGTAAGTCCACAGAGCACTAGGAAGTACTTGAAAGAAAAATTACTCCAGAAAAACATGCAATGGAGAAAACCCCAAGAGTCTTCATGCACTGAATCCAAATGAATAGTGACTTTCCAAATTACCTTAATGTCATTTTGTTTTGCCTCAGGTTGTGAGGCAGAAACATACAAAGGGAAAATAGAGACACCACCTTATAATGGGGAGAATATGTTAACCTGGGAGAGTCTTTAAGATCTTATAATGCTTTCATTTTGTTTGTTTGTTTTAAGATTTTATTCATTATTTTTAAAGAGAGGGGCAGGGAGGGAGGAAGAAAGGGAGACAAACATCAATATATAGTTGCCCTTCACCTGCCTCCAGCTACAGACCTGGCTGAAGACCTGGCTTGCAACCTGGTTATGTGCCCTGACGGGGGATCGAAACAGTGACCTTTGGGTTTGCAGTGGTGCCTATCCACTGAGCCATCAGCCAGGGCTGCTGTCATTATTTCATTCTGATCTCAAAACTATCATTTGTGATGAACAGGGCAGTCTTCACCATCCCCAGAAGATTTTGGATAAGTTGCAAACTCCTAGCTTTCTTTTCCCAAACTTAATTTCTTACAGTGATCAAAGTTGTCTGCTATTAGATAATTAAAACCTGTGAAAACAGTGAGGAAGATAAAATTTTAAATATTACTAGATGGGTAGATGTAAAATAATCTAATAAAACAAAATCACAATCTTGACTTCTTAGATTTTAAAATTACTTTCTTAGATTTTAAAATTACTTATATTTGAAAATCATTAAAATCTTATATTTTGAAATTATTAAAGTTTTAGATTTAAAAATCAGGTTACATACAGCAAAAGGGTTCTGAAGCTGGCTTGCTTACATTTGAATACCGGCTCTAGCCCTTCCTGTGTGACCTAGGGGAAGTTACTAAACTTCTCTGTGGCTTCTGTTTCATCTGCTGGACTGGGATAATAATAGAACCAGCTCATAAGTTTGCTGAGCTTTATAAGCAACAGGAGGCACAGGAGGCATTTAGAACAATCTCTGGAATGTAATAAGTACTCTATTATTGCTAGCTATTATATTATTACTTGCAGAATGAAAAAACAGTATTTTAGGAAGTTTTTGGCATCATCATACCACACCTGTGTTTTATGTTCAAAGGAATTGTTCACAACACCTTTGATAGTGTTAGAATTTGTCCACAGATTCTTTGACACTCGTCCCTTGAAAAAGTAGAACACTCTTCTCCTCCCCTTGGATGTGGGCTGCAGCCAGTGCCTCAATCCACTGGCTAGAATGGTGTGGAAGTGATGGTGTATGAATTCCAAAGCTAGGTCATAAAAGACATTTCTACTCCTGCCATGTTTTCTCTTTGATAGTTAGCTCAGGGGAGGGGACAGAGAGCTAGCTGCCATGTGTGGGGACATTCATACAGCTCTAGGGAGAGGCTGTGAGACTGAACCACTGTGGTTAGAAGCCCACCCTTCCGCCTCTGCCAAGCTGTCAGATGATTTTAGCCCTTCAGGCCTTAAGAGTCTTCCAGATGAGGCCCCAGACACATGCAACATATATAAGCTCTTCCTGATATCCCAAGTCTGAATCGTCATTTTAAGCCACTAAATTTGAGTAATTTGTTATGCAGCAATAGATAGCCAACACACTATAGATCACCCTTCACTATAAAGGTGGAAGTTTCATGTGCTGTGCTGCAGGGTTATATGCGTAGGGACGGCAAGTGGAGCAAGGCTCTAGAGAAGCCCTACCTCACCAATGCTATAGGCAAACTAGGAAAACCTTTCATGGACCTAGGAATAGCTCTCACCTTTATGTACCTATTAACTTGGGGAATTTTTTTCATTGCTAAGTATGCAGTTTTTATTTCTAGAATGACCAACCACCCAGGACTGTCCCTGTTTTAGCAATGAAATTCCTATCCTTTTTCCTGCCTGGTCAATAACCAACACAACACATAACCACTTGGATCTGCCATGCCAGCAGGAGAGATCTAGATAGATCATTTATTATTGTACAAAGTTATATGATGCAGAGACCTGTCACACCCAGGTTAACAAATTTCAGCTGTTTAATTCCATTGTGGACCCATGAGACTAGCTTTACTCTAAAAAGTCATTCAACTGGAAACCTACCAGGGTTATGAACACAGAAATTTATAAGTAAATTAATAGTGTTAGCAAGGGAAATGTTAGCTTACACAGTAGATTAGCATTTGAATCCACATAACACATACATAACTTATAAATTGTTCTCCTCTATTTGTTAAAGCAATCTTTTTTCTTCCTTCGTCAAGGGTTACTTGCTAACCTTGAAAGTAGCAACAATACTCATATTTAATATTTAACAAGAAGTTACTGTGTGCCAAGTACGATAGAACTAAACATACGTTAAACTTAATATTCACAAATCTGCTTAGGCAAATGCTACCAGATCTCTTACAAATGAGGAAACTGGGACAGAGGATGGCTGCATAATGTCTCTAAGGTCATACCACAAGTAGGTAATCAACTCCAGTGTTCATACTCCACACATAGACCCTTTTTGATTAAATCAATCTCTGATAACTCAGAGTATTCTTCACTCACATCAAAATTAGCAGATTAAACTGACTATCAGAAGCCTTACTGAGAATGGGGGTCTTGGATCAAGAACTGCAGATTAGGAAAGGTGGAGAGATGGCAGTGAAGCAGATGAAGAAAAATCTAAAGGAGAGGAGGAACGCAGGAAGGTGAACCTTATGGAGAAAGGACCAAACAATAGAGAAAGAAAGAACAAGAGGAAAAAAGAGAAATTACATAACAGATTAGAAGGAAAGGGAGAAAGAAGAGGAAATGAAGGCCAGCAGAGTTGGAATAGAGAAAATATGAATGCAAGCAATGGTTCTAAATACAGATGTTATCATTATTTTATATCCAGTAAATGATTTCAATGCTAAAATAAGCTCATAATTAGGGCCCTGGATGGTAGTACAGTGGATAAGGCACCAGCCTACAAACCCAAAGGTCGTGGGTTCAATTCCCAGCCAGGGTACACATGACCAGGTTACAAACCAAGTCTTCAGACAGGTCTGTAGCTAGAGGCAGGTGAAAGGCAACCATACATTGATGTTTCTCTCCCTGTTTGCCTCCCTCCCTTCCTCTCTCTCTGGAAATATTAAATAAAATCTTTTTTTTTAAAGCCCATACTCAAAACTTTTTAAATAAGAATTTGTCTCTTAAAAAGTATTGTTAAAGGTAAAGGGGGAGGGTGTGGAATCTACACCTGAAAAAAATTTTTTTCCCAATCCAAGATTTTTATCTGAGGCAGGCCAAGCTTCTCACCACAGAGTGAAGGCTGCAGGAATTGAGGAAAATCTAGGAAGTGTGAACTGATGCAGGTGGTAACAGAGGGCACCTCTCCTAAAAACATTCTACTAAAGCCAGGCCTTTTCAAACAAATTTTAAGGAAATACATGAGCACTATGGTTGTTGATAAAAGATAATGATAAAACAAGTACAGTGGTTCTCAACCATGGCAATATATTGGAATCCCTGAAGGAGCTTTGAACAGAACTGCTCAGCCTACCCATGCCAGGGGACATTAGAATTTATCAAGGATTCTCTGAGGTAAGTCACTGTGAGAAATCCCAGGTTAAAGAAGTAGCAGAAATGTTCCCAGAATGTCATCTGTGGATCCTGACAACCTGATGCTAAAGTTTAAGTAAGGTAGCAAAGACCAAGAATAGCCAACAGTATTTTGAAGGACAAGAACAAAGTAGGAGGACTGGCACTACCCGATTTCAACACTTATCATAAAGCTACAATAACCCAGACAATGTGGTATTGGCAAAAGAACAGACAGATAAATCAATGGAACAGAATAGAAAACCCAGAAATAGACCCATATAAATACAATTAACTGATCTTTGACAAAGGAGGGAAGGCAACACAATGAAGAAAACAAAGTCTATTTAACAAATGGTACTAGAACAACTGGACAGCCACAGGCCAAAAAAAAAAAAAAAAAGTGGATCTAAACACAGACCTTATACTTCTTACAAAAATTTAACTCAAACTGAACTGTAGATCTAAATGTAAAGCACAGAGTGAAAAAAATTTCCTAGACCAGGTGAAAATCAGAAGACATTGGACATGGAGATGACTTTGTAGATAAAACAGCCAAGGCACTACCCATAAAAGAAATATTTGATAAGCCAGATTTGAGTAAAATTTAAAACTTCTGCTCTGCAAAAGACAATGAGAAGGTAATGAGAAGACAAGTTGCAGGCTGGAAGACTATATTTGCAAAAGAAATAGCAGGAATGTAAGATCATGAGATAGATGGGAATATTTTACAATGAATTTCATTACAATTAAGATGCATCCTACTCCCAAAGTTGAAATCTGGGTAGGATGGAGCACAGATGGAGGTGAGTTAGGAGGGCTTCTGGTCTTTCAAGATGGTGTTGTCTTATTGTTGTCATCACTAGTCATTCTGGCCGCCTTTTCTGACAGGGTCTGCAAAGCCTCTTGATGCCTAACAAAACATAACATGGCACCCAGCAAATGGGTGTAATGTGGGCTTTTGAAATGTGTTTGCTTCTGATATGGTTGTTACTTCTTTGCTTTTAAAGTCTGTTGGGTACTTTGGAGCTTGCTTTTTCATTTTTCTCCAGGAAAGCCAATTAGGTGAAGATTGCTAAAACTCCAGCACATCCTCCTCCACAGAGCCTCCCCCTGAAACTCCCCTGCAAAGCGAAGCTCCTATAAAAAGCAAGTCAGCTCCAGCCACCCTTGTCATTTCCATTTTTCATACATCAACATTTGGTGTGCAGTATGCATGCTATTCCTTCAAGCACTTTTATCTCATTTGCCCACTGCCATAGGCTACAGTGTGGAACAAAGTTCACTTTCAAATTCAATCTCAAACAAATTGAAAAAGCAAGGAAATCATAAAAGGGAAAGCTGGCCATAGCCATTAATATGAATCTCACTGCCAGATTCTTCTGGTTTATCCATCAAAGGTGAGGCTAAGGAATCTGCTCTCGCACACAGATGCGGAAGCCCTGACCTTGGTCACAGGGTCCTGTCAATCACAGGAACAACTCCTAAGACAGACCACAGCAAGAGTTTGCTGCTGGCGGCGCACAGCCAGACACACTTTCAAATAACGCTCAGAATGGCACTGGACCCCTTTCTCTGATACCAGTAGCAGTCCCTGGGACCTTTCAACAGCACAGTGGAAACTACCCTAAAATTTATTTCCAACACCAAGTTTAGGATTAAGGGAACCAGAGGAAATGACAGGGTTTCCAGAGGGAAAGTATGCATTTTCTTAAAAAAAAAAAAAAGATGTTTTACAACCCACATGGTGTTCACATCTCTGCTTTTAGAAAGGGGCCAGTTCAGTGTTCTTAAAATACATCCGTGGTCCTGCTGAATTATACATGCGGTTGGAATTAGAGAAGCCCATGTCTTATGTCTGTGTTTACTCTGACTTGCTGGGTTATCTTGAAAAAGTCAGTAAAACCTCGTCAAAATGGAACCAGGCCTGGTCACTTGCGCGTGCGCGTGCACACACACACACAGCCCCAAGATTAGAAATTCCCTGTAAGGAACTGGGGAATAGTGGATGTAGAAACTGTCCCATAATTTCATCCTCATTGTTCTTAGAATAAAGATGGTGGAAGCCCTTCATCGTGGACCCAGAAATGACTTGTTACCTTGTCTATGAAATCAGGCATTGTACATCATTAGCGAAAAAAATTCTGAAAGCTTTCTAGTTTTCCCCCCGTTTTTCCTTCAGCTTGAAATAACATGTGTTGGATACACTCAGAGAGTAAGTGAGTTTTCTAAATACTGAGCAGTCCTAGCCTTCTATTTGTTTCCTACAGAAGTGCCCTTTTCTACCTGGCTTGGCAAGAGGTTTAACTGTAAAAGAGAAGAAGAGGAAATACCATGGCTGCAGTTCAAGTTCTAGTTTGTTGGGATGCACAACTGGTGCCAGAGGGCTGCCTTTCTTCTAGGCATTAGATGTGATTGATCCTCTTCAAATAAATCAGGCCAGCGAACAAATAGCTTTCCCTTGCCAGCATTTTCTCAATATGGTCTCCAGACTCTTCGTGGTTTAAAAAATTACCAAATAAAATTCATGAAAAGGCAACAAGAAACATATCTTACAGAATTTCTGTACAGAATTCAAACACTGTCCTTGTGCCAGAAACACAGCTGCGGGCCTGACGTGGCAGTACCATCTGCTATGAGCCCCTCACTGTAGCTGCCTGAAGGAGACAGAGTCAGGGAGGTGCATCCTTTGTTGGAAACACACAGACACCATAGCTAAGGAGCTTCCCTGGTTTTTTTCCCCTTCACTGCCGTCTGTCCATTTGGATGGAACTGTCACAAGAGTGTTATATGTGCAAGATGGTGCAGACAATGTGGGCAAAATACAAATGCTTAAAGCAAACTAATGTTTGCACCTTCATGCGTGAACTTTGCTGATTTCGACTGGGTTTGGGATCATTACACCTACAGAAAAGATGGAAACACTCAGAACATAAGCATCAAAATGAGTGTTTTGTCAACTTGGCGAATAGTTAAGTGCTCCCTGACCAAAGCAGGTGTCCATAGTGTCATTTCTATTTATCTATGGCCTTTATGAACATAACTATAAATAAATTGGTACTTTATATGAACATATTCTAATTGTCCAGAGGAATCTCATTAATTTGTGTTCACACCAAAAATACTAATAAAACAGAGGAAGGTACCTCCTTTGACAGAAAGAGTGGAATTCCTACCTAACTACACTTCTGTGTGGCATGTAGGATAAGGGTGTCAGGCTGCTTGTGGGATGCATGCCTCAGTCACACCAATAAGAAATGCCGGCAGTTTTAGAGTGGCCTTAACAGGGGAGGGCTCATGTGTCCTCAGAGCAAATGTGTTACCTTAGATAGAAGGCTCTTTCTGAGTCTAAAGTAGGGGATCTTACCTGGTGAAGTTCTTGAACCCCTTCTAGGAATAACATGCTTACATGGATAAAATAAAATAAAATACAAAAGTGTCAACAGCCAAACAATCAGCCTCAGCCAGTGTTGCTCAGTTGGTTGAACATCATTCTGCAAACCAAAAGGTCACAGGTTCAATTCCCGGTCAGGGAATATGATGGGTTGCAGATTTGGTCCCCATTCAGGGCATGTATGAGATATCAATCAATGTTTCTCTCTCACATGGATGCCTCTCTGCTTCTCTTTTTCCCTCCCTTCTCCTCTCTCTAAAATCAAAAGTAAAAGTAAAGCAAGCCAATAATATAAAAATGTTTAGGCAAAATCTTCTGTGCTATAGGAATATACATGCTTATTTATTAACTCATTAACTGAATAGGGCAGAGGGCCAAATACTTTTCATAATTTTGAGGTAAATGGTAGATATAAACACCATTTCTGTAGAAATTCTGATATGATACAAAAGTGTCTGTGTTTCATTAGTGACAAATTCGCAGGCATTTCAATAGCAACTGTGAGGTTTTGTTTGCATTCATAGTTGCCAGAAACATCCATTTGCAGTTAGAGTTTAGTAAAAATAAAGGTATTTATTTCCCCCATCCAAGTTCATAAGCCTGTGAATTCTACTCACAAACCCTTTAGGAGTCCCAGGTTAAGATCCCTATTTTTGTTGCATTTTTCCTTTCGGACAAGCAAGTCTCTAGGCAAGATAAAAAAGATCTTGCCGTCCAAGTAGTGAGTGAACATGTTACATGAATATGGAAAGTAATGTGTTTCTGGATGTGTGCATCCTGTCAAATTTGTGCATTCTTTATCAAAGAAAACCAGTGTGCTGCTATTGCAGTGTCACAGTGTTGGCCTTTTGAAAGCCATCTCAAATTTCAGTTTCTCTTCTCCATCTAATGGTACCTTTACTCCATCTTCTCTTTTCCTTGTCACTTCAACTTCTAGATGTCTTTACCTTGGTGTGTCCTTTCGTGTTGCATAAATACTTCAATTTCTCTTCTGCCTGCCTGTTCCTTCCTCTCTAACATCAGTTATGTGTTAATAATCACTGATAATGCATTGATCTTCATTATTTATCTAATAGTCACATATACTTCTCACTTAAATGATGCTTTAAGTATGTGAAGCCCCTCTTCTCCCTGCTTCCCACCAATGTTCCTGACTATACAGTTAGGAGAATTCACCTGAGAAGAACCTCTAGCCAACACCATCACCTGCTTTTGGGACATATTCTCAGGGAGATTAAAATGCCTATTCTTTTCTCTTGAGAGTTCTGGCAAACTGTAAGTTATAGAAACTTGCTCACTTCCCATTAGACATAAGAGCTATATGCAGTAAGAGAATTGTGTACTAGCTGGACAATTGACCTAAATGAACTACATTTGGAATTCTAAGCTCTCTTTGGCAAATGTATCCAAAAAACTCAAACTTTTATATCTACACCCTGTACATCAGTTCTGTAAATCAGTTCTGTAAATCAGTTCTGAGTGGTATCTTCACAGGCTTTTGTGTAAAATAGGCAATAGAGATTAGTGAATTATTGACTAGTCATGTTTATTGCACATACGAGTTTTGTTTTTATTTGGTTGGTAATATATCTTTTAGGTTCCTGCTTCATTTTGCTATGAAAGAACAGGGTTAAGTTTCATCTAAGTAACTGTTTGGTGTCTAAAAATGCCTCAATCACAAATATACACTTTGTAAATGCCTTCTGATACTCCTAAGGAGAATACAATTGCAAAGCTCATCAATAAAAAGCTAGACGACATCTTTTCTCAAAGCAGCTTTTCCTTCTCCTGGCACTAATGATGAGACTCTAAGAAACTTTTTAATTACATGAACACACACACTAGGCAAAAAGGGCTTTCCCAGATTTATTGAGATGGGATTGACATATAACGCTGTGTAAGTTTAAGGTGTACAATGCAATGATTTGATATACTTAGATGAGTTCTGTCCTGAAAGTATCAAGCCAACATCAATATAATTGAAAGTTTGCTTGGCCAATACTTTCAGGACAGACCTTGTCTGTTGCAAAATGATTATCATAATAAGGTTAGTTAATACATTCATCACCTCACATAGTTACAATACTTACAAAAAAATTCTATGTCCTTCAAAAATCTATCCCCAGAGATGACCATAGTTAATTTATAAACAATACTCGAGACATCTGTCCACATGTAAAAATATATATTAATATTAATATCTGCAATTTAACAGAAGTGGAATAACTTTATACATGTTGTTGTGTCATGAGTATATTTCCAGTTCAATAAATATAGTGCTGCATCACCCTTATTAATGAGCTGTTAGTAGTCCATTGAATAAAGGTACCGTAATTTATTTAGCCAACTTATCTGTTGTTATTGAACGTACACTTTCAGAAAACTCACTTATAGAAACAGAAAACAGATTGATGGTCACCAAAGACATGGGGATAGAGAATGGATGAAGGAGGTCAAAAGGGACAAACTTCCAGTCATAAAATGAGTCAGTCATGAGGATATAATATACCAGTGTAAGTAGTAACACTGTATTATATACTTGAAAGTTGCTGAAGGAGATCTTAAAAGTCTTCATTATAAGAAAAAAGTATGTGATAGCTATGTATATGGTGACAGAATTAAGTAGACATATTTTGCAATATTTCATCATCAATGTGGTGCATTTCAAACTAATATAATGTTATATGTCAATCATAACACAATTAAAAAACACTTTCAAAACCTGAATAATCTGATGGTGTAGTATGACATTGTCTCAGCAGCCTCTGCAGAAGTCCCAGCATGTTTCACACCAGGCAATGTGAACATGAGCCCTGAAGTCACTTAATAAAAGAAGTAGAGAGTTACTGGGTCAGACTCGGAGACACCAGAGTCCACGTATTAAAAGCCAAACCAAATGAGCAGAGTTCAAAAGAATCACAAGGGTATTCATCAAGAAATAACCTCCCCTGGGGACTGGAGTAAACATTTTTCCAAGGAAGACACACAAATGGCCAACAGACACACATGAAAAGATGCTCAACATCACTAATCATCAGGGAAATGCAAATCAAAACCTGTCATAATGGCTGCTACCAAAAAGATAACAAATAACTGCAGATGTGAAGAAAAGGGAACTCTCCTGTCCTGTTCATGGGATTGTAAATTAGTGCAACCACTGTGGAAAAACAAAAGTAAAAATAGAACTACTGTACAACTAGCAATTCCACTTCTGGTATTCATCAAAGAAAAAAAAAAACATTAATTCAAAAAGGTATATGACTCGTACACACACCTATGTTCACTGCAGCATTATTTACAATAGTCAAAATGTGGAAGCAACCTAAGTCTAAATGTCCATCAGTATCAGTACATCCATGGATAAAGGGGTATGTGTGTTTGTGTGTGTGTGTGTGTGTAACAGCCTTAAATAAAATCAAATCTTGCCATTTGTAACAACATAGATAGACCTAGAGGGAACTATTCTAAATGAAATAGTAAGTAACACAAAGAAAGATAAATGCCATATGATTTCATTCTAAAAAACAACAAACAGAACAGAAACAGACTCATTGATACAGAGAACAAATGATGGTTGCCCAAGGAGAGGAGATTGGAGGAGTGGGCAAAACAGGTGATGGTATTAGAAGGTATAAACGCCCATTTATAAAATAAGTAAGTCATGTGGATGTACAGCATAGAAAATATAAAAATGATATTGTAATAACTTGGTATGGTTGGTTACTTATGGTGATCACATTGAAAGGCATATAAATGTCAAATCATTATGCTGTACATCTGAAACTAATATAATCTTGTATATCAACTATATTTGAACTATTTCTTTTTAATTAAAATGAAATAAGCTCCCCCCTGCTACTCATTGCAATCAGAACACTTATCTCCTCCTTCTCTTGCTGGTGGGAAGAGAATCTCTGGCTGAAAAACCAAGCTGTGAGTTGGAGGCTTTATTTGGTGCCACAAATGGGAGAGGAGTCTATCCTCAGGCACACTTGGTCAGTGGGTCCCTGGCCAGTCTGGCACATGGGGAAGAGCAGTCATTCTTCCCAGATGGCACTTTCTATCCATACTCATAGCTAAAATAGAAAACGGTTCTGCCAACATTGGCAAGAACACCATATGGTTGGCAGGGAGAATTAGTCTCAAAATTGGAGGACTTACCGTTTACGTGTAATCAGTATCCCTTATGTGAAAAAAAAAAAAACAAAATAAACAACTGAAACCAGGGTCCCAATTTTGCAGATAAAGATACTTGGACACATAGCTACACAGAATGTGCTATAGAAGCAAGACTAAATGAGAACACCAGATCTCCAGGAAGAGAAGATCTAACAGGAGGCTAGAATCTGGGTATGTAAATGGACTGATACAAAAGAATACAACTATTCACTCACTTCCAGGAAACACTGATGAAACACATGGCTTTTGGTACCCACAATAGCAACGCAATTTTATGCGAGGCCTCTGTTTGACTTCTTGATTCCACTAAAAATTAATTAGAGCTCTAATGAAGGAACTGCCCAGCTTAGTGGGGAAGCTTCTGGAACCACTGACTAGGGGGGCATCCTTTGAGCTATTAGTACTTCCATATGTATGTAGAACAACATAATAACTGCCATAGTCCATGAGACTATTATAAAAGTTACTCAAACGTGGCAAGGGCTAAACAGATAAAAGAATGCACATTTTTCCTACTCCAATATGACAAACATTGAAGTGAATGCTCATATCACCTAGGTGAGACAGGTAACAAATAAGGCAGCCACTGCTGAATACCAGAGGTAACTTGATCAGAATTACACACAGGTATGCACTTCAGAAAACATCCGGCAGTCAGATACTCTCTTGAATATACCTGTCTGAGCAGAGGTGAACATGGAATTTTCTTTAAGTGATCAAGAAACCCTGAATCCTAAGGGCCAAGAATAGCACCTTTCCCTGACTATAAACTCCACCAGACAGTAAGAAAATAATGTTGAAAAGGGGTGGGGGAGTGGATTAACTCAGCTCTTCATGCAGATAACCTTAGTTTAAAAAAGGAGAGATGTTTGGCCCTGGCCACGTGGCTCAGTTGGTTGCATCATTGTCCCATACACCAAGAAATTGGGGATTTGGTTTCCAGTCAGGGCACATACCTAGGCTGTGGGTTCAATCCCCACTTGTGGTACGTACAGGAAGAAACAGATTGACATTTCCCTCTCACATTGCTGTTTCTTTCTCTTTTTCCCCTCTCCTCTTCCTTTCTCTAAAATAATGAACATATTCTTGGATAAGAATTTAAACAACAAAAAAAAAGGAAACATGTTTGCATGTGTCTTTTTAAATATCCACATTTAGTAGAGAGGAATCTGATTTGTTTATTCCATTCAAAGCAGACCCTGACATCCTGTTGCCAAAAATATCCTTGACTCCCCCTCCTCCCTTCCCAGTATTGTCTGCAGGTGCCTTCCTCCTTAAAATGAAGTCCTCTGCATGAGGCTGTGACTGGTTCTGTGAACTGTTCGGCAGCAAAGGCTGCTTGGCCCATTTCTCACATGCACTTGGGCAACTTCCAAACAGATGCATACGCATCTTCACTTTCTTGGCAGGAGGGCTGAGAATTTAAGGATTCTTGTGGGGAATTTATGCTCTTCTAAAAACTTAACCCATCCTGAAAGGAATATAAAAGAGTTTGTATAAAAGATGTGACCTTTTGCTTCCTTTTGGAGTTTGCTGCTTGGCCTCCTGTGTCTTTGTTGCCTTTCATTAAGGCTTCAGAGACTTTTCTTTGTGAAACTTGCTTTGTGAGTGGGTGATTTTCAGTGTCCTGAGCTCTCTAGGGTCTATTTTATTTTCAACAATGATTTCCATTTTATCGGAATCTATTGTCCTGGCCAAAGATGTGCTGCTTTATTCAGAAACTACCATCAATAGGAGTGAAAAAAAAATGTTTAAAAGCCCTTTGGGGGCCATTTAACACAACAGGGGTAAATAAATCAGAGTAACCTATAATTTTATGAGCCAGAGTTGTGTACTAACAAGGGCAAAACAAGAAGTCCCAACAATGACTTGGGTGCACCCGAGATGGATCAGTGTCCTGATTGGCAAATCCTACATAATAACTGCTATTCCTCTGAGTCATTTAATCCCCCAATGATCAGCGAGAACAAAGAACGCCCTGCAAATCAGGAAAGTTTTACAATTTCATATCTGCCTATATTTGTCTGGGCTAAATTCAGCCAAGAACTCTTTAATATTCTCCCCCAAAAGGATACTTTGAAAATTTACCAAACAGAAATTACCCTGTAAAAAGACAGAGAAATACAATGTTCTGCAAACGGTATTTCCTTAGACTGAGTCAACTGCTAATAAAACAAAGAAAACTAAGCAGTAGTTGCAAAGAATAAGAAAGCAGCCCAGCCTCCTTTGTTTGACATTGTGAATGATTTAAATATGTTTTGACTCATCCTTCTTTGATAAACAGTGAGGTACTAAATTTTTTTCAATGTCTGTCTAGATGGTCCAAGTCAAATTTTAAATTTGCTTCCTCAGTTGTGCTTTTACCTACCCTTAAATCCCTTGTTCTCTTTCCTCCTTCTTACCTGTGGAACCTGATTACGCCCTGACAGAGCTTCCCCACTGCTCATGCACTTGGAGCACAGTCACAGATATTTATACATCGGCACTGCCTCTTTGAATCTATTCTTCCGCTCAGTAGGATGTCCTGAAGAAAGGTTCTCAAGCAGGGTCTAACAGGATCTTTATGAGTTGGGAGTTTATTTCCTCCTCTATAGGGGAACTGCTCTGCTAGAGGGTGGGAGAGTGCTGGGACTCCCTGCGTCCACCTCCCTGGTGGTACCCAGCACCAGGGACTTAGGATCAGCCAAAGCCAGGGAGCATCCCCATGGAGGACTGCTCACAAGGTATGTAAAACAAAGGAGGTTTCCTCAAGCAGCTTATCTACCTAACACTTGCTTCTAGGTAGCCTCCTGCACCAACAATTCCTCCTATAAGAACGACAGTGGCTGAGGAGAACACACTTCCAACTGTGAAGCAATTAGAGTGCTGTTGAATGGCTGATTGCTTGCGTGTGGTCCCCTTAGTCCCCTGGTGGAGCGAGTTTATAGGCCCGCAATTGGATAAAATGGATTGGACTGAGCGCTGTCATATAGAACTGCCAGCTGTTCTACTGTTAATAAAGACACTATTTAGCTATTAATACATCCCATTCTTCCATGTTGTGCCCGTTCAAACAAAACATCTTTGTCTGCAGACGGGGTGTGACTGCACCTGTTTCTGGCGTGGCAATCTGGCCCGTGGAGGACCCCTGGTTACTGCTCTGTAGCAACTGTAGCTCCCAAGCAGTGTCTGCTTGTAAAAGAAACAGGACAACCAGACAGCGGGATTAAAACAAGGAAAAGTAAAGCTCTAGAATATATCATAAAACAGCCTGGTTTATTGGGTGAATCAGAATTTACTTGTACGCAAATGCCATGTGAGTAATGATCCTTTCCTACTGCAGGGAGTTATCGACTTTAAAATATCCCTGGATCTGAAAGCGGGATTCTCCTTAGTGGTATCAGCAGGTGACAAATCCTGCCTAAGGCTGAGGAACTAGCAGGAGATAACACTTGTCAGATAAGCAAAGCACTTTCTTCAAACCAGTAAGAACTGCACTAGGTTCTTTGGAGTGCTATTTTCAAGGAATTCACAATGAGAGTAGAAAGACAAGACTTACATATACAGGGAAAGGTAACCCATATGAAGCAAGTCATGTTATATTTTCATTTCTATGAAGACAGAGAGAAAACATAACAGGATATCAAGTGGGATCTAGCCAAAAATTGCAGTCAAGGCCCAAGGTAGAGCCACCAGTTAACTGCTACCAGTTAGAGAAGATTTCTCCAGAGTTTCTGAAGATGTTGTCCTACCATTGATAATGCCACACTACCATGAACACCATCATCTAGTTCTGCATGAGCACTGGATTAGAGGGTAGACCACCATCAACCTGTAGGAATCAGATGTTCATAGGCACATTCATGTGCTATAGCTGCCGTGGTAAACAACCACAAACTGGTTGGCTAAATTATAGAAATTTGTTTCTCATAGTCTGGAGGCTAAGAAGTTCCAAGATCAAGGTGACTACAAAATAGGTTTCATTCTGAGTCCTTTTTCCTTACCTTGTTGGCAGCCCCTCTCTCACTGTGTCCTTACATGGCCTTACCCTGTGCACTGTGGGAGGAAGGAAAGAGGGAGAAACTCTCTGGTGTCTCTTTTTTTTTTTTTCAGTGTATGGTTGCCTTTCACCTGCCTCTAGCCACAGACCTGGCTGAAGACCTGGCTTGCAACCTGGTTGGTTATGTGCCCTGGCTGGGGAATCGAACCAGCGACCTTTGGGTTCGCAGGCCAGCACCTTATCCACTGTGCTACCAGCCAGGGCCTGGTATCTCTTTTTATAAGAAGGCCTTATTATATCTGGACTCCACCCTTATGGTCTCACGTAATCTTAATTACCTCCTAACAGGTCCCGTCTCCAAATATGGTCACATACAGAGTTAAAGCTTTAACATAAGAATTTGGGGAGTGGGGGACACACAATCTGTTCTATAGCACTGGATTATGATTTTCCCTTTGCTTTTCCCAAGGAGTGAGGAGTGGAAACACACTGCTCAATTGACCCAAAATATTGAGGATGGTTTTGAGAAGGGGAAACAGCCTCTATCTTCCCTTGCTCAAGTCCACTTGGAACATAGAATCTACAAGCTACATACTCCCCCATACTCTCCTCAGTGTTGCTTTCTGAGAGAACAGTGAGGGGTTCTGAAAAGACTCTTCCCACAACCAGTTTTTTTTTTTTTTTTTCTTTCTTTCTTTCTTTCTTTCTTTCTTTCTTTCTTTCTTTCTTTCTTTCTTTTTCTTTCTTTCTTTCTTTATTATATCTTTCCCCAACCTTTCACTATGACATTTGGGTCTCACTGATACAAAGAGACAATTCTTAGAGAAGGATGATCCAAATCAAATCTCTTTACTCTGACAAGAAAAAATATCATTGCTCTCCTAGAGAGTAATAAATCAAAAGAGACCTCAAGAAGTGGACTATATTTGGTGCCAGAAATCTTTTAACCCAAATGACATGTAATTCCTCTCCTTAAAAAATGGGGTCTAACACAAATTGTCAGAGTAGCCTGATGATCCCAGCACCCAGGGCCAAAAATGGAACAAACTGTCCACAGTAAAAGAGATAGAGAAGGGTGATAAATGGATCAAAAAATGGAGGTGCAGCCTCTTTCTAGATGTATTTTACTTCTTGCATTCCATGATACACATAATATAAAACTTAGAAATATATTAAGTAGTTAATACATTTTTATTGAAAGGAGGAAGGGAGAAAGTATGATTTAGAATATTTTCCATAGCAAGTATCTGAAAATTCACATGAAATTGACTTAGCTATTAAGATAATTATTAGACTATATAAATGAAAATTCCAGAAGGTATGGACTTCAGAGAGTATGATTAGTTCTACCTCCATGTCTCTGGTACCCTTTTGACTCTGCTCTCTGTTATAACTTTCCTCCTCATGCTAAAATGGCTTCCTCAGTGTCAGACATTCTATTCACAGAACCTCACCATCTTAGCTGAAGAGAAACGGCCACTTTGACACTGAAGGTTAGTAACCCTTATTTTGTACCAATAGCTGGGACATGAGGAATGAGAATATACTGAACACCTTAAGCCAATCAAGATCCAAGTCTGGAGTAAGAGGTAACATTGACCTCAATGTAATAACCAATAAAGATATTTGTAGAAATTCAAAATGGAGAATAAATACTAAAAAAGTCTTCAGAAAGTTTTACAAAAGAAGAAAGTAGAGAGGGAAGGAAGGATGGATGGTCTGAAGCAAAGGAAGAAGGACGAAAATAGGGAGAGAGAGAGAGAAGAAGGAAAGGAGGGAGGGAAGGACAAATTTTAAAAACCTGTTCTTATAACCAGTCTCTAGGTGACTGACTCATAGTGGAAATGATTTATTATACTGGCAATGAGAAGGAACACAATGAATGCAGCATTCATTCAACTGTCCTGGAGCAAACTCTGATATTCTGTATCATTGCCCTCCTCTGGGTTATCCCTAGGTTTATATCTCCAGAAGCAACCTGATTGGTGATGAGCTACATAAAGATGTAAGAGAGACATCTTACTCCCACTCCAGGGCTCTCTCTCTCTCTCTCTCTGTCTTAATCATAAACAAAGCATGCTATAGAATGGAACAAGTATGAAGAAATACTAAATGTATGTCAAAAGATTTAGGTTCAGAGCCCTGGCTGGTGGCTCAGTGGATGAGGCGCCGGCCTGCAAACCCAAAGGTCACAGGTTCGATTCCCAGCCAGCGCAACATAACTAGGTTGCAAGCCAGCTCTCCAGCCAGGTCTGTGGATGGAGGCAGGTGAAAAGCAACCATACATTGATGTCTCTATCCCTCTCTGCCTCTCTTTCTTCCCCTCTTTCTAAAAATAATAAAATAAAACCTTAAAAAAAAAAGATTTAGGTTCAAATCTGCTCTTCCATACACTCCATAAATCTGATCAAGTTACATAACTTCTCTGTGTTTTTCAGTATCTTTATCAAGATACTAAAGAGGATATCTACCTCACAGTGTTATTGGAAGGATTATATGAAATAAGCTACGTATAAAGCAACTATCTTAGGTATTTAACAGGCATTAGTTTCTTTCCCCTTAAGAACTTCCTCTGAGAGTGGATTTTTAAAATTTCTGATTAGGTTCTTAGGGCTCTTAATCTCTTATTCAGGACTTTCACAGTAGCAGGGGGAAAAAATACTCATGACAAACTACTGTCAAATGTGTTCTCTTTCTCTGTTGTGGTTTCCCACAAAAATATTTATTCACTATCTCTAAATAGCTATTGCCTGGCATGAACGAGATGAAAGAGAGAGGCAGAAGAGGAGGGGAACACAGAAGAACGGAGAAAAAAAGGGTGAGTGGGTTGAATTATGTATAATTTAGCAGGTTTATTATTATTTTTAGAGGTGATTATCATCTATTTTACATGAATCTCTACTGGTAAAATATTATTTTTGAAAATTGTCCTGCCCTTGCTTTTTTCTCTCCCCAAGTTTTACGTTGTTCTTGTTTAAGCCTCAACCAAAAGCACGTACTTGAATGACGAATGGAGCTCTCAGGCCCAGGAGCCACTGTCTCAGCATTTCCTCTCAGAATATTTGAGGGCCAGTTTTAGAAGGAGTAATAATTCTCCATTTGAGTTTTAAAAATTATATTAGCAAAGTCATCATTTGCTTCCTCTTATTAATCAATAAGCTAACTGGCTAATCTTAATTTTTACGTACTATTTAGTTCTTTGGCATCTCTTCTCATGCCTAAACAATAATGAAGCTATTGATTTTAAAACCCTTTATTCCCTCTCAGTTTTTCTTTTTTATTCCGATTTCACTTATTAAGGCTGAATTCAGTTACCTTTTAATGGTATACCAGTAAGCACAAAAATACCTTCCTAAATTTCCAACATATAATAAGTATGCTATTAATACATTTGTTAGACTAAGGTAGAATATAATGGATAAACATACTTCTTGATATAAATTCAAGGAGAAGAAAATGCAGTAGCAGGCAAAAACTCCAATGCTCAGTTGTAATTGCCTTACAGAGAAGAAACAATGAAACTTGTCCATCTGGTGCAGGATTTATGAATAAACCATTACAGTGCATACATTTCAAATTATTGATAAACTTGTTAACTGAATGGTTATTTCAAGATAAATATTACTTGACATAAACTAATCTTAAAATAATGGCAAAAAAAAATGTCCTTCTAATCTCTTGCAAAGTTCAATAATATTAAACCAAGAGCTCCTAAAATGTTGTCCTTGAATTACCTCATTGAGAAGGTAAAGGAGAAAAATTTCTGTTGTCAAATAAGTATGTGAAATGTTATAAGTTTTCATTTCTGCTATTCAAAGTGACTTCTAACAAATTAAGATTTTGAGAAATCCTGCAGTTAAAAGAAATAAAGCTAGTTGATTTTCTTTTTCTTATGCTTGAGTGCTTTTTTTTTTCCCTGGTAACACTTATTAACATCCAATGCTTAGGAAAGACTTCATTATAAAACATTGATCTCTTCCATAAGACACTGTTGGATTTTTAGCAACAAATTGACATCTCTTTTGAGGGCATAAGAAACAATGACCATCATTATGATCTTACACAAATCAAAATAAATATTTGTAAATCTCGACTTTAAAGAAAGATAATATAATCTTCCATGTAGTGTCTATTTTATTAACCATATTCTTGAGCACTACTTTCAGAACACTACCTTGCACTTGGTAAACTTAAGTACTTATTAAGTGGAAAATACCTCCAAAATTTAAACATATTCAATCTTCATATCTCAGAAAGAAATATTAATTTTTGCCAGCTTTTTCCTGATTTAATCCAATGAAGATATTAAAACAAGTATCTGGAATCAAATGAAAACCAAAAGTTTGAATAAATACTACAACCACATATTAACTAAAACCTCTGTCAGTTCTCTAGTAAACATGATCTCTCTCCTTTCCAATTTGTTGTATCTTTTTTACCTAAGACATACACCTACATTATAGTTATTGAAACTGAATGCAATGTAATACCCTGCAATTCTGCACACTTTATTGAGAGCAACTATAGGTGGAATGTTAAGGTAAGAAGTTGAAAGCACAGCATCTCATTGCTGAAAATGGAGAGAAAGATACATAAATGGAAAGCAGGGCGGCCAAGGGTACAAAGGATGGAATTGGGTGCCCTGAATCTGAATTCTGGCTTTGATGTTTACCATATACATGATATTGAACAATTTACTTGACTCTTCTCACATTAAACTTCCATGTGTGTAAACAAGATTACTAATAAAAACTGCTTCATGCAGGTTTTATGTGAAAGTTCAACAACAATGTGCAAATATTGAGCACTGTGCTATGCACTTTTCATGTCTAAAAAATATTTGCAAGGTATTAAGATACCACCTCACACCTGTCAGAATGGCAATCATCAGCAAATCAACAAACAACAAGTGTTGGCGAGGATGCGGGGCAAAGGGAACCCTCATACACTGTTGGTGGGAATGTAGGCTGGTGCAGCCACTGTGGAAAACAGTATGGGGTTTCCTTAAAAAACTAAAAATGGAACTGCCTTTTGATCCAGCAATTCCA
>PVIW01001682.1:57500-242626 GCA_004026585.1 Noctilio leporinus | reverse complement strand
TCCAAGTGCTGGAAACAGCCTAGGTGCCCATCAGTGGATGATTGGATCAAAAAACTTTGGTACATTTACACAATGCAATTCTATATAGCAGAAAGAAAGAAGGAACTTGTACCCTTTGCAACAACATGGATGGAGCTGGAGAGTATTATGCTTAGTGAAATAAGCCAGTCAGTGAAGGACAAATATCATATGATCTCACCCATTACAGGACAATAGTGAGCAAAACTAACAACAAGCAAAACAGAACCAAGTATATGAATACAAGGAATAGGCCTTCAGTGGTCAGGGGGAATGGGGTTGGGGGAAGGGGGGAGGCAGAGGCAAACAAGGGGAGCAGCTTAGACAAGAACCTAGTATAAAGGAACCATGGACATGGACAACAGGTGGGATTGACTTTGGGGGGAATGGGTGGGTGGGGAAGGGGACAGAGGGGAGCAAAAAGGGGATGGATGTAATACAACATCAATAAAGTTAAAAAATATATATTTGCAAGGTTCATTAGGTGTGAAAAGACTGTAAACATTAGCACATGGTAGTGCAATACTAGAGGAGAGGTGCACACAAATTTCTATGTGAGCACAGATGAAAGACCAATTTATTCTGTCTGAGGGTACAAGCTCAGGGAAGGTTTCCCAGAGCTTTTCCTAGGTGGGATGTTCAGGTCTACAGAATGACATGAGCAAAATCATGTGATATGACATGATATAACATAACACATACAAAAAAAAAGAAAAAAAAGAAAAATAAGTCAGGTGGTACATTCATCTTCCAAGGTAGCCATAACAAAGTACCACAAACTCTGTGACTTAGAACAGAAATTTACTGTCATACAACTCTGGAGTATGGAAGTCCCAAAATCAAGGTTTCAGCAAGGAGGGGCAGTAGAAAGAAACTGTAGGGGAATCCCGCCTTGCTCTTCCTAGCTTCTGGCGGTTTGTCAGCAATCTTTGTGATTCACTCCCATCTGATCTTTTTTCTTTTCTTTTTTTTTTAAGACTTTATTTATTATTTTTAGAGAGAGGGGAAAAGAGAGAGGTTAAGAGGGAGAGAGACATCAATGTATGGTTGCCTTTCACCTGCCTCCAGCTACAGACCTGGCTGGAGACCTGGCTTACAACCTGGTTACATGCCCTAGCTGGGAATTGAACCAGCAACCTTTGGGTTCACAGGCTGGAGCCTTATCCACTGTGCCACCAGCCAGGGTTCATCTATATATATTTTAAATCATTCATTGTTTATCTGAAATTGAAATGTAATTGGCCCTGTATTTTTTTTTTTTTTTTTTTTTTGCTAAGTCTGGCAACCCTAATTGGGCTAATTTGCTGGTTAGTAGGGCTGGGAATAATAAAAATAATAAAGAAAAATTTCGAAGGATATATAGCCAAAAAGAGAATTTACTTTTTATGTAAATAAAAACTACAGGCTCCTTACTGGAGCTCCTGTCAGCAGGAAAGCTTTATCTTATCCTCTTCCCCTACTTCCAATAGAAGGAAGCATTTGATTAGTATTATCAAATAAGCAATTACTGGAGATCCTAAAGACTCTGAATTATGACAAGTTCTAACAAGTATGCATAAAATCACATTGTTACACCAACTCCAACCTCTCACATTCTAGAAGCCTCCAGACCTGCAAGCCAAGTTTGAATCAAAGGGTCCTAGAGGTTTGGGAACAACAGAGGAAGATACAAATCTTGAACCCTGTGAGCCCATAGCCCTGCCTAGCAGCCTGCCAGCTCAGCGCCCTATGGCCTGTGCTGTGTGAAAGGCCAGGCAGTGCTGCCAGCCAACACTGTTTGCTGAGGAGGACAGATCTACCTGTGGCTTCCTAACCCTCCACAGAGCCCACTGCCTCACTTTGTTCTTGACCTTGCAGGACAGAAAGTCCTCATGGGAAGCACCACCAAGAGATTCCTGCAGCTTCCAGTTGGAGGGCCCCGGGCTCTGCTTGGGGTTGATCTGTAAGAATCTCACCTCCCCATAATCCCTTTTACTAACTTCCCCCTATGCTGACTCTCCTTCTCTCTGTGCACTGCCACACGTTCATGTGACACATTTTCTACTTATATTTACGCCTCTGAGAGCCAGGCAGATCCTAATTCTGGAGTTTAACGTATCTGATGAAATGTGTGCTTTGGAAAAGAGCCGGAATTTTGAAAAGCCAACAGAAAACTTTTCTTGTCCATCATGCACTTAAGTGATTCTGCTGTGTGGATATTTCCAACAGTAAGATAAACGTGGATAGGATTTTTATGATGACTCAGAGCATCCAGGCCCCTGAAAACCTCACCAGTGACCTGGATTTCCCTTCTACTTACTTCCACACCTTTAAGCAGGTGATGATGAAGAAGGTGGAGACAGGGCGCCATTCTAAGGAGCATCAGTGGCCATTCCATTCGTTCACTTTCTTGCCTATTTTCTCACTTCTCTGTTTGAATATCTTAAAGTGAAGCACTTGCTGAGGATCAACCATACAGCTGGTTTCCAATATTTGTTTCCCTGTAAGTAGCTCCTCACTGAAGTATATTCAGATATGTGCAAGCCCAGAAATATCCCCCAAAAGGGAAACCTCTGAGGAGGGGCTGACAGGGGTTCTTTTCCGTTTTGCTTCCAATAAGTCCTGGGAATTATTACCTGATTATAATGATATGGCCAAAAATGCAAGTAATTGCTTCATCAAGCATCAAGTTCACTGCCCAGGGAAGATGATAAACTTCATAACTATACAAATATGACAGCCCAGTGGTCAATATAGCAATAGGATGTATATAAATAATGTCAGTATACTCTCTAACTCCACTAAAGGTAGTCTTAAAAACACAATTATGGAAATATAAATAAAATATTCCTGAGTAGGTAGGTGTTTGTAAAAAGAAAACAAGCCATGGCTGGTGGCACAGTGGATCTGTGAACCCAAAGGTCGCTGGTTTGATTCCCAGCCAGGGCACATACCAGGTTGCAAGCCAGGTCTCCAGCCAGGTTTGTAGCTGGAGGCAGGTGAAACACAACCATACACTGATGTCTTTCTCTCTGCCTCTCTCCCTACTCCTCTCTCTAAAAATAATAAATAAAGTCTTAAAAAAAAAAAAAAAAACTCAATCAATATGGGAATATTATGAAGTTCCTTCCTTGGATTTGTATCTTTTAAAGTGGGCTATTTATCTAAATAGAAATCTCCAAGACAGCCCTCCTTAAAATCAGAACAATGCATATAATGACCTTTTGAGGATAAGTCTTTGTATCCTGTGAAACTTTTCCATTTTTATATTCAACTCTTTCAAGCTTGCTTCCTATCACTAAACTGTTTTTTTTTTTTTTTTTTTTTTTTTAATCCTACAGAATGTTCCCAAATTGCTTCTGCTGGTAAATTATTCACAGAAGGCAAAAGCTTTTAAATAGGTTTGACAAGGCAACTTCTTTAGCAAAGTCATTAAGATAAGAGACCTGGGCAGGGCTAGACTTTATTCAGATTAGACACAAAGTCTAGCTGTGTGAGCCCAGGTTTTTCTCTTCTCTCTCTTTGCACCTCATGGTTTTTCTTTTTTCTTTTTTTCTTTTTTTGTATCGTTAACTAAATGTCATTTAGTACAACAAATCACCATGCCACTTTGCCACAAATAATGTAGGTTGCTAGAAGCTCACAAAACCATCTCACTTGCAGTATTGTAAAATACTAAACACAGAAATAAATGTAGCTTGAGGGAAAAAAATTCCTTCAGGGTTCAGAGGTGATGTTAGAGACCGAACATTAAAGGCAACCTGCTTCAGGTGGTTCTGATGACAGCAACCATTAAAGAATAAGGTTAAGACTGGGTGTAGTGGGTATATTTGCCCAAGGTAAACACAAGAAGGAGTCTCTAAAAGCACATATGTGCTTATTTAAACAATATTTAGTGGCTGCAGAATTCTCATGCCACAAAAGACATATGTTTAAACGTCGGTGGTATCAACTGATAACCTCAAAGTTTACTGCCAACCTGACCTCAAAAGAATCAACACAATTTATCTGTTGGGCAATATGAATGGAGAGGAAACTGCATTGGCCAAATTACAGTATTATTTAGGAAGCAGATCACAAAAGGGAACTAAGAACTTCAAAGTTTCTGGCCAGCTGTTCAGAGAGCTTCCTCTCCATACATAATTAATTAATCAAACTCCACATATAATTACAGGCAATCTATATTAAACCTGGTGTTAATGATTAAACATTGCTGACTATAGAACTCTATAGTCTCAATTTTGTTAATTAAATTGGAAAAATAACCCAGGTTTAACAAAATACCTTATTTGTTCATGACTCACCTATTATATTGTCATAGTCTTTGAAGATTCTAACTTGTCAAAAATCATCTTAAGTCCCTTATGAAAAGAAGATTCAGTATGTGGAAAGCTAAGGCCTTTTGCCTGGATCAAGTGGTTCTCCTGTCTCAGGAAGATCACCTTCTGAGGTGACCCTGTGCTGAGGACCAGGGTTACAGTCCCAGGCAGCGCAAAGCATGATAAAAAGGATGAAGTAAGGACCAACCCACACAAACAACAGGCTTTTCCTCAGTAGCTCATTAAATGCCCTTTTTCAGTTTCCACATTGCCATTGTTTCCAATGGGAGTAGGCATTACACCCTTGAAATATGACAGAATCTTATTTTCCATCATAACATTTTACACCTTGGAAAAATTTTAAATGCTCCTTATTCAAAGATCACAAAAAGTCAGTTCACAGGCCAAATATAACCTCAGATAAGTTTTGCTGAGCTCATAAAATTATTTTTTTTAGTGTATATTAGTTGTAAACTTTAAAAAGAATACACCCTGGCTGGTGGCACAGTGAATAAGGTGCCAGCCCATAAACCCAAAGGTCATTGGTTCAATCGCCCATCCAGGGCACATAACCAGGTTGCAAGCCAGGTCTCCAGCCAGGTCTCCAGCTGGAGGCAGGTGAAAGGCAACTATACATTGATGTTTTTCTCCCTTTCTTCCTCCCTCCCTGCCCTTCTTCCTAAAAATAATAAATAAAATCTTTAAAAAATAAAATTAAAAAATAGCCCTGGCTGGTAGCACTGTGGATAAGATGCCGGCCTGCGAACCCAAAGGTTGCAGGTTCGATTCCCCAGCCAGGGCACATAACCAGGTTGCAAGCCAGGTCTCCAGCCAGGTCCATGGCTGGAGGCAGGTGAAAGGCAACCATACATTGATGTCTGTCTCCCTCCCTGCCTCTCACCCTTCCCCTCTTTCTAAAAAGAATAAAATAAAATCTTAAAAAAAAAAAGATATTAAAAAAAATAAAAAGAATTTCCTATATAAACATCTATGTCTGCCTCTTTTTTTGAATGCCTATAAGAAGAAGTAACATTTGAGGCCGAGTTATTGTAGCCCCCATAAATCTATTACACCAGTTTGCAAGCTTCTTCTACATACTTAACTAATGTGGATCCTCTAATGATAGTTGACTCTCTAACTCTCTGCTCTAGCTCAGCCCACTAAGGTTTCAGAGAAGAGACCCAAGGCTCGGAGACAATGATGTCCAAAAATCAATAAGCCAATGCCAGAGCCAGACCTAGAGCCTAGTTCTTTCCCCTGTACTTCTCTACCTCTCCTTTTGATATCCTACTTGACTATGATTCTGAAGTACTGATTACAATGGCATGTTGTAACTACAATAACTATAACCATGAAATATATCTTTTTCAATGAACAAAATCAATTAAGCAATAAAATTTGTTGATTAAAGACATATTTGGGGTCAATGTAGGTAGAAAACTGTGAACAGGATTCAAAAGAAAACCAAGAACTTTAATATTTCTGCCCAGCTGTTCAGAGATTCCTCTCTTTCTGTAATTACATGTCATTAGAAGTTTAAAAACATGAACACTAATTTTTAGTTTGAATCAAGTTTTCTTTTGCCAATAAGTTAGATCCTGCCTTTTTCACACTTTTGGACTGATCCCTTTTAACACCAGGTATTAAACCTGAGGAATGTGAAAAGCCTATGATTCTTTGATTATTGGAACATGAAGTAAAATACTATTAAGACCACTAGAGTTCTTAGTTGTAGATCACTGTCTAAAATGGACTGACAGATTCTTCCTAAAGCTATGAATCCTTGCTATTACTACTCTGGTTGCACTTGTGTACCTCCATACGCCACAGCCTATGGTAACCATGGATGGGATCTTGGAATGTTTCCAGGCCTGTGAAGTCCTTATAACTTTGAGAAGCCCCATTTTGTCTTTATTCCCACATTGAGTGACCAACAGATGGTATAAGTACTCCAAGGCTCTCAAAATAAAAAATCAACAACCCACATTAAATAGGTGTCCCCTCCTTTGAGACTATATCTCAGAGATATAGTCTGAGCACTAAAATACTGCCACAAAATTTGTGTTTTATTGTCTTCCCCCTCTTCCTGAGTCTTGAGATCACACCCCCATCCTTCATGTGTTGTCAGTAGGGAATAGTAGATGCAGAGGGAAAGAAGAGAATGCAAGGGACAGGGATTCAGAGAGAACTGGGCAGTTGGCATTTAGACACAGACTCCACAGAAAGTGCTGGCTCTTACCGATACTCCCTGCCTCACACTCTGACCATTACAACCATGTGTACATAACCCCATCTTTCTATTAACTTAGCATTCACGGTTCTGCATTGAGTATCATGAAGGTATTATAGCCCGGGATTCTGTAACTGGAATATCACAGTTTTCTCCTTTATCAAATGAAGAATTTGGACTGGTATCTAAGATCAAAAGGCAAAAGTTGCAAGATTGTATGAATTGTTAGTTACTTAGCAAAATCCTTCTAATTCAGAAATAGAACACTTTGACATTACAGAGAAGATGCTGCTGTATAGGTATTAGTCACCTAAAAGAAGGCTATCGTATTATTATTATTATTTTTTTTTTTTTTTTTTTTTTGTCTTGACAGTGGATTTCAGAGATTATGTCATCTTTTCAGGTCAACTCAATAAACATTTATTTAGCCTTGTTAGATGCTGGGGGCACAGGTAGGCAATCAACAATTCCACAAATATTTGAGAAGATAACATTTAAATTGACACACAAATATTGTCTCTAGGCAGAGAAAACAGCAAATGCAAAGGCCTTAAAAGTTCGGCATGCTGAAGAAGTTTGAAGAGCATAAAGAAGGCCAGTATTTATAAGGAAACAGTGGGAGACAAGGCCCAGCAGGAGACCAGGATTAGATCCTGAGTCCAGGGAAAGACTGCAGATTTCATTCTGAGTACAACTTACATTTTGTTCTTTGTGTGGGTGGAGAAGCAGAGAAGAGAGGCATCTAACTCAGCAAGACTGACAGGGTGAGGCGATCTGAATGTACTGCAAATATTTATGGCTAAGTTGGGGCTAAAATAATTAATATGGTTAGCAGGAGAAAGGAGAGTAGAAAAAAGGTTGAAAGAAAAAAGGGAAAAGGAGAAAAAGAGAAGGCAGTGGAGGTAGAAAAAGCACCAAAAATAATAAAATGGAATTTTCATGATGTTTGGGGGACAGGGGTTGAGTCTTACTAGACCATAAAATAGGGAATGGATCAGGCAGCATCTGAGTCTGAGACTGGGTCAGTGGGTCCATGCTGGAAACGTTGCTTTTACCATCATAGCTATTCAGATCTATAAAACACATGTGCTTAATGTATGCTAAGATCCTATATTTTATTACACTACTCCTGTGGCCAGAGGGTTTATAATACTATGCAACACACTTTTCCTCTCAACTTCTAGCCTAGTGCTAGCAGATATTTGATAAATACTTGTAGCTTGGGGACTGTTAATTAAACCTCACTGACAATTTCTATTCATTTTTTCCAAAAGCATAACCAAGATTTTCACCAAGTCAGGTAGATCAAGAAAACCTGTAGGCATTGATAATTGTTGCTTAAATTCATGGTGACAAAATGTTAAAAGGGCCCTATCACCTCCCTTATTTCTGGCCTTTAAAATTAATAAGGCATTTCCTTAGAGAAGAAGATCTTACAGGACATCATAACTTACATATAAAAGCTTGATAGTCTTCAAAATACTTTTATATATATAATGCTTTATCTTCATAGCAACTCTTTGAATTAGGCAAGGTAGCTATTATCATTTTCACTCGACTTTTGTGACAACTGAGGTTCAGAAAGGTCCCACAACCAACAGACTGGAGCCAGGACAAGAGTACAGAGACCTTTGACTCCTGTGTTATTATTACCATGGGCTTACCCTGGTGAGAATAATTTTTAAACAGACAAAGGCACCATCATTTTATCAGTTAAGTAGTAAAAGAGCAATAAATTCTCTCTAAGCAAGTCCTCATGGTTTGGCCTCATCTGGTCTAGTGTTTCCTGTTACCATAGCTCTCACTGATCCTTCATCACTCTAGGTTTGGCAAGTCAACTATATGTCTGGCTGGAATGGCTCAGTTGATTGGGTGTTGTTCTGTAAAACAAAATGTCGTTGGTTCGTTTCCCAGTCAGGACACGTGCCTGGGTTGTGGGCCTGGTCCCCAGCTGGGATGCAAGCTAGGAGCAACCAACTGATGTTTCTCTCCCTCTCTTTCTCCCTCCCTTCTCCTCTCTCTAAAAGATTAAATAAATGTAAGCTTAAGAATGGGGGATGCCTTTTTCATTATTTTCTATGAGAAGGGACTGCTTTTGGGGGGAAACTTAGGGTCTCTCCAAAAATTAGAACTGTTAGGACCAGGGGACACATGGAGGGCTCCCCTATATCCGTGCCCTCCACCAGGCGCAGGTGATGGCCACCACACTTTTCACAGGCTCTGAACTGCAGTAATAGCCTGCTAAAGCACTCCTGCCAACATACAGAAAAATAAGACCAGAGAGATTTCTACATTTGGGGAAACCCCTAGCTGACATCAAGAAGGGCTGCGAAGCAAGATACTTGGCTCAGCCATGTTCCAATCAAAGCTTAGAGAGCCAGGTTCACATCCCACCCCCAAACTGATCTCCCTGTATCCTAGCTTGACCTCTCCAAGATGGTGAAAGGTCTTGTTTATATCTCACTGTCTCAATATTTACCATTGCTTCTTCTTTCCCTTTGTTTTCTCAGAGATGTTGGGTGATATATGAGTAGAAGGTGCATTCTGACCACCACATGCACTGGTGCCTCCAATACAGAAGTCCAGCTGGGGAAGCAGGAGCAGAGCAATCTCACCCAGGTGCACCCCAGAAAAAGACAGTGACCCAGTGATATCCAAACCATTTGGCTCCTCTCACAGGTCAGGGTTCTGCTCAAGCTGATGCAAGGAACTGACTGGCTTCCTGCCTCCACTTCAATCACCACTGTTCACTTCCTCTCCACTGCCTCCCTTCTCACAGCTGTGACCCCGTCTGTCCCACAGGCCCCTCCCTTCCTTCATCCCCAGGTGAAGAATAAATGATTCTACTCTATCTCCAACCTCACTATCTCTTACTGAGTGAAGCCTTCCTGTGCTCATCCCTTTCTCCAACTGGTCTCATACACAGGACCTGGAAAAGAGGCCTAGTTTTTTAGAAAATCATGCTTCTGTACATTTCTATTCATAAAAGTCTGTGATACCACCCCATTGTGTTTCCATGAATATTCTTTTCTGTGGGAAAATTAATCCCAGGTCACAACGAGTCCCTGGACCAAAAGTAGATTTGGTGCTATTGTACCCTGGCTCATTAGGCTTCCAGAAATTTGTTTGTTTTACTCATTCTCTTGGTCTTTGTCTTATCTGGTTTCTGTCCTTATTTTCAGGTGTTCAAAGAGGGTTTTCATCTCTCTCCTCTCCCCTACAGTTTCATAGTTATTTTGAATTTCTTCCACCCATCCTTCTTCCTGTAGGTTCTCTGCTTAAGGTGTATGGATTGTTAGAAGCATCCTATGTGGATCATTGGTTACTTTCTATATAGTCCTGCATTTCTCCAGTGACTGGTGGTTTTTGCTGGATATGCTTATAAATGTTTGTGCATGGGGGAGGGGGTGGAGGGCTACTATTATTTTTAAAGCAAAAAAAAATGTCTATAGCACTGTGTAGCCCTTGCCAGGGGAAGTCACAATCTGGCTGCCTCTCTACCAGAAACAAACTACCCATCCGTTCCTTGAGCCATGGCCAGAGCCAGCATGTGGCACTGGCCTGTCGCCAAGTGGCTCTGCTACTGGCAGGGAGGTGATGACAGACTGAGGGGGATTCAGAATCCTCTCATTACATTTTCTCAGGGAACCCAGTCCAAATTCATTTCCCTGCTTCATACATTCCGCTGTAGTCCAAGCCAGTGAGCACCACAGAAAATGGAGATTTTTAAACACACTTAACACGACAGGGTTGTTTTCTCACATTTGAGTTTCGTAAATTACAGGGGAGGAACGGTGCTGGGAGCTTTCCTTGGGCACAGATATGTGTGGTTCTGTCTTTCAGATTGAATGCTGGTAACCTGGCCCCCAGGTGGAAGTGAGGACAGAGAGAAAAGATTTAAGGGGGTTCTTTGCCAAATAGGGGTCAGACTTGCCAAGACCTTCTTGGAGTAGCTCCTGCTTTCCTGAGAAACTCCAGGATTCAAACGGCACCAACCCGATGTGAGAAAACCCTTCCACCTGCCCGCGGCCCCTCCTCTTTGGCTGAGAACTGGAATGGCAGGTCCACCTGGCTGTGTGAAAACAAAGAGGTCCTTCTCTCTGCCTGTAGCTTTATGGGTTGGCAGCTCCGGAAAAGCCTCCCTTTGATCTTGAGCTTTGAAGGGATCAAACAAGCTGCTTTAATGGGTGGGAATGCGGCTCTGAAAATCCTACCTTTTGTCAGTAAAGCATTTCTCCTTCTCCTCCTGGGGCAGGTGCAATCAGAGATGGAGTCTGCTTTCCAGGCGCAGAGCCAGATGTTTCTTCTCACAACAAGTAGAACAAAGGAGTGAAAGTGAGACCAGGGCAGCAACTGACAGGGCCCTGTCCGCAAATGAGCTTCACAGGTTGGGAGTTACTGCTTGATGTGCTCCTTCCCGAAACCTGCCTTCATTCAGTGCACTGGTTTCACAAAGGCCAGAAATCAGCTGCTTTGGTGCTAACTGGTTGATCAGGACTTCTTGGAGCTTTTAGAGTCTGTTTGGAAGAGGGCTCACCTTTCAGCAATGGGATTGGGGCTAACATCTTTTGATTTATATAATATGTTGCCAACCCTTTTCAGCCTAGGATTCCAGACTCCTTCCGAAGGCCAACATGGCTTTTCCATAACCACTTTTGTTCCCTCAGCCTATGCTGCTATATGACAGCAAAATAGAAAAGGAAAAATCGGAGTATGGTTTGCTTCCTGAAGAGCATTCCAGCATGACTCTAAGAACGTGCTGTTAAAATCTCCTAACAGATAGGCAATTAATACCTTTCTGAAGTTCACCTGAAATAAGCAAATTCAGCACACTCTTTAATTCCTGGATAAGTTAGTTGAACCCGATTTCCTTGTAACTCGTTTCCAGAAATTGCCTTGAACACCTTTAGGGAAAAGATACTGGCGATTATGCCTCCAAATGATTCCATAACTGTTCATGCTAGCAACTGACATTTTTTTGGTGATGCTTATATTTTATTAAGCATCCTTCAGAACTGATCTCCCAGGTACACCTATTTTGCAAGTCCCCAGTCTCAGGCATGCTTTCTGAAGAGAGGAACTCCCAGAGCCAAGGAGTTGGGGCAACCTTTCAGTGCCAGTAAAATTCTCACCGAGCATTACATTTCAAAGTCTCTTAGAAGAAACTTGTTGCATATTCTTTAACCCACATATCCCTAGTTTATTTGGCCAGGGGGCATGTTTTTCATATAATGGTTAACATTCCATCAAACTCTTAGGAGACCGGACTTCGAGATATTCTGCCTTAGAGAGCACTCATAGGGTATACCCAGAGCACTTTCTTAACAAATTTCCAGCCCCTCCCCCTGGGATCTGGCTTGGTAGGTCTGTAAAGGGGCCTGGGATCCTGATTTTTAACAAGGACATCAGGATCCTTATCAATGAGGTCAGTGTCAGAAATTCCGGCCTTCTGTATAACTATTCTCTTCACCTCTTGATGCACACACATAAATATGCATGCCAGTTATGAAAGCACACTGTAAAAGCCCTGACCCCTGAAGGCAACAGAGATGATTTCCTCTTGGAATAAAAGGCAGAGGTAATGTAATGTAAGCAGTGTCATTCTAACTCAAGTTGAAGCCTAAAAAGTCAGCCTACTTTTGTTTTGCCAGGCCCCTGGGGATAGAGAGCAAGCATAGCAGCCTAAGAGAAAGCAAGCAGCCAGGAGGCCCAGCCGCAGGAAAGTGCACAGACATGGAATGCAGCCACTTGAGTTTAGGAACCTTGCTCCGCTGTCCCACATTTTCCAGGCCTTGACTTCCTCTTCTGTAACATCAGGGACGATAAAAAATAATAGTATTCCCCAACATAAGGTATTAGAGAGGATTAAATTACACAACTTGGGAAATTGCTTAGTGTACCTGCTGGCATGTTACAAGTGCTTGATAAATATTAGCTCTAATTTTTTCTTTAAGCAAAGATTTTAGGAAGCATGAATGAAGGGAAGAGAGAAAATGGAGATAAGACCTGGCCTTCGATGCAGGGAAACTCACCCCAGCAGGAGGCTCTTCTGAGTAAGACCCAAAAATAGGACGTGGTGAGTTTGCTTTTCACCTTACCTGTGGAGCTATCTGGCAGCTCTCAGACTCCTGCGGTGGGAGCAGGTTAGCATTTCAGGAAGCCTCTCCCTGCCCCCAGCTCCCTGGGACACTAGGAGCTGACCTCAGCTTCCTCAGCCAAAAAGTGCAAGGCAGCGCAAAAAGGGTTACTACCACGTTTCTAAACAAATAAGGACTGCCAAGGCTTGGTGCTGATATGAAATTATAATCAACACATTCATGGATTGGTAGTATTTATCATGTTGTTAGCATTGTAAATTTGTACCATTGTAGATTGGAGTCACACAGCTTGGGGCCCTGTACCTTCACCTATTGTTTTCCCTGTGTTATGATAAATTTCTAGCAACACTTGATTAAAACTGCCAATTTGTTGGGAATAAAGAGAATCTCTAGACACCACCAGGACTAATTACGTTGTCCTTGCCAAAGGGGTAGTTGAATAATTGCATGCGATTATTGCACAGGCATGGCGCTTTTCACGTCAGTAGCAAAGCAATGAAGATTGATTCCCTTTAATTAATCATTCAAAAATAGCCCCCTTGTATCATTCCCCAAATAGGAGGGAGCATGTTCCTACATCTTTCTTGCAAAAGGCACCTGGATGCAATTGCTTCCCTGATGAGACATCAAAATGTGTGTGCCTGTCCGAGATAGGAGGACCTCTCTGTAATTGATTGTGGATCCTATTCTGATTCTTTATACCCAGTTCTGAACTCTCTTTGTAGTCCTAACAGTCCTGGAGCACATTTACATAGCTTTCATTAATTGTAATTCTGGCTTCTTATTAGAAAGGGAGGTAACAGCTCTTATCTGATTCAATCTGGGCCATATTTTGCATTTCTACTAACATGATATTTCAGGCTTGAGTATTCCTATCATTTGGCTTTGAAGGACCAAAACCACTAGTGGATAGTATGTTATTAGAAGGCATTGATATACACTGTTACATATTATTTGCATTGTGAGTTTCTTGCTTTTTCTAAGCTATTCAAATTCACCCTTGTTTATTTTGAAAACATTGATGTCTACTATCTCAACTCACCTTTGAAATTTTTAGCACATTGTTGACCCAGCAATTTTATACAAAAAACTAATGCAAGTTCAAACAGGAGTTAACTCCTGTAGGAAACTACATCCATCTGTTCATTAACACATTGCTGACTGGCAATTTTATAGCAAAAGCTAATACAAATGCAAGCATGAGTTAACTCGATATCAGTCAAACATTTGGGCTAGAAAATATGATTTTTTTCATGATTGGTCAACAATGTGTTAAGATACATCAAGTTAGTATCTTAAAATGTTGCTTTTTTAAAACATATACTCTTATCATTAATATGACTCTTAACAGTTTATTTTGGAAAAAGATTCAATCAGCAATGTATGTACGTGGATGGTCTTCTGCAAAAGAGTTGTGCTTGATGCTTTGGTGTGATGCTAAAAGTGGGAGAATGGCACAGATTTCTAACTGGGAGTCAAAATTGCGAAGTAGGAAATGTCCCATTTTGGCACATCTCCACTTCCCACACCCTGCTGTCAACAACTGTTCCTCTCTTTTCCATTTCCAAAAAATATCATATTAATAAGTTTTTACATAATCTTATTTTCAACTTTTTAAGTCACTAGAGCAATAGGACAGGTGTCCATTTTAGTATGTCATCGCCTCTATTTTTGCTATGAAACTTTCTCTCCAAAGCTCCTTATCCTTTCCACTTCCTCTTTGCACACTCCTCGTTGTGAGCCAAAGTCCTTCACCTGTCATCCTGCAAGACTTTGTCCATCCAGCAAACACAAAAATGAAAAGAACACAGAGATGCAGCATGTGCGAATCATATCAAGCTTCGTTCTGTGTGTACTTAGATATTTATCAATGATAGTTTTGTTTTTTGCATTTAAAAATAAAATGTTTGAATAATTCAAGAGTTAATTGGTTGTCTACTTGTGTGGGGTTGTCTTTTAAGTAAATTATAGAAACACAGAGCTAAATAGCATCTCCAATAGCATCTGTCCCTACATGTTGAGAGAAGAGCTCAAAAGAGGAAGTGGTCCTTTCTATGGATGTTCAGCAAGGATTGATAAAAGGACGGAAGGCAGAGGAGGGAGGAAAAATGACACATGAGCAGAAACACAGCTTACAATAGGCACTGTAGGGTGGGAGATGACCCTCTATGGGACATTAACTCTGGCATTAATATTTAACTTTTGAAACTGAATTTTTGCATTGGACAACATGCTCCTATAGGATAATTGTTAGAATGAAAAACCATACAGGTCAAGAAATGGATATTAGAGATTCTTATTAAAAAATCATGAAAATGACAATGGTGATATCAAAGTATGGTGCCTGATGCCATGTTTTCCAGAACCTCAGTATTTGAAGTTTTGAAAAGAAGTTCAATTTATTAATCAAGTATTTTTCATTTCCTTATAGAAATTCAATTTTACTCTCATCAGTGAGGAATAAAATAATATATTTTTTTAAAGTATCACTTGTGGCTCTCTAAGCTTCTCCATCATCACTCCTCTTCCTCTCTCCTCCCACTATTAGATGCAGAGAAAAGAGCTGGAGTGAGGATATATATTGGCTAATGATGGCTGGGAACCAGCAAACATGAGGCTTTGTGGCCCTGAGCTCATGGTTAGACAGTGGGTTACTGTGATACCACTTGGAGAAGCATGGTAGTGACAGCCAGAAGCTTCACTTAGGAACACACCTCTTGAAACCTCTACCTTAGCTTTCCCAAGTGCCCCATGAGACTAGCCTCCTGTCTTCAGGTAAATTGGGTGGGCATCAACAAATGCTTCTTACTTGATTGCATACGTTAGTAGTTCTCCAATTTTAATCTGTATTACTTGGAGAACCTGTTAAAATGTAAATCCTGATTTAGTAGTTTTGAGATAAGGCCTGGAATTCTGCATTTCAAACAAACTTCAAGGAGAGACTGATGCTGCTGTGCTGCTGGACCATATACTCTGAGTGGCAAAGGTAAGTATCACTGTCATCTGGGCACTGCCTCAACATGCACCTTAAGTCCCTGTCTCAGAACAGTTCTAGCGAACATGATCTCTCCATTCTTTGAAAGGGTTCAAAGAATCCTTTCATATATTCTCAATATGTAGTTGCTATATGTTTTAATACTAATAGTCTCCATTTTATTTTCTCACATCATCCATACTTATAACCACTAGGTAGTAGGTGGGAGGGGGAGAGAGTTATGGTTCATAAGACAGTGAGAGCTCTCTCCCAAACTCCTCTCTACCTTCCCAGCAATCACTCCTATCACGTCACTGCTAGGATTCCTCTTACCCCTGAGCCTTCTGACTGTTGCTCAATTGTATTCTAAGCGGAAAATGAAGATGATCTTTAAAAGTGCAATGGCAGTAGAGACATAAAGGTGGAGCTGGATATGAGAATTATAGTAGAAGGTCAAACACCATATAAAACATATAATTTACAATTAAGCTAACGTAGTCTTGAAACTCCTTGTCAATAGTTTGCTAGGGCGGCCATCATAGAGTATCACAGACTGGGTAGATTAAACAACAGAAAATTTTTTTTCCACAGCTCTAGAAGCTAGAAGTCAGAGATCAAGATATCAGTAAGGTTCGTTTCTTCTGAGGCCCCTCTCTGTAGCTTCTCCTGGTGGTCCTTTATCTCTGTATTCTAATTTATTCTAGGACACCAGTCATAACGGATTAAGACCTACCCACCAGACTTCATTTTATCTTAAATACTTCTTTAAAGGCCTTATCTCCAAGTACAGTTTCTTTCCAAGGTACTGGAGCTTAGGACTTCAACATATATATTTTGAGAGGATATAATTTAGCTCATAAAACCGAAGTTTTAGCCATCACTGGTTCCCATTGTGCTGTCTCTATCATCTGTAGGGGAGAATTATTTTAGGCTGATTTTTTAAAGTATTTTTTTTAAAGATTTTATTATTTTTAGAAAGAGGGGAAGGGAGAGAGGCATAGAGGGATAGAGACATCACTGTATGTTTATCTTTCACCTGCCTCCAGCTATGGACCTAGCGGGAGACCTGGCTTGCAACCTGGTTACGTGCCCTGGCTGGAAATAGAACCAGTGACCTTTGGGTTCTCAGGCTGGTACCTTATCCACTGGGCCAACAGCCAGGTGATTATTTTTAAGAAACAAAAGACCCAGGAAGAGCTTTTTACCAATCTATGCACCCACCCTAACTGACTAAATTAATTTAGATAGGGAGCCAGGATGGAACTATCAGCAGAGATAACTACAAAGAATATGAAATAGTTGTAGATTAGGAGGAACTCTGAAAAGCCTGTTTGTTCAAAGTCCTTTGTCTCTTCTTGGCAGGACAAACACTGGTTTACAAAAATTTCGCTCTTCCCACTTTTCTGGAAGTTGTGTTTCTCCCCTGTGTAGTCCCAGACCCTTGTCCTCTAGATGACATATAGGCCTCAATTGCAGATTGCCTTTGTGTCTCATATCTTTATGGAGCCCTGGTACATACGAATTAAAGTTGGTTTTCTTCTGTTATTCTGTCTCATGGCAATTCCATTCTTAGACCAACCAAGAGAACCAAGAGTGAGGGTGAGAATTTTCCTTGATACCTCAGTGACCTGGCAGTGAAGGTATGCTTCCGAATGCATGTGCTGGGCTACAGCAGTTGCATACTTTTCCATCAGGTCCTCACCAATTAAAGTGAAAAATAATGATGTAATAAAAACCTTTTCTATCTATGCATTAGAAGTGGTAGCTCTTATTTGTGAGTGGGTTAGGTCAGAATGATCAGTGCAGACAGACTGGATCTGAGGTCTAACGTGAGCAGCATCCTAGCATCCTGAGAGCTACTCAGGGTCCCCCGCATGGATAGGTCAGAGCATGCTGGGCAGGATGAAGACTTCCTTCCCCTGTTTTATCTGTACCTCTATAGATCCAACCTCAAATCAAAACGTTATTTTTTACAAATGCTAGCATTTTTACTAAAGAAACGCAAAATCATACACACACACACACCCCTCTCATACCCCCAGCCTTAGGAGATATGTCCCAGAAGTATCAAGCCAATGTCAATATAATTAAAACAGTTTATGTGGCCAATACTTTTGGGACTGACCTTGTATACGCTATCAAGAACCAGTCCCTTGCCTCCAACTAAATGCACCAGGAGGTGTGTAACTGCACTGCCATGTTTTTAAGTCCTGAGGTTGCAACACCTGATAATCAATATTCTAGGTGTAATTTCAAATTCTGTGCTATTTTCCAGAGGACCATTAGCCTTTAAGGCTCACATTAGGTGGTGTAAGGCTTCCTTTGATTTGTCAGTCACTATCACCCCTAGGTCCCCTTCTGTCTTTCTGTTTCTGATATTTCTCCTACCTGCAAGGCCTGGACAATGCAATGGCATGCTATAGAGAAAAATAAAGTACTTTCCAGCTCCCCAAATTGTCTCTTCTGGGAGCCTATTTATCAGAAGATGCAACACAAAAGAGAGGAAGTGCTGTAGGTAGATATTATAAATTCCACTGGGGTTTCCGAAGTTGAACCATCTATTTTATTCTAGCAGGAGATGTTTTCTATATATCAGCTGATTGCACATTCATTCTTTAATCTTTATACATGAAAAGCTAAAAGCAGAAAACCATGGACTGAAATTTTCTCTGTAAATTGTTGAACATTTGCAACAGATATAGAAAATCACAGTGTGAAAGCTGTTAAAGCTGTGAAAAAATAAATTGGAGGCACCGCAGGAAATGAAGGTTTTTACGTAAGGACAAGGAGCCAGCCAGAGTTTTCAAGTCCATTTTGTAATAAAGGAAATTATGATCCACATAAAGCCCACTTTGGGAATTTCACATTTTGATGGATAATATGCTTACAACAATTAGTATGAAATGTTCCTGGCTTACCCATGACATGTTTTCTAATAGATAGTCCACATGCATCTTTAAGAAAATGTAGCTGCTAATATTTGAGGTGCAGATAATTTCTTGGTTCTCATTTAAAATACCATAATGCCCTCCTTGCTCCAGGCAGGCAAAAATAAAATCTCAATTAAAATAAAAGCAGGCATGGTTCCAGTTAAGCAACGATCATTTAGAATTAATGCAAGAAAGCCTTTTCCATAAAATGCACAGTCAGAGTGGTACGGGAGCAATAATACCAGATTGGGATTCAGCCTCCCAGGTCCTGACTAAGTTCTCTTTTACAACCGGTTGTTTAATCTTGCATACTTCACATAACCTCTCTGGACAATGGCTTTCTCATGGATAAAAATGAGATCCTTGTGCCTATCATCTCTCAGGCCTCATCTTAGCTTGGAATGCTGGGCCCTAAGAAGCCCTTATTACACTAACAAATAATAGTACTCAAAGGGGCTTGGTTTCACTACAATCTAAACTCAAGAAATTACAAAAATATTACAGTGGGTAGGTTCAGAGGTCACAAATAGGCAGCTCTGTGCCACATTTGGTTTTCAGCACTTTGCCTGCCTAAAACAGCACTTGAATTAAAAACTTCAACAACTAACAACAATACAAGTAACCTTTTAGATGCTCCATTAGCGACAGTACCCTGCTTCTCAATCAGCCTCCATGTGGCCAGATCCATTCACTTTTATTGCATGTCTGACCCCATGGGAATTTGAGTTTGTGACTTGGACCTGGTATTCATTAATTCATTAAACAATTTGCTGAGCTCCAATTTTATGTGTCAAGCACTGTTCTAAGTAGTGGGTTATAACAATAAATAAAATAAGACAGAATTCCTACAGCATGGATATCTAGTTGAATCATTTACCTTGAAGTGGATTGCCCACACATTTGGAAGTGAAAGTCAGAGAAAACTTACTCAGGGCTACCTTTGTTTCTAAAATAGAGGCCATGGTTGACTCAAGACACTGTACTAGTTGTCATGGTGCCTCAGAAAATGCAAAACTGGGTCAGTATTGTTATAAACTTTTCTAGGCACACAAGATGTATAAATTGTTTTTACTACTCTCCTCTGCTGATAGCAAACATGCCCCTCCTCGCCCATGTCTATGGTTTAAGAAGTTTTGGTTATTTTGCTGAACAGCAACCCCTAAGGCAGGGGAAATAGACCCTTTTGTTCCATGTTCTAGCTCTGCCTTGTCCCCATGCCTCATTTCTTCGTCACTCAATCTGTTTTCAGTCCCAGTCTCTTTTCAATCCACGGCTCGTCTCTGAGTGTAGAGGTAAGGCAGAGCTTTATCTCTGTATCAAATTATCAGTGAAAATGTCTCCAAATTTGTCTTTTTCAGTCTATATATTTACCTGTGGTATAGGGGGAAGGCGGGAAAGGGAATATTAAATTAAATATTATGATGATTACATATAGTAATTATTACATGATCATTGCAATAGTGGGAAGGAAACTAAACTAGGAAAAGAATAAATGGAATAATGAAACCAACTACCTGCCAGTGTGAAAGAAAAAGGAAAGCCTTCAAAATCAGTGAAAATTGTTGAAAAAAGAAGGCTCTCAGAACTAGTGAAAATTGTTCTCAGGTTTTCCTGTCTGTCATCGCATGACTATAAGAAGTTTGTTGGAAAGAAAGCTGAACAGGTATCTAAACTCCAATATCCTGACTCCTTGACATATCTTAGCTTCTATTTCTAGAAATGAAGAGAATTGTTCTACTGGTGCGAAGTAGGAGGGGCGTGGGAGGAATTGGCAGAGGCAATGGTAGGCAGTCTAGGAGGGGATTGGCTGAGAAGCTGATGCCTCCAGAGCCAATGGAAATTAAAAGAGGGCGGGCTCTTTGGCTTGTGAGCTTTTCTGGCTCTTCCTCAGGCTCTGGTTCTCAGGCTCTTCTTCCTCCAGGCTGCCTGGGTAATCTTGCTGCTGCGGCCAGCATTTCCCAATAGACAGTATTTTGGACGGGAAGGAACTCTGGGCACAGCCTAAGATCGAGCTGACATGGCAGAGGGTGGCAGGTTTATTCTTTGGGTGTTCTAGAGGGAAACAGGCTCTGAGGCAGAAGCCTGCCATTCTTCTGGAATTGGGTATCTTTTGTGTATTATGTTGTTTTCCTTTGTAAATGAACCCTACAGAAACTAAGAGGAGAAGGAAAGCAAAAGTGTTAGAGAGTAACCTTAATTGATAGGCTTTAATGGTTAAAGCTGTGACTTGATAGGCTTAAATAACTGCTTTTGAATGGAGACTCCTTTCCTTTGTCACCAAACCTTTGTCTCTGGAATTTTGTGTAGAAGATGGCAGCAAGACCCCAACTTGCTGTTTGGTAACAGTTCTCTACCATCACTGCACATTAGAAGGACCTAAGGAAAGTTTTTTGTTTGTTTGTTTTAAATGCAGATACCTACACTTCCTCAACCAATTAAATCAAAATCTTTGGACACAGGATACACACAAAAGAATACTTGACAGCTTCCAGGAAATTTGCATGTCCAGCCAGGGCTTAGAACTGCTGACTTAGAATATCCCTCAAAACAACTTTTATATAGCTGACACTAAATTAATGTCAGTTAAATTGAATTAATAAACACAAAGTTTCTAAGTCCAAAATTTTATAATTCTTATTATCCTTGGTAGAAATTTTATTTTGCCCTGACACCTTTTTTTTTTTTTTTAGCTAAAATACCTTTCCAATTTTACTGAAACTTTAGAGTTTCAGTAGAACTAAAACCAAATCAAAATAAAAGGGAACAAAAACAACGTATAGGTGACCCTGTAGTTTTAGGATTTGGAAGTTATTCTAAACAAAGCATAAGAGGAATTGAGAAGAATGTTCATGGGTTTAAATATAAAACATCTACAGATTCTGTATATCAGAACATATACTGCCAATATTAAATTGGCAAAAATATTTGCATATACACAAGCTAGAAATCATTGTTATTCTTACTAAATTCTTACAAATAAGCAAAATACAGGTAACATAATAGGCAAATTAAAAATTATACATAATAGAAGAAATATAAAACATTGATAAATACTGAACACTGTAAAGTTAGTATTCTATTTTGTTAGAGATCCACTTTTAAAGAAATAGATTTAAGAAATGTTTTTATCAAACAAATTTGAAGGATTAAATTGTTTTATCTTTCAAGAAATGATCAAATAATGCATTGAAATGCAAGGGCTCCCGTGTTTGTCTTATGATCAGGGCAATGTTCTTTCTAAGATAATCACTCCCCAGTTTTTCAAATATTCAACATACGCATGTTCGCTTCTTAAATGTCTTCAACAATCTCAAAATTTTCTTCCATGCTAACATTAACCATGAATCCTTTTTTTTCTAATAGTTAGGAAAATAAAGAATCTAAAGTTGGAGTTTTCACCCTGAGGAGACAGAAAATGAGCCCAATCTCAGAATAGCATGCCTGCTGGGAGAGAGATAAAACACATGAAACTTGGGAGGAAGGAAGAGTGAGGGCAGGGGAATGGCTGGCCTTAGAAATACCTGCTAGATATAAGAAAAGATAGGTAACAGTTACCAGAAGCCTTTCCATTTTCAAAGCTTTTTGGATTAGGAGTACCTAATGGCACCCAGAAGGCAAGAATCAAGAATTGTAAATGATAATATTAGAATGGTATTGAACATGTTTATGAATAGCCAAACACAAAAGAAAAGTTCTTATATACATTGTATGCCAAAAAAAAAAAAAGCATCTTCAAGAAGTTTATCAATTTCACACTCTTTTGGTGTCTATTTTCTGTCTTCAATTATCCTATGATGAGAAGAGACCCTTCCTTTCTCAGTTTTCTTCCAGACCTATCAAGCTGCAATTAGTCATACCTCTTACTTTTCTCTTAACCACAAAAGGAGAACATTAGCTGAGCTAAGGCCAATGTTCAATCTAAAAATAGCACAGACTTAGAGGTTGAAGCCTTTCCTAAATAGCATCATTATAGAATCTCCTCTAATAACCATTTCTTTATATAACAGTTTAAAAATATTGGAAGTGTTTGGTTTAAAAAATGATTTAAATTATAGATAAATGGACAGATAGACACACAGAATGTCAAGTTCAGGCTCCCAACTGTCACCCATAAATGTTGTTGATATGACTGAGCTGATTTACTGCTCACCATAGTATCATTTCAAAGGAACTTGGGGAGTGTCTCAGAGGTGGGAAGCAAGATCAGAAAGTGTTCAGAATTGAAAGTTTGTGTTAAATTAGGTTTGGGAACTTGATTAGAGTTGGGTAAGGGTCATGACATAACAAAGAATGATATGTAAAGGAGGGAAAACCTTTCCTGTATTCTCTTATGTTTAATAATTGAGACTTGCAAATTAAACTAACGACAGGTTAACAGAGAAAGGGTTTATTTATTTGTGCATGGAAACCAACAAAAGAAGTAGCTGGCTCACTAAATGATTCAAGTTAAAGGCTTATGAACTAACTGAGTAGGAGGAAGGGGAGGGGAAAAAAGGCTTCTAATGGGAAGAATAAATGGGTTTGTTTCTTTAGGAAAAACACATGGGTTCTTAGAATAATAGGGAGGTAATGTTTATATATAGAGTATGAGAAGTCTTGCTCCTTCAGGGCTGTAAAATTCTCCCAGAGAAGGCATTTAGGGTAGGTTTTATTCACAAATGTGTTCTGGGAGTAAATCTGCCCAAATGAAGGAATTTCGGGCAGCCTTGTTTTTCAGGAGTTGCTGCTTTTAGTTAGATGAAAGACACTCCAAGACAGCTTCTCTCTGCCTCTGCTGATTCTCAATTATACTCAGCTCAAAATAATTTGTATACCAAAGTGGCATATAGTATTTGGCACATTATGATCTCCTTCAAGTGGAAACAGCAAGGCAAGGATCTTTGAGGCCAGGAACTCAAAAGAATCTTGGATTTTGTAAACCATTGATAATTTCCATTGATGAACTAATGAATCTTATTGTAAAGATAATAATCAAGTTATCTGCCTGTAAAGTTTGCTGTTAAAGACAACAGAAAAATAGAGTCCTGCTAATGCAGAAAGTAAGATTTATGGGGTTAGATAGTTTAAGTCTTGTGTTGTGTGTTTGTGCATGTAGCTGAGATGTGGGGTACACTTAACAAATGGAATTTCTTCTCAAATCTATGAACAATAAGTGCAAAAAAAAAAAAAATCATAATTGCCTAACACTATACGTTGATTTGAGAGAAGTTCAAATTATTGAGCCTGCATTTAAGACTTGGACCTTTCTGTATCACCACTACCTATCACATTTTTCTGCCAGCCTGGATTATTCTCCCTATCAACCTTTACCTTCCTAACTCTCACTTTAAATGATCTTTTCCCAAATGTCCAAGCTTTTCTTTTCTTTTTTTTTTCTCTGGTTAATTGTCACCTAAAAACAATTATCATTAAACAGGCATGGGAGAAACTGAGTAAAATAAAGTTTAACACATTTTTTTTTTTTTTTTACTTAGACTTCTTGAATCCTTTTGTGATTTTTTAGATAAACGTATGGTATATATGCTTTTAATATATTTAGTATATAATATACTTGTAAATTGTTACAGTATACATGATTTTTAAGATAAGTATATAGGATATTTACCAAATTTACTTGGCCATGGAACACTTTTTGAAGTCCGTATCAAAAGAACAAATACTCCAAGAAAATAGTTAAAGAAAAAGTGCTCTATGTCCTACCTACTCTTTAAGACCCAGCTCAAATGCCTCATTGTCTTCCTCTATCTCCCTATTAAGACACTGAACATGAGATAGATCATTGAAACAGAGAGATTTCATTATAATGATGAATGTAGATTTTATTTCAAATTTAAGGATTATGTTCATGAGTAATATTAGGAAAACGAAATGAACCTTTTTGCCACCTAGTGACTATTATTAATATTCTAACTTAGAAGATGAAGAGAAAGGCCTCAGTGTCCATGAGCTGAGCCAGTGTCTGATGGCTACTCTGAGAATATATGGGGAGTCATGCAAGTGACTCCTCTGCAAACCAGTGCTCAACTTGCATAACCAACAAGCAGAGCAGCTATGAAATCAAAATCAGTTGTTTTCTTTTTAAGTGAAAGCATGTTTATACACAAATGTCCACAACAAATACCCACCAACCCTCTTCCTATTTCCTTACCTTTTTACAAAAGATATTTACCTTTTTCCTTCCTTCCTCTGTCCCTCCCTAACCCTCCACCCCACCCAAAAGGCATCAGGCATGCCTGAACAAGGAGGTCACCAGTATAGACAGACCTGAACCCACATTGGGATCAGCAGGAGGGAGTGGGAGGGGAAGAGCAGCCTGACGGGCTACATATATCAGGATATTATTTAATATCAAGATATTAAAATGATGGAAACCAAGTTTCTCCTGTCAGAAAAGAGGCACAGCATGAAAAGGAGGCCAGAAGGGACCTTGGGGTACTGGCTTTGAATTGGAGGCATTGATGTCAAGTCAAGGTTACACACACACACATACAAGAGTATGTACACTTGCATAGGGGGACAAAAGTAGGTTTATAATTGTATGCAAAACTCGGTGTATTCTTGTATTGTTTGTTAATTATTGTATTATTTTCCATATGAACAACTGTAAACCTACTTTTGCCCCCCACTGTATATTCATATATCCCAACCCTTTGCACTGAAATTGTGAGGGAGCAGTGACTCTTTAGGAGCCCAAATATTGGTTTCCAAAGACCACCCTACATGTGTCAGCTCCTTGGAAAAACAGATGGTTGATGTAGCACAACAGAAGCCTGAAATGCCATGTACCAGAAAGCAAGGAGATCTCAAAGAATAATGGGGATATATCAAAAAGCCATAAAAGCAAACTTGAAGGTGCTCCCACTGACAACATACAAGGAAAATTGAGCATCAAATAACAATAGGAGTGGATTATACCCAATGAATAATAGCAGTATTCATTAGAATCTATACATCAACACGAATACAAATAAACAAACAGAAGAAACAGCTAGTCCTTATAACAGAAAAGCCCTTAATACAAATATGTACTAAACATAAAGGAAATAATGGCATTAGGAAACCATTATCATTGTAATTAATTTAGGTAAGAAACATATTAAATTAGTGAAAAAACATGAAGTGAGGAAGAGAATTTTACATGGGCTTAAAAGTATCAGCCCACAAAATATTAGTCCATATTTATTTTAAAAATTAATGTATAGTGGAAAAATCTGACAGATACTTGAGAAGAGAAAAATTCTGAGATATTCTAAAGTAAATTACAGTGGGGTGGAGAGTGAAAGAAAGAGGCAAGAGTAGTTACCAGTTAATAACTGTGGGCCAGCTAACAAAAGACTGCTGATACTCCGGAAGGTGTGCTGGCACTTTGAATCAACTTCTGTAGTGACCACCATACACCACTGCACGCCACACGTGCATGAACTGTCAGGACTGTTGACTGTAACCGATCAAAAGTAGGAACTATTTCTACCTTACAGACTGTATCCCTGTCCTAGAACTGCCCTCGCTTCACCTTTTCCTGTCCCCATTATCTGTAGCCAATGTAAATTCTTTCAAAACATTTTACATCTTTCTTCCCAAAAACTTAATGTGTAACAGCTCCCGTCAATTCCTGGATGGTAGACATATTTGCTTTTTCAACCCAGCCTTGCTGCTGATGGGTTAGACTGCATGTCCCATGACCTAGTCTTTTTCTGGCTAGTGTTTGATTCAGTAAAACTTTTATTTCAGAAATGTTTTTAGCCATATACATTTTTGGTTTAACATACTATGTAAGTCAAATGATAAGTGTAAACACCACCACCAGTGGGAAAAATAGACATCATATGTCACCTAATAGAATAAGAGCACAGTACCTGTAATGTCCCGGCCAAAGAAAAATCAGGATCTCATTATGAGGGAACAACAGGCAATCTCAAATCAAGATGCCGTCTATGAAATGATGAGCCTCTAATCTTCAAAAATGATTAAGATCATGAAAGTTTAAAAAAAAAAAACAACTTAAGAATAGTTCCAGATCAGAAGACACTAGAGATTGGTGACAACTGAGAGCAACCATAATCCTGTACGGGATCCTTTGCTACAAAGAACATGGCTGGAACCATTTGCATTCAGTCTCTGGGCAGGGGGTGTGTAGTCTATGTACATTCTATGTACTATTCTTGCAACTGTTCAGATATTTTGAAATGTGTAACTTTTCTCCACTGGACTATTGTTATGTGTGTGTTGACTCCCTTCCTAGTCCATTAGCATTTGACTTCAGGATCCACAGCTGGGCTCAGCCTGCTACTCATCCACAGATCCAAGAGCGCAGTAGACCCTCGCGGGGCTGGTGGAAGACAGAAGGGCGGAAGATAAAGAGGGAGGGAAGAAGGGAAGCTTGCCAAACATAGACATGTTACCTTCTCTGCCAGACAGTTCAGTTGGGCTGTGTTCCTAGTGACGCTAGGCTAGATAATGACTGCAGAAAATTCTGTCCTTGCTTTACTTCAAGTGTCTCTGGGGAGAAAAAAATCATTGAAGTGCATTTTTGGACCAGCTTGTCATTAAGCTGGAAAAAGCGATTTTGTTGCCTTAATTAGTTTTATTGTTTTGACATTTTAGCTTTTTAAAGGCTTTGTGCTGGAATTCAAGTACAGTATTTCATTGCCACAGAGTATATTTAATGAATAATTATTATACAAATGAACCTGGTAATGGGACCCTTTCTTCCCAGAAAACAAACAAAATCCACAAATACTCAGGGGCCCATACTTTATATTAAACCTGGGTGTTGCTGTCTTCCTTATAAAGAAAAAGAAGGAAAAGAAAAGCCAGCCCAACAAACAGAAAAGAAATGGTTCTGCTACAAAAATCTAAATAAAAGTTATGATAAACTGACATATTACTAATGTGAAGTACTTAATGATGAGATCCTATTTTTTTTTTTTTTCATGGCTTAGAAAAATAATAAGATAAAGCTGATAAAATAATACATTGGCCTAGGATCCTCAGTTTTCTTAGAGAAGTCTTTTAGGGACCCTAGTTTTTTGCTTCCTATCTTAAAACCTAGCCTTTTTTATATGAATACTCAGTCCTCAGTTGCCGTGCCTTGAAGAGGCTGCCCACCCTGTATAAAAGAGATCTTCCTCATAGAAGAAATGCCCCTCCCCACCTGCTCATAAACAATGATAGCATTTGTAGGAGCTAAACCTCCCTAGACTTCATTGAACGTGGCATTACTCCTTCCTAGGGGATGCTGCCTCAGATTACCCAGCAGGATTCCAGTTACAAGTGCATGGTAAACAATTAGACCTCATTTACATTTTACAATTAGGTTTCCCTTACATTTTTACTGTGATTTTTTTTTACATGCATCAAAGGATTTATTTCACATCTTTACTAAATTCACAAACCGTGAATTTAAGCATCCCATATTTTTGACATGTTATTCCACACGCTAAATGTCGGTCATCCACATTTGGTTGAACAAAGGCTAAGAATTATGCAAGTGTGCCCAAATTGAAATGAAATGACTCTGAAATCTAAAAGCCAGGCTAAATCATTTACAGCAGCTTTGTAAAAGCCTGAGAGATGAAATGCAAATTTCCTCTGGTGTTAAATAAAATGTTTAACTCATGTCATGTATTCTAAAGGTCTCCCTGGATAGATTTCTGGAGGTCTGTCAGTTTATTAGGGCACAGATGATATCCATCAATTGGAAATCAATACTTACTGCTGGGTTCTAATTATAAATTATTGGGAAAATGCAGGCAGTAAATAAGCAGGCATTTCTTGCTAATAGTTTGAAATAAAATTGGTTTGATTTTCAGTATGTGAGTTGGGAATTTTTTTGTTCTTCTGTATTTGCATTTTACTCTACATTTTTTCAAGATTTGGTTGCCAGAGGAACAGTTTCTCTCTGTAGATTGTTGCATTTTAAGTTCTAGAAAACTGCTCTACAAATCAAATATGATGATGTTCACAAAGAAATAACATGCATTTACATTTTATTGGTACAAATAGAAAGTTTCCCTGCCTCTTTCCTTTTGCATGGTCATTTTACTCTTAAATATACAACCATGTGCATGCCTTAGCCTTTTGAAATGCTTTTTTGTACAAAATTCAATTGCTTTTCTTTTCAAAGTTCCTCATCCTGCATTTATGCATCTATGATAAAGGATGCCTCCTTCCTTTGTGCAAAAGTATATAAAAGAACTTTACACTCAGCAAATTTTTTTACATAGGCTGTCTCATTTTTCCACTAAATTCTATCACTAATGTTATTTACAATATATGTAGTTATATTAAAAATTGGCTTTGTTTGCCTTATCAGCAGAGGGGAGGGATTCCACCTCCAGGACTAATTCTTTATACTCAGCATTTACATTAGGTCCTGGGAGCTTTTCCCCAGTTACCTGCTTATTGATTCATTCATTTGTGCCTTCAGGCCAGTGTTTAGTTGGAGGCCATGTACCATGCACCAGGCACACACATGGCAGCTTCTGCCCTTATGGCGTTCAGAGTCCAGTAGCGAAACGTGACAGCAAAGAGTGACACTCATTGTGATAAGATGTGGAAAAAAGGTGTTTGGGAAGTCACAGGACTGTCAGACAGGAAGCACCTATCTGATATTGGAGGGAAGTCTGCAGTCTTTCCACTATGCAGGCCATGGAAATAAGGGAAAATGGTAAATCAAGAGTGTACTATCTAATCTCCCTACTGGTCTATTAAGAAGAGGTGAGAGAGAGATGGGGGTGGGATGGGTCTCAGAATACAGAGGTGGCCATGCACCAACTCAGGAGAATTGAGGATGACAGGGCTAACCCCTTAACTTGAGCTCTGCAGAATTACAATCAGCAAGTGGGTGATTAGGACAGACCTCAAATACCCTCAAATGGAAGTGAGTTATCTAAGATCTTCCATCTCTTCTTTGGCAAAAGCATATAAAAGATACCAGAAGCCTTAGGAAGTTATTAAAAATATATTTTTAGTTCATGTGCAAATGTTAATTCTACCCACAGAGTCCAATGTTATAGACATTTTATGTGCAAAAAATAAAAAGATCAGTTCAGGCCACCAATTCATAGCTGCCCAAATATTTTATTGTACAATATAAATTATCCACATATACATACACATGTACTACATACATGTGTATGTATACATATCACACACACATATACACATAGGTATACATACACATATGGAAACACATGTAGACACAAATATATCTACATAGAATATTATTTAAAAATAGCAACCTATCCTGGCTGGTGATTCAGTGGATAGGTGCTAACCTGTAAACCCAAAGGTCACTGGTTCCATTCCCCAGTCAGGGCACATAACCAGGTTGCCAGCCAGGTCTCCAGCCAGGTCTCCAGCCACATCCATAGCTGGAGGTAGGTGAAAGGCAACCATATATTGATGTTTCTTTCCCTGTCTTCCCCCTTCCTTGCCCTTCTCTCTAAAAATAACCAATAACATTTTTTAAATTAATAAATAAAAATAGCATCCTAGTCATAACAAAAATTGCCCACTCTCTAACTTCAGTACACTCTCATATACATGATTCCATTCATCTTTACCGACTTACCCTTTTGTTAATGTACCCAAAATTACTGACTATCCAAACACAGGGCCCATATCTTCAAAGTCCATATTGCTTTCCTTCTTCAATATCTGCTTTGATGTTAGGTGGCATTTTCACTGACTGACTTTGCCCTTAATTGAAAAATAAACTAAACAGGAAATACAAAGGTCTGCCCCCAAAGTATCAAGCCAATGTCAAGATAATTAAAACAGTTTGCATGGCAAATACATTTGGACCTCGTAAAGGTTAAAGGTATAGGGAAAGGAAAGCTAGAACAGGGCATACCCCAATGGTCAAAAAACCTAGACCACAAAGTTCTTGGAAGTATTTTAGAAATGTTTATTCCCCTGAGAGACTATTTTTGCTACCCACATCTTTAAGCCTTCCTTATGCAGACAAGTTCCACCCTCAAGTCCCTTGTATGAGCATTCCAAATAGAGTTCCTTGATGCTATGATAGGACGAGGATTTTGTCTTATGTACAAAAGTATGGTAAAAGGATGTGAAATAAATTGAAACTTTGGTATTAATTCCAGATCCATCTCTTACTGGCTGTGAAATATAGGTAAACCCATATAACACAGCACTTCTAGGACATAATTTTGCTGTAACATGGTTTGAGGATTGGTGAAAACTCTCCTATAACACAGCATCCTGGAACACAGTTTCACTCTAACATTGTTGAGAATTAGAGAAATTTCTGAACAACATGGAGCATAATAAAGAGCTTTTAAGAGCAAAAAATATCTCATTCAAAATTAGGGAAGTCTTCAAATGATATGGAATGTCATAAGAGCTGTTAAGAGCAAAAGACATCTTATTTGAAATTAAGAAAATCCCCAGGTAACACGGAACATAATAAAAACTTTTAAAAGCAAGCCCTGGATGGTGGCACAGTGGATAAGTCACCAGGCTGTGAACCCAAAGGTCGCTGGTTCGATTCCCAGCCAGAGTACATAACCAGGTTGCAAGCCGGGTCTCCAGCCAGCTCTGGAGGCAGGTGAAAGGCAACCAACCATACATCGATGTCTCTCTCCCTCTCTGTCTCTTGCCCTTCCCCTCTCTCTGAGAATAATAAAATCTTTTCTTTTTCTAATTATTAAAAAAACTCTTAAAAGCAAAAGATAATCTCATTTGAAATGTTTCATTCAAGTGTGGATATCATATCAGATTTGCCTGCAGAATTTTAAAATTTATTAGAATTTAAGATCCATTTTGTTCATGGAGTATTACTTAGTAACAGGGTTTTTGCAAAAAGTATAGGACAAAAATCAAGATGATGCTGAAGAAAGTACAGAGGATGATATCTTGTCAAAAAGAAAATGCCCTTGGTTAATGGTGCATGGTAGTGATAGCAAAGAAAACATTATTTAATACACATTAATATGTTATACTCATAGTGAAAATTGCTTTAATAAAGATATCTCTCTTAATTGTAAAAATACAATAATACTAAAAAAAAAAATTTTTTTTGTACTAGTTCTTCATTTCATATAACATGGATTCGCATAACATGGCATTTTTAAGGAGCCTAACAATCATGTTACACAGGGGTTACCTGTGCTGTACATGAATCTTATCTGAGTCTGTTTCCTCACATATAAATATGTCAACCCACCTCTGAGTTTTGTATTGTGTAGCAGTGTGTATACATCAAAATAATGTAGTGGATGTAAACACGTTATAAAGGATGAAAAATAAAATCTTTTTCTTCTACCCATCTTAGATTGTCTGAGATTTTCTGACCAGGCCTAGTAGACTAGACTGACAAATGGTGGACTAACAGGTGAAAAACAGAAGTATATATATCTACATGTACATAGCTATATATATAGATATAGATATATAGATATGTTGATAGATATGTGGGAGCACCCAGTGATGGCTAATTCAAAGGAATGGCTAAAACCTGGGTTAATACAGCAGCTTAACGAAAGAAGTATACATTCTTAGAGAAGTGACTAGACAAAGGAAAAGGACTTTGAGCTTTACTAGGGATAGCAAATTGTGGGAAGACAATCCTATGGGAAAGCTAATGGTCGATGAGGGCTAGTTTTAGCAAGATTTGCTATATAGGTTCCTCTGGTTCTGTCTCTGGTTTGATGAAGGTCCAGAGTTACCTTTGGTGATTAACTTCTGTCCTTTTTGATAAAAAGAAGAGAAAGCACCTTTACAAATTTATATCCTGCAAATGGAGGGAGGGCAGAGAACTTTTCTTACATCTGCTTCTTTTCAGCTCAAAATAACCCTTGTGTAAAAGTGATACATTTTGGGATGGCATAATTTGCTACTCTTCGATTTCTTTGGATATAAGATGCTATAACAATTCAAAATGTGATTACTCTTACCCCAACCATATTAGCACCACAGGAAAAACAGTGCTTAAATATGTACAACTCCATGGCATATCTAAACAGATAAAAATGAGCACAGTCTTACCCTATGTAGATTTACATCCTAAAATATTTACACTCTGATAAGGTTAATTCCTTTATCTATAGTATAGTTTGCCTTCCCCCAACCCAGTATTTAAGCATGTCCTTCAAAAGTTCATTTATCAAAGGGTTTTAGAGCTACAGCAATTTTGCCAAGTTAAGAAGAAATACTCTCTAGAGCATACTCAGTATTATTAATATATAACATTTCAATGTTTCTAGGAGTAAGCATTGACTTTGTCTAGAGATTGGGAGGTTGCACTGTCAGCTTCACTATCCCTCTTTTTTCTTTCTTGATTATTTCATCATTTGTTGATTATCACATGGCTCTTTCCATTCTTGGTCACAATAATAGTGATTTTTTTCTTTTTCTCTGATCAAACACTCAAGTGTACAAATTGGCTATGGTAGCCATGCCAGTTTTTCTCCATCTGGCATGTAAGCAATAGACTTGGCAAATGTGGGTTTTATATTATTCTGTGGTGAGACCGACAGTCTTAAGAAGTCAGAGATAGATATAGTAGATTTAGCTGCCATGTCAAGTCAGGTGGAAAGTCTATCATTGTTTGTGATCTGATGAGGATAGAGGAGTCAGCATTGTGGTATTACATTCTCCAGTTGAAATCAAGTGATAGAAATTTATAACTTTCCCAAGGTATCATTTATCTAGCTGTGGTAGCATCTATGGAAAAAGTTACTCAACCTTCCAGTGTTGCATTTCTACAATGCCCAAAGCAAAGACTCTCCTATGGCAGTAACCACAGCTCAGTAAGGCTTCAGACCATCAGATCCATTCTTGGAGCAAGAATAATTTTTTGTAGCCCTGGCTGGTGGCACAGTGGGTAAGGCACTGGCCTGTGAACCCAAAGGTCACTGGTTTGATTCCCCACCAGGGCACATAACCAGGTTGAAAGCCAGATCTCCAGCCAGCTCTGTAGCTGGAGGCAGGTGAAAGGCAACCATACATTGAAAAAAAAAAAAAAAAAAAAAAGAATGATTTTTGTGAATTACATAATACATATTTGATACACTCACTGGTGAGTCAAATGGTTAAACTAAGAAAGAAGGTCAAGATGGAGGGCCCCACCTTTGGAACATGCTACACATACTCCTTTGATGGCTCTATTTTCCCCCAAATAGGAGCATAAGTTTAAAAAATTTCATAGGATTAATCACTAAAAGCAGTAAAAAATGTAAACAATGGTGCTAGTTTGAAGATCTCCATCATTTTGGGGTGGTAAATGCACAATACAATATACAGATGATGCATCATAGAAATGTACCCCTGAAACCTATATAATTTTATTAACAAATGTCAAAACTAAATAAAACATAAATGAAGATCTCCATCACAGATTAATAACAAAAAAGAAAATGTCCAGCAACATGGAAATAGACAAAAGCATTTTAGTCAATAAGTACAGTGAAATATGATACCATTATAAATATTTATAATTAATTTTAATGGCTAAATGCATATCATTTGTTATATGAGTCAGGATATAAAACTGTATTACATTGTAACTTTAATTATGGAAGAAATTTGTATATGGGGAAAAACACTGGAAAGAAAACATACTTAAATATGAGTAGTAATTATTATCATCAGCAGAAATACCAGTGGTTGTTTCTTTGCCTCCATATAGTTTTATTTTTCAATTTTTTAACAATGAACATGTATCACTTTTATATTCAGCAAGAAAATGAAAATAACTAAATAATGTTCTTTTAACAAGCCTATTACGATGACTGGCTGACAGGACTCTTTGTATATGAACTTGCATGTTGTTATTTACCCTTCTTTTAAAAAGCCTTTCATGAATTTTAAAGTGTAGCATGCTCTTTGAGGTATTTCCTAAATTTAAAAAACATGAATAAGACATGAACAAAACATGCATATACCTTTACTTTTTCCAATGTTATAGGTGAAAAAGAACCATTTCCTTTGCAATGACCCACATTTCCCCCAGTCACCGTGCATTTCTGGACAATGGGCTCTGGCTGGGCCCCCAGGGAGCAGGCGACCCTGCTACATTGATGGACACTACTGCACTCACTGTCCTGAAGCAGCCTGGGAATTTCAAACCTTTTTGAGTCATTTTATTAATCATCAAAACTTTGGCTATGAGACATGTTGCTCTTGAAATAATTTTGCCTATGGGGTTCATTTTGCTTTAATCATTAACTTCAGCTTTCAATCTCTTCCCCTTTATTCCCATCAGAAAACTTCTCAGGCCTCCAGTCTGGCATGGAGATTAGCATTGAGGCCTGTTGGTTCAATCAGCCTCTGTGCTTCATTATGGTCCGTGACATAATGACATGATGTGATTTGCCCCAGTGCACTCTAAAGTGACTTGCTGTTGTGGTTCAGCGAGGCAGCAAGAATTTTTGAAAAGCTGCATTCTTGTTGACATCATACTTTTTTAAAACACCAGATTTCTCACTGATTTTGCAGAAAATTTAGCTTTTACATGACTAGTTCCAGCACTAGACAAACATATGTGCGTGTCCACATATACAGCCATACTGGCTTAGATTGAAAGCTTAATTATTCTCTTATTTTGTACAGATTGCTTAACAAATCTTAGGTTATATTTTTAACTCAGTTGTGTGCATGTGTGTGTGTGTGTGTGTGTGTGTGTGTGTGTTTCATAGAAGTTCAAAAATGAAGGAGGGCAGATGGAAAAATAGTTTATAAAAATGTTGCTTAAATCTGTGTTGAATTACATTTGTTGCTTTCTATTATTATCATACACATGTGCCCACCCAACACTGTGAGCTCCTTTCCAAGAATTAGAAATATGCATTCCACATTTAAAATCAAACCACAGAACTTGACCCTTAAAATTATTTTGTTTCTTTTAGTCAGCTACAGGCAAGGAAAGCCGGATATACTTTTCAGTGCATTGGCCTTGACTTCTCATTGATCCAGTCATGACCTCTAGACAGGTCTTGGAAGGGCAAGAACTCACTTGGTCTCCAAGGATATGCCACTATTTATATAACTTTCCTTTGGATTTAATAGCATTGGGTCCTGTTCACACCCCGCTCCAAAATAATTTGTGGGGAAAAGCACAGAAGTAGGGTGGTTGGTTTGCAAGATAACAGATCCCCATTTTTTAATTATCTTTCCCTGCACCTCCATTTCAAATCCAGTTTTTTCTCAGTTGTTTTCTTATTTCAATTGTATATTTTCGGTGAGGAGTCACTCATCAAACATAGCCCTAAGATCCTGCAGATTTATTACTCTTCTTTATGTAGTTACTTGTTCTTTATTTTTCATCTTAACTGTATAACTGAAATCTGCATTTTCTTTGAACCTAAACCATTGGAAAACAGAAAAAATAAATTCTTTCTGCATTAGTCACGTATTATTTTTAGCATTGAAAAATGCTGGAAAATGGGTCTCGGCTTTGGGCACTATAATTTTCTGTAGATACATTGGCACCCTATTTTGTTGTTGTTGTTGATAGATTTAGTATCTTGCTAGTACAGAACTTGTTTGAGTCCATGAGTGGGTTTCCTGTGTCCTGGCCCATCACTTTCTTTCATTGAGAAATTTGGTTCACTATTGTTTACTACTGGACTTAACAGTGGGAGCGAAGATAGACAAAAATGTGTGGACCAGCCCACCAACTCTCTGTCCAGCAATAGAACCAACTTTTGGATTAAAAAAAAGAATTTATATTAGGTGGAATTGGAATGTGACTCTATCACTAAAACTAAAACCAAATGCTGTGAAACATGCTCAAATAAGGTTCATTGTCTAAACTTTTCTGAAAGATTCACTACTTAATTCCCAATCAGGTCAATTGAAAAGTTTCATGAACCTAGACATAATGCGTTTGAAATCAATGCTAAGCAAAATGTGCATTCGAAAAGTAACTAGTCTTGGAAAAGGAGAAAATCTGATATAATGCCTAAGAATCAATCCAGAGCTTTTGAGAGCATTCACACAGTTCAGTGTTTATGACCGGGCTGACTGCAGTGGCCTGGAGCCAGACAGCCTCGGCTCATCATTGGTAGAATGAAACTTGTAATTTCTCCCACCCTCTAGGGCTGTACAGCTTAAATTAACACAGGTAAAGCACTTAAGCAAATATCTAACACACGTTAAGTACCTAATAAATACCAGGGACTATTCCAGACAGGATAAAATTCCGGTGACTAAAACAGAGCATCAGTTTTAATACTAGCGGAAAGAAATCAATTATATAATGATTTTAATTTATAGCAAGTATTGTCCTCTGCTTGACAATGTGGGGAAATCAGTTGATTTTTATTGGATATATTTTCTGTTGTAAGAGATTTAGTCATTTTGACCTCTACAGTTGAAATCTTCTTCAAAGCAGGTAAGTTATATGATACTACTATGAAAAACCAAATATGCAGGTGCTACTAAATCTATATTTAAAATAGGTGTTTAGGTTAAGTCAATGTATCATTAAGGATACATTGGCAAAAACCTTGGCAAGTTTCTAATGGTGGACAAATATCTGATTGGCAGATTAAATAGAGACTTTTTTTTTCCTTTTTGACTACTAGAACCAATAAGATGAAGGCTTGAGTATCTCAAAAGGAAGTTTTTGATGGCAGCAGACTGAGAATATGAACAACAGAAACACCAGCAGCCTAGAAAGGAAAATTGGGTGACTAGAGTAGTCTAGCCCTACAGCAAAGAAACACAATTATATGTGAATAAATTCATGCAATAAAAGGACTTACTTTCACTAGTGAAAGCAATGATAAGAACACAGCCTCACTGCTGTGGCATTCTGGCCAAAGACACATAACTTAAATCTAGTCCTGAGCAAATACCAGACAAACTCAAATTAAGGAACATTCTATAAAAGAATTGGCACGTAATCTTCTAAAGTGCCAGAGCATGAAAGTAAAGCACTGAGGCAGAGACCTAAAAGCTAAAGGCAATGTAAACTTCTAGCCTGGATCATCTTGCTATAAAAGTCATTATTGGAGCAACTGACAAAACGTGAATGTGATTGGAGGATAAGATGGAAGTAATGAATGAATTTTAAGATCCTAAATTTTATAGTTCCATTTTGGTTATTCTAGAGAATAACCTCACTTGTAGAAAATAAATTCTGAAGTGTTAAGTTGTCATCACACTGGCCACTTACACACAAATGGTGGACGAATAAAAACTTTTTTGTACTATATTTGCCAAAAACAAATGTTAGGGTTTATTTTGGTGACTCAGTGATGTCATTGAAGATTCAGTTTCTTTCTGTCTATTCTGCCTTTCCCTCAACAGCTTAGTGTTAAGCCAGAATCCTTCTCATGGTCACAAAATAGCTACCAACACAGACAAAGGACAGAGGGAGGATGTGGTGGGACAATCACCTCCAGAAATTCTCTAGGAAGAATTAGAGCATTAGGAAACCTCTTTCCTGGAAACCCCAAGAAAATATCTTCTCCAATATCACTGATCTAAATTGAGTCATATAGCCCTGGCTGGTGGCACAGTGGATAAGGCATGGGCCTGCGAACCCTAAGGTTGCTGATTCAATTCCCAGCTAGGGCACATAACCAGGTTTCAGGGCTGGTCTCCAGCAGCTCCATAGCTGGAAGCAGGTGAAAGGCAACCATACATTGGTATCTCTCTCCCTCTCTTCCTTAACCTCTCTCTGAAAAATACTAAATAAAATCTTAAATAAATAAACAAATAAATTGAGTCATACACTAACTCCTAAACTATTGATCATGTGCAGCGAATGGAATTATATTTACTATTTTAGGCTTGACTTGCTTGTTGCTCTTCCCAAAGCACATGGACTTCATGTGAGGGAGATTAAATAACTAAATGAAAATTTGAGTAGTTATCTAAAGATAGGAGGGATGCGACAGTGGGTAGGCAATAACAAAGTCTACATTGAGGGTCAATATACTATTGCGATTAAGAAACTGGTTTCTGAGGCCAGAATACTTAGGAGAAAACTTGGTTCAGTGCATTTTAGCTTTGTAATTTTGCATATTATCTTTAATCTCTGCCCAAGTGTGTCCATCTACAAAGTGAAGGTGATAATCTCACCTACCTCACAGAATGACTATGCGAATTTAATAAATTAGCAAATGTAAAGCACTCAGAATAGTGCCTGGAGCACAGTGAGCATTCAAAAAACATGAACTATTATTCTCTCATTTGTTACAAGATCCCACTTTATAAACATATTGATTCAACAGATAATTGCATGCTTGCTTTATATCATGTTCTTAGTTATTAAAAATGCAATCATAATTCAAACAGACTGGGTCTTTCTAAGGTCTAGCTAAATAAGCAGTTTGTTGAGGATCAAACAGCTAGTAGATGTCAGAACTTGGCTTTGATTTCTGGTTTCTCACATTCTCACTTTTCCTTCAATGACCAACTACTGTTTAAGTGGAGGGAATCAGATTGCATACTGAAACCAGGCAGGATGTCACAGAAGTAGCAGTGCTTGAGCTGGTATTTTCCTCCAAATTTCACATGCCACAGCCTATTTTTGTAAACTTTATGAATTTTTAAAAGTGTCATTGACAGTTGTTTTAAATTACACTGGCATGGGGAGTTTTATTTTGAGCCAGCATTTATTGAGCACTTACTTTTACCTATACATCCATTCATTTAATCTTCAGTGTAACCCTGTAGAGTCAGTGTTATTATCTCCATGATGTAGTAGATGAGGAACCTGCTCAAAAGTTACAGAGTAGTCACTGATGGAGCTATTCAATGCAAACTGAGGCCAGTTAAACTGTTTTGCTTTTCTCTTCTGCCTAGTATGGGGCTTTAAGCAGTAGCAAGCAGATAATGCGTAATTCCTTAGTATTTGCTGAGCAGCTACTATTTGGCAGACACTGTTTTAAATACTATGGGCAACAGAAAGCTGGACAATTCCTACCTCTGAAGCAGTCCCCTTATTGGTCTAGCATACGCAATACATATATGAAGTCTTAATCAAAACTGAAGGCTACAGCCATTGCGGAGTTTTCAATGGTCAAGAAACTTTCCTATAGCTGCTATTTCAGCACTGCCCCATCTGGGGGTAGGCCCAGCTTATGTGGCAAATTTAAGGGAATGTTGCTTTTTCACATATAGCAAAATTCTGTGTACATATGTATATTACAAGTATAACAGCAAAAGAGGCAATAATTTAAATGAGGGTAGCAGAGAAAGTGAAATAGACTTAACAGTGAAATTCTATCCCTCCTTCCCAGAATGATCTTTGGCAGAATAGAAAAATGATCTTTAGGGACTATATCAAGTTTTACTTATTTATCCACTTGGACTTTGTATGCCTCCTTTTTCTCTTTTGCCATTTCTATACTCTTACATACCCTTTCCTTCATTTGCTTTCTCCTTACCTTTCTGTACCTTTCAGCTTTTCACTGCCTTTGCCTTAAGCCTGATAGTGGCCCTCTGGAGACTTTGCCTACACTTCTGCTGACATCTGGGGCTAAAGTGTTTGTTAAACCTGTGTTCTGGGTGATAGGGTATCAAGTGGAATCCCTGACTAGCTGCAATTACTAAGGATACTATGAAACTTCTCACTATGGTGTTAACTGAGTGATCTGGCCCCTTGCCCTCTGAGCTGCTGCTTTGGCCTCCTGCAGACCCCTATCTGTAGTTTCAATTGAAAAGTTATCCCTCTCATCTTCAAAGGCTCTTCCACTGATTTGCCACAGTCAAAGCCACCTCTGAGCAAAAATTTCCATTGGCTACTGGACTCGGGAGTTTCTCTCCCTAACCACAGCCATTTTTCTCAGTTCCCTAGGGATCTCAGGCCATTCCTTGGCTATCAAGCACACTCACCTTGAGCGGTACACCCAAATCTGTCTTCTGGGTGACATCACATAACCTGAGCCTATTATTTCATTCTGTTTCTGTTCTACTACCCAAATGTGCTAGTCTTACATCCTGTTCTCTTGGAAACTTTCTGTCTGCTTGGGGACAGCTATCTAGGTTGAGAGACTAATCCATTTTAATGGAATAGTAGTTGCAAATGATCAATAGTTTTCTTCTCACCCAACCCCCAAAATTTCAATTCTTTTCCCAAAATTTTATTTCTAAATCATAGACCATTACGCCTCTATTGAGGAGTTAACAGGTGTTAAGCACTCATGTTCAGTACTTTACACTGACTTATGCAGTTATAACAAACCTATTGCAATTAGAGCGATTAGCATCAGTCCCATTTTATAGATGAAGGAACTGAGGCACAAAAGGGTTAAACAATTCAACCAAAGTCAGACAGGGAATAAATGACAAAGTCAGGATTTGCTTTTAGGAAGTTTGGCCCTGACCCTCAGCTCCTCCCATAGGCCTTCCTCTCCCCTCCAGTGGGATCATGATACTCTGCTATTTAAATACCCACAAAGGTTATATGAAGCTGGAACCAACCACAGAACAAACAGGCCCTTTACAATCAGCCCCAACACTACCTTTCAAGAATGATCCTCCACCACCCTGAGCAATGTGGCTTAGTGGGTTGGGCATCTTCCACAAAGGGAAAGATCACTGGTTCAATCCCAGTTAGGGAGCATGCCTGGGTTGCGGGTTTGGTCCCCAGTTGGGGTATGTACAAGGGGCAACTGATAGATGTTCCTCTCTCCCTCTCTTTCTCCTTCTTCCCTTCTCTCTAAAAATAAATATTAAAAAAAAAAATGATCTTCCATCTCTCCACCCCCCACCCCCACATTTGAAACGCCCAGTGTCTTGATATAGGGCAAGTTTACCTTCAATTATGCGGTTATTTCCACACAAATGCCTTTCCCAACACAGTGTGACAGGCAAAACCTTGCTCATCAAAATCCATCTCAAAAGTCTTGGCCTCTTTGAAATTGTTCTCAAGACAGATAATTAAGTATGTATATTTTTGCTCTCTACTATTTTGTAATGCATATGATAGCATGGGGGTGGGTAACTTTGAGATATCCTAGGGCTCAACATATGTAGTCAGAGTTTCAGCTCGCTCACCCATGGTCTTTCTTTCCGTTCTCCAGAAGTCTCTCTGCATGGTGGGCCTGTGGCTGTGACAGCTCAAAACTCGTATCTGATTGGTTTGGCAATCCCAGTAAAAAGAAGGCATTTTCTCCCATACTGCTAACAGGATGTCACAGAGCAGGCTCTAATTAGTCTGTCTTATGTCCCTTGTCCACAGTCCACCCCTAACCAGTCACTGTGATGAGGGGAAAGGGGAATTTTAGCATGAACAACCTGTACTATATGCTTACCCCATGTATGGAGAAGGTACTAGGAGAAAATGAAATGGTCAGCCTATCCTAAACAAACACAATGGTGACCCCACACAAAACTGGGTTCTTTCTTTTAAAAAAGGGAGTAAGGGATGCTGGGAAGATAAAAGATTTTCATCACATCCTTCCCCTAGTCTGAATAACATATCACTATTTTCCTCATGCATATTATGTACAAAACACATCCATCAAGAACTCTTCTACTCACAACCAAAAGCACACTATTCAAAAAAGATCATCCCAAAGTTAGTTTGACCACTGTGTCCAGCTGCCTATTCAGAACCTCTAGTCTCAGTCCAAGCAAGGGAGGCCCTTAATCTATAGCAGCCCAAGAAATCAACACATATCATACATAGTGGTGGATGCAAAGCAATATAAAAATAGTCCAAGAACAACCATTTAGAAGCCACTTATTATGGTTACTGCTCACAAACATACAAGGTCTATCCCAAAGTATTGGCTGCACAAACTGTTTCAATTATATTGACATTGGCTCAATACTTTTGGGACAGGCCTGGTATGTACTATCTTGCTGATGGGGCTTGCAAAACCTTCTTATACAGGCAGTAAAGTAGCTACCTAAGTTAGTTAATATAACTGCCCTAATTCTACCCTTGGGGAAGGTTATCTGTCCATTGCTCCTTATAATGACATAGGAGAAAAATATTGAACATTTCTAGGGGCTTAGCGGCCAGAACAGACCAATTCTTGTTCATGAAAGTTTAGGGGATAAGAAGTTGCAGGCCTAGACCTTGCAAAATAAGTGCCTTAAAAATTCACTTGGCCACTGTGCAATTAACTTTCTAGGAAATCCACAGGCTAGCCATTGGAGTCAGAGAATTTGTGAAGCCACGGTCTCTGACTCTGGGTTAGGGTTAGGGTTACTCTTTCCACTTCCATCCCTTAGTGAGAGGCCTCTCTGACAGTCCTGCTCATGGCCTTTGATTTAAAGTGTTCCCACAGCAGAGCTCTCTGCCTTCGCATGGTCCACCCTAAACCCTAGTTGGCTCCTTTTTAATAATACCTTATTGAGGTTGTACATTGTGGAGATGGGGAACTCTCTGTACTTTCCATTCAATTCAACTACGTACCTAAAACAACTCTAAAATTTAAATGAAGTTTATTAAGTCTTTAAAAAGAAATAACCAGCAACTTACAAATTTTTTCCACACAACTGCATCTTTAGTAGGCATATTTCTGTATCAAGAAACAGCAAACACTGACATTGTAGGGAGCTGCTTTGCTGACACTTAATAAATATTGCCAACTTCTCAGTCTGAGATGGGAGAAAACCTGCTGTTCCAACCCTGCCATGATTCAGCAGATTTCATCTGTGAACTTTAATTTTTGGCTACACCTTACTCCTGATGGCCGTTTCTGTAATACATCAGTTAGGGTCTTTTAGTTTCAAGTAACAAAGTCAGGCTCTAGCTATCAGAAGACAAACAAAACAACAATAACAACAAAGGAAAAGATGGAAAGGTACATTACACAAGAGAAATCCATTAATGAACTCAACGCCTCTCGCAGACTTGCAGAAGGAAACGGGCATCAGGCCTACAGAAGGCCAGAAACAGTCCTGTCCTAGGAATCACTGTAATGGGGAATTTGGAGCCACTTCTCCACAGTGCTGCCATCAGAAAGAAACAACTTCTATGTTCCACCCTGTGCCCTTCAGCTCAAGACTCAAACTCCTGAGAAAGAGAATGTAGCTGGTTTGATTTGAGCCATGTGCCTGTTCCTGAATGAATTCAGGATGAGATTAAGAGATGAGGCAATGGAGTACTTTCTCTGATTGATTAAATCTCAGTTTTGGACCCATACCTGATGTTGGTAAGTTCATAATCATGCATAGAAGGGGTTCCCCACAAAACAGAATTTGTCTCATTAGAGAAAGAGAAAGGGGTGATAAGAGGGACAGCTTAATAAATCCCCTCTACAATATCCAGGATGGTACTATGTCTTTGCATTTTATTCTGTTGTTTATATGTCTAACACTGTTGCTGGACTTGATATTGCTCTAAACAATGTCCCAATGTTTAGTTGAAAATTAGATATATAGAATTTTCTCAATATGTATTTTTATAATTGCTAGCTTGATGTGTTATCCACTCAAGATATGTTAACAAAGAACTAGCCACATTGCCCAACTTTTTAGAGTGATAATATAACATGTCAGGAAAAGTGGTTTATCTACATACAACAAATCATTTGGAGACTCATGGTTAACTTTCTAGTTTTTCCTCATCTTTATACCTATTCCACCATGCCCACCCTACATGGGAATAATAATATCTACTTCATGGTTGATGTGAAAACTAAATCAAATAAAATTTATCAGGTATTAGAATAATTTATAGCATAAGATAAAACTCAAACAGTTTAGCTTTTGTTAAATCTAATCTACTGTTAGATTTTATATGTGATATTTCCAGGAGAATTTTTTAAAATAGCCACAGATTATAAATAACCTAATAAAATAATGATGTTGGACCCTTTGCTACTTTGCTCACTCTGATCCCATTAACAATGTGTTATTGGTCTTATTAATGATCATTATTCTATCCCTTATACAAATATTAAGTTTTGCCTTTTAGCCCCAACCCCTTTATTCCTGGGCTCATTAATTATATATTGTTATAAAGTCATTCTCTGTCACTTTTTACTTTTGTACCTCTGGGTGATTTTATACTAATAAGAACTCCTTACACTTAGCAACCTTGCTATGAATGTTGCTTCATCTTTCAACACAGGTTGGACATGCTATTGTCCATTGGGCTTTGAAATTAAGCTGTAAAGATTAAAAACATTCAGTTAGCAGAATTTCTACAATCACTACACCTTTGTGCTCCTTTTTCACTTTTCTCTCTTCCCTTCCCATTGTATCTATTCCCCACATACCTGAGTTAGAAGCTGGACATCATGCCCATATCAATATTCTCTGAGTCTCTAGCTCCTAGTCCTAGAGAACAAGGAGAACATCACCTGCTGTGGCCATCCCTTAACTATGTCAGTGTAGGACTAATTTGGGGTCCTCTGCAGACCTTTATAATTGTGCTAGGATGACAAATTATCTAGCTCTTCTTTCACTATGTCAGATATTGCTGGGAATGTTCTAAAAATTTCCAAAATAAAATGACAAAATAGAAGCATAGCTTTTCTTAACTCATTGAGTGAGAAGCAATTATATTATTATTAGTTGAATGGTGATTTATTGATAATATAATGCACATTCTTTCCCCAAACTTTTCAAATATTCACTTATCTATTTTTAAAAAAAGATTGTATTCATTATTTTCAGAGAGAAGGGCAGGGAGGGAAGAAGAAAGAGAAAGAAACATCAATGTATGATTGTTTTTCACCTGCTTCCAGCTAAGGACCTGGCTTGAGACTCGAATTACAACCTGGTTATGTGCCCTGACTGGGGAGTAGAACCAGCAACCTTTGGGTTCACAGGCAGGTGCCAATCAACTGAGCCACACCAGCTAGGATTGCTTATCTATTAATTCAATAAATAGTTACTAAACCTCTTCTTTGTTCTAAACAACAGAGACATAGTGGTAAACAATGCAGATAAAGACCTGTGCCCCTTATCCATACAATCTAGTGTGGAAGACTGGTGATTAAGCAAACAACCACAAAAGAAAACAGTGAACACTGCTATAGAAGACACACAGGTGTTGTAGTATACAGTAGGAACCCTGAACATGGAGCCTATCAAGGGAACTTCCTAGGGGAAGCCCACAATAATAAGTGAGATTTAGCTATATTAAAAGGAAAGTGGAGGCACCTAACTAGTGTGATGCAGTTGGTTGGGCGTCCTCATCCTCTAGTATAGTAAAGCATCACCAGTTCATTTCCCAGTCAAGGCACATTCTTGGGTCACTGGGGTTGGTCCCTAGTATGGGTGCATATGAAAGACAACCAGTTGATGTTCCTCTTTCACATTGATGTTTCTCTCCCCCTCTCTCTTCCTTCTTCCCTTCCCCTCCCTAAAGTAATAAACATGTCCTCAGGTAAGGATAAATGTATATAGAGAACAAAGTTAAAGACATAAGTTCTTTCTTATGTCTTAAAGATTGAGATCTCTGAAGAAGCACAAAGAACAGGAAAAAACTGCTAGTAGAGAAAGGATTTCAATCAGAAAGAAGGGACACACATTTCACAGAAATGTATGAAGAAGAATAATGTGGGTAGACATGCAAGGTATGGGTACAGAGACAGAGGACTGAAGGTGACCTTGGTTAAAGCCTTCATTTTCTTTGTAACAGAGTGGGGTCCATGAATAAGAGTTATCAGGAAGGTGGGGACAGGAACTAGAAGGAGAATGGAGGCTTGAGTAAAAAGAGCAGATTAGACAAACACAGAAGGGCAATCAGGGAACACTGAGAGCCCAGCAGAAGTGGGAGATCTTAACGTTGTAGTTGTACCAGTCTTCTGAGTTGAGTACATTTTAATTAATTAACTTGTTTGTTTATGTATTTTATTTTTAGAGAAAGGGAAATGAGGGGATAAAGACAGGGAGAGAAACATTGATGTAAGATAGAAACATCAATCAGTTGCTTCTTATACATTCCCTGACAGAGGGACTGAACCAGCAACCCAGACACGTGCCCTGACCAGGAATCAAACCTGACAAATTTCTCCTTTTGGGATGATGGCCAACCAACTGAGCCACATCGGTTAGAGCTCGGGTTGTGTATTTTACTACTTTCCAGCACAGGCACAGGCTGAGACAGGGAGGCAGGCAGCTGGATGGACCCACTTGGATTACTCTTACAGCTTCAGATGGTAAATAGCTAGTCCTTTTATGGGTTTATAGGGATGAGTCAAGCCTATAGATTTAGAGAGATTTTTGTAAAATCAACATATTACTAATATTGCTACGACCTCCAATGTCATGCAAATGAAAGGCATAGTGGAAGCAGCAGTGGGCTGACAACAGAGATCTGAATTCAATCCATAACTCTGCCCCAAACAGCTATGCTTCCTGTGTCAAGTCACTGGGGGTCTACTTCCTTCTCTAAACCAGTGATCTAAATTTCTGAGAAAACATTGCTACTCACCTACACCAGGCATGAGGGCATCTCCACAATATGACCATAAAATGCAGAACAGGTGATCCTATTGCCCATTTCACAAAAACTGAACTGAGGAGGGAACTCCTAGAATCCCCTTTATGTTAAAGAACAGAGATCCCTTGACTATCCCCGAACCCCAATCTTGCCCACATTCAGAAACACCCTCCGTTTTAGAGTTTGTGGAATCTGTGTTATCATCTAGAAAAGAAGCTTGATTTGTTAGCATATCACAGGGAGAAAACAGCACCTCAGCTGTGCAAAGTGACTGCTCTGGGAAGTATCCAAAACCAAAATCTTCCTTAGAGAGGAAAAGACTAATAAATTAGGGAGCAAGATGAACAAATCTTCATGTAACTCCAAAATTAGTCAACACACAAATGAAGTCAAATAAATGCCTTTTAAACTTTTTTTAAGGTAATTTTTCTAGAAACTTAGGCCAGAGAATAGAGGAGGTAATTTGCCTTTCCTTTCCTTCCTCTGCCAGAAGAGAAATTTCAGAACAACCGCTGTGCGCTGAACAATAAGACATTCAAGGACCCAAACTGGAGTCATTTTTTTCACCACAACACCCTCGGGTAGCTGTTCACTGTCTCTGGCAGACAAAATTATTTTCCAGCTGGCTTCTGGAGGACCATCTATAAACAAATTAGAAATTTCAAAGGGTTTGTTTTCTGCCTTCTGGCTGCCAGTAGGGGCCGTTCCCTTTGTGTCCTTCCTATGAAAAAGTAATTTAACAAAGAAAAAAGAGAGAGCGAGTGTCTGGGTTCAAAAGAGGCAAGTGTGTATATCCCTCCCTCTCCCTTCTGTCACCACCCTCTCTGTCCATTGTCATATTTGGTCAGTCTTCTGTCAAAACAACTTTTATTGCGTTAGGCTTTCAGGCGGCACAGCATTAGGAGCTTGGGAGATGAGCTGTTTTCCTACAGCAATTCCATAAATAAGAAGAAAATGGAAAATAAGTAGTGATTTATGGCTGATTCTCCCAAAAAGCCACAGTGAACTCCCACCACTTGGCTCCAGAGGGAGGAAAAGTTGAAAGTGTGTCCATTTGCCACCTTGCTCAGATGCAGATCTCAAAATGAAAGAGATGTCTCCAAACATTTTACAACAGCTTGTCAAGCAAGACACAGGACATGTTTCAACAGGAAGAAAGAAAGAAAAAAAAAACATCAAGTCTGCCTCACGCTAACTCAGAACAGGAGTTAAACTTTAAAAAAACCTTTCCCCAAAAAATACCCCAGCTGACCGGAAGCATTAGGTATATAGGAATAAGGAATGCATTATATTCCACATGGGAAAGCTAGCAAAATTGGTCCCCAGTTTACAAATGAGGAAACCGAGACCTCCCGAGTCTAGAGGATCTATGTACTGTGTCAGAGTGCACTACCTTGAGGACAGGACCAACAGGCCAGGGTCACTGCTGCTTATTCTATGTGACCCAAAGTCAGCATGTGGACAACAAGATGTGTTCCTGTTTTCTAGTACCAAAAAAAGGGTATTTTCTCATTATTATCTTAGCTTTCATTCTTTGGAATTGATTTGGGGTTTGGCTGGCAATCAAAAGCTGAAGAACAGGAGGTTCAGAAACACAGCTATTTCTAGCATGCTGCTATGCTCTACTAATCATGGTTTAAGTGGCATGCCAAATCTAGGCTTTGCTTTTTTAGGGCCCCATTCAGAGGTTTGCACTTTAAGGTGAAGAGGCCTTAAAGGGCTTCCTAGCACCGTGCATTTCATTTAAGAAAATTCTTGGCGCAGGAAAACCAATTTGAAGCTGTTGGGAGTGTGCCAGTAAGAAGAAAAATACTGTGCAGCTTAATTTGGCTCGGTGTACTTTTTATTAACACAGGTATTTTGCATACCTTCAGTTCCAACTCCATGTCTGAATTCCGCGAGTAAATTGCCAGCAGCAATCCCAGTTGTGGGGAGGAATAAAGAATAAAAAATGACTTGCAGGAGGAAGAACTTCAGAGCACTCAGAGCCCAAGTGGAGCGCATACGAGTGCATACGAGTGCATGCATGTACTTGCTCTTGGGGGAGGTGAGCATATGAAGTGCAGGCAAACAAAGACGAAGGACAGAAGCGTTGTGCCTCCAATTGGCTAAGGCTCCCATAGCCCCCCATACCCCTGATTAAGCCCAATTCTCGGAGCAGCACTTAAGTCATGGGTCACAAAGAAACTGTTTTCTCACTGCCCACTAACAATACCTTCCACTCACGGTCAAATTGGTACTTTCCATAATACCCCAGAATTCATGTTTGAGAACTGGTTAAGAAGAAAAAGAAACACTGTTTTATTTACCTTTTTAAATCACAGGCACTAGAGACAAATTCTTAGTCTGCTTCCCATGAGTGAGATGAAGCCATGCCTTTCTGCACATGTTACAGAAAAGCATAATCATGGAAGTACAGAAAAGGAGTCAGATTTCAATGAGATTATTTATAGTATTTGGGCTGAGATGACTGACCCAGGTTCAAATGACTAATAGAGAACAGACACATGTTCCTTCCCTTCCCCCAACGGCATAAAGTAATATGCTATTATGCTGAAGACAAGATTTAATAAGCCTAAACACGTGTCATCTACGGAAGATGAAATGTAAACCACAGAGGGAGTCTAGGTGGTGCGTTCAGTACCATGCAGCAGTTTTACAAATTGTTTATTTCCTTTTCCAGATGGGCCTCTTAAAATTTCCTCTCCGCATACCTCTGTCCTTAACAGCAAAGCCACCTGAATTGCTCCAGTGCCTGCACACCCCTTTCTGGGCCCCTGGCCAACTGCAGCGCATGCAGGGTTAACGCCAGCACTGAACAGCCCTCTGCCCTGAGTGAGGTTATGAAATAGGAACATTTGGCTCGTAATTTGTTCTCCTCATGTTAAGTAGATTGCAATAAGTCAGCTGTCCAGGATCTGTTTATCAATGCTCTGTGGCTTTCAGCAGCAAATATTTTATAACCACTAAGTAGATGTTCAGACCACTCATCAAATGAAAATCTCCTGTACTCAGAGCTGGTTTTATCATCATAACCTAGCAACTGGAGAGCCCTGGAGAGCCAGTAACCCTGCCCCAGACCCTATCAGGCTTAGCCAGATCCTCATCCTGGGGAATTCTCTTGCACTAAATGACTTCATTAGAAACTGGCCCACCCTCAGAAGAAGCTAAAACGTTTCAGGGATTCTTCATTTGCCTATTCTGTCCTAGTAAATTGTCACTTTATGTTGTTTTCTTATTTCCTTCATATGCATTCTGATGAAAGTGAAGTGAGTGTAGGGAGTAAAGAGGGATGATATGAGGGAAGATAAGAGAAAGAGAAAAGCCAAGGAGGTAAAGAAATAGGGAGAGAAAATGGGGGAGCTCAAGAAGGGAGAAGAAAGAAAAAGAGAAAAGTAGGTAAACAGATTGAACATAATCCACATTATGTTGATGCTGAAGCTCTAAAACAAGACCACCTGAACTTAATGAAAGGATATTATTGTCACAGATGGGCTTTCTCCATAATAATCTGATTTTGGTTAATAAACTGCAGTGGTTCTGATATTTTCCAGTTAGTATGTAAGGTATCATACCCAAAATGAAGGTGTGCAACAGTTTTCCTATAGGATACTGGCTAATTGTTAACTTAGTAATGAAACCATTGACCTACTGTGCCTGTAAGGAACCTATTAAATAATGTAATAGTATAAGAATAGGAAGTTAATATTCATCATTTTCATTATTAAATAAAACCCACATGTTGCAAAAAATGCTTATTTTTGCATTTTTGAAACAATCTTCTTGTACTTTTTAGTTACCTAAACAAATGAATTGCCCGTGTTTAGCTTCTTTAAGGTGGAAGACCGCCCCTCGCAGCCAAAGAGTATTGAATGAAAGTGATATTGGGACAGAGTAGGGCTCTATGGTTGGCTCAGTCCACCTAGAACAAGAGAGAGCTATCCCTGGGAGGCAATGGAGAATAACAACAACTCCCCAGGTCTGCATGAAATGTTAGAGCAGCATTTCTCCAAAGAAATGGGGACTACTGACAGTAAAAGAAAGAAAGAAATTCAGGGCAGACAAAATTGCAGTTAAGTACTGTCCTGAAATCCCCTCTTTCCCTATTTTTCTACAGGCTAAGTTACAATAGCCAGAATAATCATATAGTATTATTAATTTCATCACTAAGATAACTACTGGGAATCTCACAAAGAAAGTGACTTGCAATTAGAGGAAAAATATGAAGATTATTAGAGGGAGTCTCTCACAAGGAAATAATATTTAAGCTGAAACATGAAGGGTATATTCACAAATGAGTTAGTAAAACAAATTCAAGAGTAGAAAGAAGTCTTTGAGGTTTAGGGAACCTTAAATGTGAAGTCTCTTAATGCTAATGAATTTTGGGAAATTCTGCTCTAAATTGTATGCACAAAAGCGCAAGAGACAGAAGCTCTTACTGGAATAAAAATACAAATAAATAAAATGGCTGAAAAAATATATAGTCATAGTTTTAAAAATCCCATCAGAAGAGGACTTGAAGACACCCAAATGAGGAATCCTTTTTAGAAGAGAATAGTCTCAGCATTGCTCTCATATCTGGCAGAATCAGCAAAAGGAGGGATCCCCCACTGACCTAGCAGCCAAAATTCTAATGACAGTTTTATAGCCTCATGTGTGAAGCATGACAGAACAACGTCTCTAAACACTCACCATATCTTTTCCATGGGTCTTCACCGCGTGCTCAGGGGTAGACCTAAAGAGAGAGGGAAAGAAGGAGATCTAAGAGAGATACCTTGGAGAAAATATCCTTCTATTTATTTGAGGGGGGACCCAATAAAACCCAGGATTATCTTCTGGAGGAAGCCTTGTAGTATAGGCTCCCTGACTAGGGGAGTGTTCCAGGAACCCATCTGTATCTGTGTACCAGCTGGCATTGTTGTGAGAGGCTGTGCTTGGCTTCAGTAAATTACTTTTAAGACTCTTCCAATATGTTTGCCCATTGCATGATGGGTGATTCGCAAGCATATCTGTTCATACTGCACTGAGCGTTCAGCAGTTTTTGACCAAATAATGCACGACCACCATGCCTCACCCTCCCTATTCAATCAGTCTCACCTCCAGTGACTTTTTAATTTTGTTTCCCCGTATGAAAAAAAAAGTCCTCAAAGGGAACCATTTGCTGAGGTGAAACAAAAAAATGTCAGAAGTGCTAAAAGGTGCCAAAATGGACAAGTTTAAAAACTGTGCTGAGCAGTGGAAAAAATGTCTTAATAAGTGTATTGCATCAAGTGTAGAGTATTGAGAAGGTGACTAAAGTTTAAGCATGTAAGAGTAAATACATAATTTTTTATAAATAAATTCCCTTTTTTTAGGTCTTTCCTTTTATATATTTATCATAGATATGTGATACATATATTTGTTTCATGTAATGTATGTGATATTATGATATATATGTACTTATAAACACATAAATATATGATTAAAATGTTTTCTTTGACTAAGCCCTGGCTGGTATAGCACAGTTGGTTGGGTGTCACCCTACAAACTGAAAGGTTGCCAGTTCGATTCCCAGTCAGGGCACATGTCTGGGTTGCAGGTTTAGTTTCCCATATAGAAGGCAGCCAATTAATGTCTCTCACATCAATGTTTCTTTCCCACTCATTCTCCCACCTCTAAAATCTAAAATAAACTTAAAATTTTTTCAATAAAATAAAAATATTAACATGATTATGCATTTATAACATAGGTAGTAGTAAAATATGAAATGATAAGAATATAAAGTGTGGGAAGGACTTGAGACAATTATTCTTTTTTAAGGTACTTGTGCTATTCATTAAAGTAGGTAATTTAATAATTCATATTGTACATTCTAAGGCAATTACTCAAAACAAATTTAACACAAAGAAGCATAGCGATAGCACATAAAAGAAAATGAAATACTAAAACAAGTGCAATTCACTCAAAAAAGAGGAACAGTAGAACAAAGAACAAATAAAGTAAAAAATAAATGTTAACATGGGAAACTTAAATGCAACATGGCAATAATCATAGTAAATGTAAATGACCTAAACACAATTATTAAAAGAAAATTATTAGATTGGTTAAAAATAATAAGACCAATCCAGCCAGATCCTTAATTGGAGGCTGGTGAAAGACAACAATACATTGATGTTTCTCTCCCTTTCTTCCTCCCTGCCTGCCCTTCTCTCTGAAAATAATGAATAAAATCTTTAAAAATAATAATAATAATGAGACCCAAGGTCCTGGCTGGGCAGCTCAGTTGGTTAGAGCATTGTTCTGATATGTTAAGGTTGAGGGTTTGATTCTCAGTCAGGGCACATACAAGACTCAACCAATAAATGCACTGATAAGTGACACAACAAATCAAAGTTTCTCTCTCACCTTATCATCCTCAAAACAATAAAATTTTTTTTTAAATAATTGTTTCTAAGAAGTACACTTTAATTCTGAAGCATAAACTGGTTGAAAGTTAAGGTGAAAAAGGTATAGCATAAATGGTAACTAATCTCCAGAGAAGGCCACCATTAATTTCTACCTTGTCCAGATAAGAATCTGCTGCTTACATCAAAAAGTACAATCTAATCCCTCTTCCCTGAAATGTAGGCTGGTTTTAGAAACTTGTTTAACGAATAAAATATAACAGATATGACACTCTGGGACAACCTATGTTACCATTCCCCTTGCAGCTTCTGCCTCAAATCATTAGAATGCTTACTTTTGGATACTCCCCTTGTGAAACTAAGCACCATGCAGTGAAAAGCCTGGATCCTCTCCTTTAGAATGAGCCAAAGGGGCAGAAGTGGGATGGATAGAAATATCTGGAATAGGAGAGAAGTATGAAATTCCATAACTTGGATTTTTTTTTTTTCTTAATATATTGGACTTCAACACTAAGCATATGGTCAGTTGGGGGCCCAGGAGAGAGTTGGTGGCTAGCACACTCGGTAAACGTAGGTATATATCATCATGACCATTCATGAGGTCATTGCCACAATACTATCCTGTCTGAAGTATCTTCCTAAAACCACTAGGGAATAATACTGACTTTCCCATCCAGATTGCTCTAAGAGGAATTTGAGTAGTGCAGTAATTAAATTAATTTCAAAGGCATTCTGTATTCTCACCTAAATGATGTCCAGGCACACTGTCTGACATAATACATGTGAGAATCAGTAATGAGATTGTGAAACATGAAAATACTAATAAATGGCACAGATACTTCAAATAAAAAGTCAACAAATGCAGAGATGACCCTATTTTAATATAAAGACCCTCTCATTATCATATTAAAGTTTAAAAACATTACTATATTAGAAAAATATAATAAAAAACAAATCAAATTAGTTTTGCCCTGGTGAGTAAAAGCTAATGCAAGTTAAAATCTAAAGGAATTAAAGTTAAAAATCACTTTTTCTTGACCTTGTGAGTTAATTCTTAAGTCTGGAATTCTTTAAGTTCAAAATCTATCCTTCCTAATTTAACATTCTTCCATCTTTCAGGTAAAGGACTTTTTTTTTTTTCTTTTTTTTTTTTTTTTCATGTTAGAGAGAGAGAAAGAAGAGTGAAACACTAATGTGAGACATCAATCGGCTGCCTCCTATATATGTCCTAACCAAGGATGGCACTTCAATCTAGGTTTGTGCCCTGACTGGGGATGGGACCTACAATCTTTTTGTGTATAGGATGATATTGCATCCAATTGAACTAACCAAACAGGTCATTAAGAACTTAATGCCCCAGTAAAGTTGTTGTTCATTCATCAGCTTCATTTTGAGCTGTCTCTCTGTGGGAGGGGTTTAGTTTTTTTTCTGTGACTCAAGTGGTATTGGTTAAATGCTAATTCTCTGCACACACTGTACACATTCCTCAGATTCTGAACCCAATTCTAATGTGTGAAGTTTTTCTACTCCATCAAGAAATTTCTGGACACAAGTTGAGTGTCCTACAATTTAACTCCATATGACACTCTCTACCAGGAAATAGAGTCATAGTCCACAGATTAAGAGCTCAGTTTCATAAGACCACCTCCATTTTAGATACCAATAATGAGTTCAGGTGTTATCTATACTTCTGGTCAACCAGCTATAAATCAGAGATTCCCACAATTCACTTTGTGTATTTTATTAATTTGCCAGAGTGATTCATGGGACTCAGGAAGTGCATTTACTCACTAGATTACTAGTTATTATAGAAGATATTAAAAGATTTCTCTCAGGAAAAGCCAGATAGAAAAACCTATACTTTGCATAGGGCAAAGCATAGGAAAAGGTGTGGAAGCTTCAATGCTCTCTCTGAGTATGCCAAATCTTTATGTATTAAGCAACACGGAAACACTTCAAACTCCAATCTTTTATTTTTTTTAGTTTTTATACAGGCTTCATTACATGAGCATGCATGATTGATTAAATCTTTGGTCACTGGAGACTGATTCAACTTCTAGATTTCAGGGGGAGGAACTGAAAGTTCGAACCTTCCAATTGCACAGTTGGTTCCACTTGGCAGTTAGCCTCCATTCTTTTAAAAAGCAGCCTCATTAACTTAGGAATTTCAAGTGAGGATAAAGACCAAAGGTGTATATACCTCTTGCAATATCACAATCCATTTCTAAGTCCCTGAACACACAAGATTATTATAGCCTGGCTTGACAACCACCAAAATGAGAAAATGAGATGATCTTCAGCCTCTAGAATAGTTACTGCAAGCAAAAGTATATTCTGAGGACCCATTCTAAAAGGTACTAAAGGCCACTGAACAAAAATTTAATGTCTGAGGGAAGGAGAAGTGATGAAAATATTTTTGGTTCAGCATCACCACAAGCAATCAGGTGATGACTATAATGAAAATTCACAAACTGTGAACTCAAAATCAATTGGGTGAAATCTCCCAATAAAATGTTCACATTGGCACTGTCTGTTCACCACCATTCCTGCGGTGATCTCTCTGAACTTACTGTTCAGAGTGCATTTGAGATATTGCTACTGACTTAACAAAGTTTAGAAATTTGAAATGCTAGAAATCTAGTCACCAGGTGTTATTTGAGGGTCATGTCTTTTCTGTCCATTTTATTGAATAACTTGGTTTCATTTGCCCTTTTGGACCCATTCTTAGGACTTTGGTACTGCCTGAGGGTGAGTTCTGCCTAGTAACACAGACTGCACATTATTTTACCAGAAAATATTTTGTAGTTTGTGCTGCTACCTTTGCCTCTTGTATTAGAATTGCATAGAAAAGAATTTCATCCCTACACTGAATATATTCAGTACTATCAACTGATACTACTTGTGAAACAGTAAAACTGAACCCTCATATCACACCACATACAAAAGTTAACTTAAAATGGATCAAAGTTCTAAATGTAGGGGCTAAAATTATGTGCTAAGATTGAAAGAAGCAAACACAGAAGGCCACATGCTATATGATTCCATTTATGTGAAATATCCAGAACAGGCAAATCCACTGAGATTGAAGTAGATTAGTGGCTGCTAGGGACTGAGAGAAAAGAATTGAAGGGGATAGGCAATGACTCCTAACAGGCATGGGGTTAGTTTTAGGGGTAATAAAAATGCTCTGGAATTAGTGGTGATGATTGTACAACCCTGTGAAATACTAAGTTGCAGACCTTAAAAGAGTGAGTTTTATGGTATGTTAATTATATTCCAATTTTTAAAAATATTTTCAACATATTCTTGAACCAAAGATGTTACTAGTATTATACTTAAGAATCCCTTGTCTCTCGGGTGTAATGAAAACCAATACTATTCCAAGATGCTGTCTTTCCTCCTCTTATAAATTTACCTAACACATTCTCTTGGAACCAGTTCTATTACATTTTTAAAACAGCAACTATTCAGCTTAAGATTCTGCAGGTTGGCAGGTTGAGCTAGGCTTCACTGAACAGTTTTTCTGGTCTTGGGTGATTTTAGGTATTTGCTGTCAACTTCTGAGTCTACTAGGGATTACCTAGTCTAGGACAGCCTCAGTAGGGTGAGTCATTTTCACTCTATATGATTGTTCATCCTCCAAATAAGCTGGGATTGTTGTCGTGGGCGAGTAAGTTTCCCAGAGCGAGGCCAGGAAATATGCCTAGAGGGAGAGGCACATGTCACTTCCATTGCACTCCATTGGCCAAAGTAAGTCATGAAGTCAGCAAAGTTTCAAAGCAAGGAAAATGAATTTCACTACTTTATGGGAGGAGCTGCCAAGGCACATTGTAAGGAACATGGATTCAGGAAAGGGTCAAGACATGGGGCATTTTTGTAATTCACCACTTCCTAGAGCAGAAGTTCCAGGACAATAGCTGTGCTGTGAGTAAGGCTAGAGAACAACCAGTGTACATGAGAGAGGGAGGATACAGGGTTCCAGAAGGGCATTTCTGAGAGAAGGGAAAAAAGGATCTGAGAGTTAACCTGATGAGTCAGACTAGATTGAAAGGAGTTTGAGAGTCCTTTCAGGAAGTACTAGGATGGATGAGAGGATCATAAAAAACAATTACTTCATTGTGAGATGGATATATAATACAACATAATTGTGTAAAATGGCCAAATGTCAGCAAAGAATAAGCTGAAAAGTGTGTGCTTACCTTAAAACATTCAAATTATTAGTTTTAAGAAAAATAAAAAGTATTTCAAATATATTAAATATAGTATAATATAGAGTTCCTTGTATATTGGGTATGTAGGGCAAAAGTAGGTTTACAGTTGTGGGTACATGAAACATAGTTTTGTTTTGTTTTTTTAATTTAATTTTATTGTTGCTGTATTACATCTATCACCTTTTATTCTTGTATTATTGCTTTATTTTCCATAATAATTACTGTAAACCTACTTTTGCTCTACCCTGTATATGATCATATTTACATGTTTACTTACATATTTCCATGCTCATAATAATCCAAACATTTAACAATTATTTAAAAACCAATAAAAATATAATGCAAACATAGTAGAACAAAATGTAGAGAGACATATGTTTGGGGATCAGGGAATAATTTGAAAGCTGAGCAGTCAAAATCCAAGATCAATAGAAAACTCAAAGCATTTTAGTACTATGGTAGAAACTAAAACACGTCTTTGGGAAAATCCCACGATGCTTACTAAAAAGCATGAGTGTAAAATTAATCAGTAAATGTTAATGACTTAGAATATCTTATATATTATATTAGTGCATTATATTTGTCTCTCCAAGTTTATTTGAAAAAATGTGGGCAAAGTAGTATAAACTTCAATTCAAAACTTGTGCTAATTACATTTACCTAAACATAAATAAGCAGTTTTAAGATTTGCCATTGCACATGAACAATCTTTGTGACTGTCCTTAAAAAACAGTAGTTAACGTAACCACAAAGTAATAATAAATATTAAAACCTCAAAGTTTATTGACAAGATTTCCAAAATTTATCACAATTTGCTCAAGATGACTCTATCCATGAGCATGGATTTAAGATCATTAAGGACAATGGGTAACTTTGTCTTAAGTAGGGTTTTCTATTTTAAGGACAACCTTGAACTTCATACTGAAAAAATTAGTATGTGTAATTTCACACAAAAAGTCAACAATAGTAGAACACGAAGGCAAACACGTTCCTGAGTGACAAAATAATCTCTTCATCCCCCACCTTGGGCCTAGGTACTTATTTGTAGCTCAAAGGCTTTATAATTTTTACAAAATAAGATTACCCATAAATCTTTCTTGTCAGAAAACCAACAGTAATTGACAGAGTTTTTTGGATCCTGGTTTCCTTGAAGCAATTCTTTTTCAGTTTCTGAAAACCACATATCAGGGTTTCTCCTCACGGTCATTACATTGTTGTATTTGCTAGTAGGACTGAGTAACTTATCAAATGGAGAATGGGCCAGAGCCTTTGGTTCCCACCAGCATATTGTTGAAGTATACCTAAGTTTCAGCTAAGTCTTCACTGTGGAATTTCCTCATTTTAAGTAAACCTTGTAGGTAATAAACAAAATGTATCTCAGTGACAAAAATCACTCTATCCTGCTGAACAGACCACATCTTCAGCACCACTGGGAAACTAAGCATCCGTTTTGTGATTTTTGAGGACAACAATAAGAAATCAGACCAGTTTGTCATTTTTGGCATTGTTATCTCAGCTCTCACTCCAAAATTCTAGATGGGCAGTTGAGGGGAGTTGGGTTTTAAGCAAACCTTTCTAATAGTTTTAAACTAACTTGGTATGAATAGCTTCTATAAAAACAATATCAGCTTGAAGGTTAAAGATAAATTTTTAATTTTTTCATTTAATTGATTGGACATCTGTTAGTATCTACTATGTGCAAAGGCCAGGACAAGGAAGTGAGGATTTGCTAAGGTGAGTAGTTTGCAAACCTAGCCCTAAAGATCTTACTTTAATCACAGAATCAGGTGTATAGCTAGGGTTTGCAAACTTGTGGACTGTAGGCAAATTCTGTCTACAACCCTGTTTTGTCTGCTTGTCTAGTGGAACTTCTAATTTGAATGCCTAAAACTGGGCATGTCCTCTCCACCTCATTCTTTGCTGGCTGATGCTTGACCACTCTATACAATTACATTGCCCATCTGATCCCTGAAAAGAAAAATTGAGTTTGCAACTCTGATGTAAAAAAATTAAACAAATAACAACCACCTAAATATATAAGAAATAAAATACATTGGAAAACAATATGTTGTAGAGAGAAGTATAGATTTTGCTAGTTTTCTTACCTATAAATGAAGCTAAAAATGCTACCTTACCATGCAGCTATAAGAACTCACATAAGATATGTCATATTATGAAGCATTTACAAAATATGACACCCATTTTTGCCCTCCCCTGCAGCAGTTACCTATAGAAGCTTAGAGAAAGGACCCACTAATTCTGGCTGGGTAGTTGGGAAACACTTCACAAAAGCAAGTGGTGATTTTAACAGAGCCAAAACAGAAGGAAAATATTTTAAAGGACAAAGACCTGTGGGGCTTCCTAAGGTTTAGTGTCTTCTACTTTTGCAAGGTGGAGATCTGGGCCACTTGATGAGGCCTCTGTGGGGTCAGAGATGGTAGAGAGAACCGCCACATGACCCTATGATGTGATACAAAGAATTACTGGCTATATTTTCAGTCTTGGATGGACCAGAAAGTCATTCCCTGGTCCCCACAGTTGAGATCTGGAGTATGTGACCTTAGAAGGCCACTCATGACAGAGTCATGAATGAGAGTATTTAGCCCTAAGGACCAATCTTATAGTTTAAAGCATGCACAGACATTTCTTGAGAACAAACTCAAATACTATATTTTATTCAAATGATCTCTCCCAGGTTCAGTGATAGGCAAATTATGTTTTATATCATCCTTAAAATTACTGGATTATATCATGTAATTCTTTCTGAGTGATTTGTAACTTCTACAGGTAGTATAACTAGCTAGCTGAGATGGTGGAATAGTTGGTAGAATGATGGAATTGTGGCTGGCTATGCAAGGGGGTTGTTTTGTGCAGATTCTGTAATATCTAGATTTGTGTAAGGTAAGTATGAACAGGGAATTCCTGAGGTGACCTTATTCTATCAGGTCATCAGTCTGTAGCAACTAATGATTAAGGTGTTTGTGGATATGAAGTGATTTGAATACCACTCTCAAAATCCTAGATAGTAACTTGGAGTATTTGAGACAGGAAGATTGGTATTTAAAGTGGATGAATTTCCTCCTTCATGATATGCCAAAATTATGAATGTGGGGAGAATAGGAGGATGGTGAAGTTGAGGTAAGTGTGGCAGTTAGGAAAGACTGTTCTTCATATTGACTACAGAATAAGTGATCTAAGATCTGAAAGTTCCTCTGAGAGTGCCCAGAGGAGTGCAAGGGTTTAGAGTATGAAGTTACCCCCACCAGTGGTCATGGTTATTATTTTTAGTAACCTGCTTCCTGTCCCTCAGATTGGCGACTCAAGCACTAAGCATCCATACCATACCATTGGCGCTATTGCCCCTACTTGCAGATGCATGCTGTTTTGAAGCTCCCATGAGAGACCCAGCAAGCAGCTAATTGAATAGTCATATCACATATTCCAACTCAGTATGAGGACTAGGTGCTATGGTGTGAGTTTTGGCAAAACTCTTGTCTTATAGAAGTCTATAAATTTTGAGAATTTGAAAGATTTGAATGATATAGAAAATTCACCTTGCGCTTTCCTAAGACCTTTTCTAATTCCCTAGTCAAAGTGTTGGCCCATTCTATTTAGGTTACCAGATGAAAGTACAGAATTCACTCTATGAAAGTCCACAAAACCAACCCCTTGAAAGGTTAACATCCTTGCTGATAAAGCTGTTGAACATGACTGGCCTGTATACAGGAATCTGGGGTCAGCCCTGCATCCCGAGTCACCCTCGCAGAAACTGCATATCACTCAGCACTCCACTACATCAGAAAATCTCCCTTGATCACTAAAACTTGGGTATCCATGCACAGCTGCTTTTGCCATCATATGTAGGGAAAAATGGACTCCCCCATTTTTGGACTCCCCAGATCTCTCAGAATGCAGGAACATGAGCAGGTTTCAGCTTCCAAAATTTGAAAATCACCAAATAGCTGCCTTGCTCTGTTTTGGGTTTTTTGTTTTTTCTTTTACCACTGTGCTATATTTCCTCCATGCAGCACATGGGATGTGGCCATTGACCACCCCCCCACACCCACCCCTGGATAACAAGCAGCTGAATCTATAACCCTGTGGAACATTAAAATTGCTTTCTTTGGGAGATGCCTAATGTGCCCATCAGGGCTCTTTCTTGTTGGACTAAGACAATCAGAAGCTCTAATACAAGTAGACCTTGAACACATGATAAACTCACATGACTGTTCACCTGTGGGAACCTCAAATAAAAACTCAAATGTTTAGGTACTCCTGAAAAATAAACATCTAAAAGCACAGTTTCTACATTCCTTCCTGGCAACAATGCACAAGACCTGAATAAGAACAACCTACTAGTACAGTCTCTCCTAATGCCATAATCTCTCCTTCCCTCTCTGTTGTGTTACATGGACTAGTTCCCTCATTTACATTAGCATTGCATATCTTAATTTTAAAGGAAAGACAGAAGAAATAGTATGATAAAAAAGGGGGCAGTAGGAATAAAGCATCAATTACTCAGAAGGATATATACTAAGCTATAAGGATAGAAAGATAGGTTGGGATTATAATGGAATGAGCTATGGAAACCACCCTGAGCAATTGAGTTTATTTGTTAGGTGATTTTAAGACATTAAAGGCTTTTACTTAACAAAATGTAAACTGCTTTAGAAAAATAATGTCAGGAGCAGTGTGGAGGACACAATGTAAAAGTTAAAGACTAGAAGCAAGGAAGCTATTACAGAAGAGAGAGAATGACCTATGCCTTTGCCCTTAGTGAAGGAAAGAAGGGAAGGATTATTAAAGGAAATCCGGAGATGGAATTCACAGCATCTAGTAGCCAATTGGCTGGATATGAGTAAGGAAATACAGGCAAGTAGAATGATGCCAGTCTAAGTGTCTGGGAGAATAACATTAACCCAGGATGGACTTCAAGGAGAATATAATTGGGAGAAAGATGAGTTCTGTTTGAATGTGTTAAAATGGAGGGAGTGGTGAGTCATTTAATAGGGACACATCAGCAAAAGCAGCTCAGAGGAAAGAACTAGATATAGGAACTTGGAAATTATTGACATCGCAATGACATTTGAAGTCAAGAACTAGATGTCTAGGACAAGGAGATTGTCTAGGACAAAAAGAAGAGGGGCATTACAGAGCCTGCAGGGACACTATACTTAGATAGTGACATAAGAGCCAATAATGTGAGACAAAGAAGGCATAGAGAAATGGAGATGTAGTGAATATTTTCCATTTGTTTTTCTAAATCCACTTTCACCCTGACTTGGTAGAGCCACTGCATGGGCTCCCTTGACCCCTGGCATTGGGTCTGATTTGGCCAATGGGAAGCATCAGTGAAGATCAGAGGCTGGAAAGACTGAAGCTGGAGTACTTATTCCCCCTAGCGCTTTCTCTGATAGGTTGCCTCAGGTTAGCTACTTCTGTCTCTCTGAAGTCCACAGCTGCCATCAGATGGGTCCTCTCTAAGCAGCAGTTCTGCTAGCCACTCCCACCTCTCAACCCTAGCTGATGACCACAGCTCCACCTGTCTGTAGTCTCAGCACACTGCCCCATCCCTGTTGGTTCCCCCCATCTTCGTCAAGAGCCCCTTGATTACACTCCCTTCAATTACTCAGCGTGAATGCACCATCTGTCTCTTGCTGGCCTCCCAACTGATTCAAGGGTTAAGTCCAGGAGAGGACAATATTCTGGAAGCCAAGAGTTTCCACAAATGCTACAGATGACATAATGGAATAAAGACTCAATAGAAGCAGAATGGTATTTGTTTTCAGGAGACTGGTGTGGGCAGGAGTCAGGATACAAGATTTGGTATGGGGGGAAATGGTAAAAGCAAATAGAAGCAGTGAGTAAAAAAATATTGCTTCAGAAAGGCCAGTGGTCTAGGAAGAAAGAAAGGGGATTGAACACCAGTCTGAACAACTAATCTATGCCTTACACATTAAGGAGAGACTGAAAGAGCACTATAAAACAACTTTTTTTTTTTGGTCAATTGCCTCATTGCCCCATGACTCAAATGACTTCCTTAAATTAGTAAGTCACCTTCTCCCTATGATTTTAATTTGACAAAAAGGTTTCCAATATGACCAAGAGACAGCTAAAGATGAAATGTGCAGTTCAGGCTTACCTCTCTGAGTCATTCCAGCTATTAATCATTTATAGGACCCCCTAAGCCACTTCCAGCAAAATGATGATTCTTTATTGCTTGTTAAAAATATTTACATTTCCCTCTACCGGCTGTATATAAGGAATTGATATTTTCTGAATTGCTAAGTCAATAACATCTTCCTCAAGCCATCAAAGGATTTGATAAACCAGCAAAACATGAGCGCCTGTGCTGCAAAGAAGTGGGAAGCACTCAGGCTGTCAGGCAATTAAGTGGACCTGAATAAGCTGATGTAATTAAGCCTCTTACTGCATAATTATCTTTATTTTAAATGTGTCTTTTGATGAAACATCTGTTCCCTGCTCCAGATATTAAAAGAGGGGCCTATGCTTATGAAGAAAACAGAGCTTGCAAGGCCCTTGCACATGCTGCCTGGAATGCTCAGATCCAAGGCAACAAATGTTGTCATTTGTTCCATCTTTGCATGCAAGGGGCAGGTGTCCTCACGTCTTCAGCCCACGTTGGCATGACCTCCCAGCTCACAGCAGCTGCCTGCAGCCCTGTTATACAAAGCAGTCCTTGCATGTGGAGGGAACGCTCAGAAGCAAGAAGGCATCTAGCTGTCAGGGCTAGTGCTTCAAGCATCTGCAAAGGAGAACAATCAGATGTGTTCAGCAAGTGAAGGTGGGCTGCTGTCAGCAGGACCCTCTTAGGTTCCTGTGTGCAGGGAGCAGTGCATGACCCATCCCACCCCCTAATCAAAAGTGAATATGATTAGCAAAACCTGGCTAACACAGGGCAGCATTATTGTGGTGAATTTCTGTATGGGGCTTTTTGTTTGTTCTCAGCTTTATAGGCCCCAAATTTGTTGTCAATTCCCTGTTTGTCTGAATGAGGGATTTTGGATCACAATGGACATTTAAGTGAGAAAGTCACAGGCTTTAGCAAGAACTAGACCTAGTTTTACATCCTAGTGCTGCCCCTTGTGAGCTAAATGACCAACCCCTTGTTCTCTTTCAGCCTCAATTGACTCAAGTCTAAACTGTAAATAGTACCTATCTTACAGGATGACTGTGAGAATTGAAACAGAGCACCTAATATAGTGCAGTGAGTATAGTAGCTGATCTGAATAAACATTAGCTCCCTCCCCTTTCCCTGGCCCACTTCTTTCTACTGCCCATGTAGGAGGCTAAAAGTCCACTCCTTAATTAATGGCAGAAAATATACTGTCAAGAACAGTAACCAGGGTTCTCTTTCAAGATGGCAACAGAAAAGAATCCTGAATGCACACTCTCGCCGTCACACCAAATCTATAGCTGCATAAGGAACAATTTTCTCTGAAAAACACTTAGAAACTGGCTCACCTATTCGTATGTCTCAGGCACACAGGAGCAAGCCCACAGTGAAATGGGGAAGAGAGGCAGGGATACAATCTTGCCATAAACCCAACCCCTGCGTGGCAACCCACCGTTGGAAGGAAACTCACAACCTGGAGCTTCTCTCTGAGGAGTAAAGAGTTTAATCCCACACTGAGAACCCCCTACCCCTGACTTTTAAGACCTGCACCTTAGAGAGAAGCCACCAAAACATCTAGTTCTGAAAAAGAATGGGCCCACAAGACCCACAAGGCTATCTATACCCATCTGAGAAATGGCCCTCACAGGACTCGCATGTGGACTCGCTGGCCCCTGGACCCAGGGCAGGAGTGGCCAATCAAGGAGTGACTGAAAAAAAAAAAAAGAAAGAAAGAAACACATTCTAAATATGGGGTGGAGGGTGTTTCCAAGGAAACAATTGAAATAATGGTTATCACTTCCTAGACTGTGATTACGTATTCATGAGTGTATATATGAATTAAAATATTAAAAATTGTCTATTTCATATTACATAGTTTATATCATTTATATTTTTTAAATGTAGTTAAAAATCAAATATAGCCCTGGCTGGTGTGGCTCAGTGGATTGGAGCCAGCCTGCATACCCAAGGGTCGCTGGTTCAATTCCTAGTCAGGGCACATAACCAGGTTGCAAGCCAGGTCTCCTGTCAGGTCCATAGCTGGAGGCAGGTGAAAGTCAACCATACACTGATGTTTCTCTCCCTTTCTTCCTCCCTCCCTGCCCTTCTCTCTAAAAAATAATGAATACAAAATATATATATTTTAAATCTAAAACAGAGGTTGGGGGAGTGCCCAGACTTTGTGAGGAAGAGGTTAATTTACCAGTATTCAAGCAGTCACCTGAAGGGCACTCATCTTACGTGACACACATTAGGGGTCTGGTGGGGAGCTCTCCAGGGATGGAGACTGGCAGTCACTATCTTTGTGCTCTTCCTTTGTCTTCCTTTCAGCCACTGGGTGCCATGATTTTTCTTTTTTTCTTTTTTTCATTTTTCTTTTTAAATTTTATTGTTGTTGTATTACATCCATCCCCTTTTTGCTCCCCTCTGTCCCCCTCCCCACCCATGATTTTTATTTAAAAAAACTCTAGGTTTTTTCCTCTTTCCTTTTTTCATCTCTTCCAAAGGGTGCCATCTCACACGGCCCATGGGCATCATCTTCATGCTCCCTGTCGGCCTTGATCTAGTCAGTAGACACCACCTTTTATTTTAATTCTAGACTTCTTTTTTTCCTTTCTTCCTTCCTGGCAGGCACCAACTGGGCACTCTATCTCTCTCCAGCCCCGAGGTGCCATCTTTGCGCTCTCCCTCCACCTGCTCCAGAGCACCAGCATCTCCCAGAAGGGAGCTTTTACACACATCTGGTGCCCCAGTTTTGGCAGCTGCCACTGAGGACCACCCCTAAACCACCTGGCGCTGATGGTCTGCTGAGCTTACCCTTGCAGTCCCATAGGACTGCAGATATCTTCATACTTTAAAAACTATTGCGTGAAGGTTTGGCTTCCAATCAGCCTGAATCTAGTGGTAAGATCCTCCCCTTTGGGACAGGGACAGGTCTTGACACACCTTCAACTATGAGAGTCACTAAAAATGAAACTGGCTGCTTGGACAATACAAAAGTTTAGAGACAACCAAGAGCTAGGACAGGGTTGAATGATAAGGCTCTTTTTTTTTTTTTTTTTTTTTTTTTTTTTAGAGGAAGCCACTCCTTCAGAACTGGGAGAGGTGCTGTTTTATCTAAACCATAAAAAACAACTGAGAGAGTCAAGCAAAATAAAGAAACAAAGGAAATGTTCTAAATGAAAAAAGATGAAAAACACTGACTGGTACTACCTTTCTCTACAGCATCCAGCAAAGCTGGAAGCGAGGAGTCAAATCATTGGAACAGGTGCTGAATGGGATCAATAACAGCCTGGTGCATCTGGAGAACCAGCTCCATCCTCAGTGCCTGATTAGTAATGAAAACAAACCTCCAGTCCTCTTATCTCCAACTTCTATATTCTATATTTTGAGCAGATCACTTTCTTTATGACCATCTCCTTCACCATCTTAGTATCACCCATACTAGATCAGCTATTGGCATGCTTATATCTTAAGCCAATACTTTAGTCTCTCTTCCTTTTTTAACAGCTCCATTGAAATGTAACTTGCATATTATACAACCCTTGCATTTAAATTGCACAGTTCAATGACTTTTTGTATATTCACACACAAACAAGTGCATCACCACAGCCAATTTTAGAACATTTCATCACCTCAAAAAAGAAAACTTATACCCCTTAGTAACCAGCTCCCAACCTCTCTATTCCCCTTACAGCCCTATGCAACCACTAATCTACTTTCTGTTTCTATGAATTCAGCTATTGTGGATATTTCATACAAATGGAACTATATCCTTTACGAATGGATTCTTTCACTTAGTATGAGGTTCATCCATGTGGTAGCATATATTAGTACTTTATTGCTTTTTGTTTTCAAATAATATTCCATTGTATAGATATACCACATTTAATTTATCAGTGATGGGCATTTACATTGGTTTCATCCTCTTTGGCCATTATGATAATTGCTGCCATTAACATTCATGTGTAAGATTTTGTGTGAACATATACTACTGGGTAAATTTTACCTAAAGGTAAAATTGTTGGGTCATATGGTGACCCACTATTTTTATGGCTTGCTATACTGATTTTCAAAGTGACTTCACCATTTTAAATTTCCACCATCAATATATGAGGGTTCAAATTATTCCACATCTCCACAATACCTGTTATCTGTTCTTTTGCTTATAGCCATTATAATGGGTGTGAAGTAGCATTTCCTTGAAGTATTTTTTTTAAAGATTTTATTTATTTATTTTTAGAGAGAGGGGAAGGGAGAAAGAGAGGGAGAGAAACATCGATGTGTGGTTGTTTCTCATGTGCCCCCAACTGAGGACCTGGCCCACAACCCAAGCATGTGCCCTGACTGGGAATTGAACCAGCAACTCTTTGGTTTGCAGGCCAGCACTCAATCCACTGAGCCACATCAGCCAGGGTTTCCTTGAGGTTTTAATTTACACATCCTTGTAAAATTTGTTTTAATCTCTCGCAGAAAACATTTCAATGACCCCCACTATAAGTCACAGCCTCTGAAAGTACCTTGCTCTGGCTCCTTTGTGCTGCTTAGAGGACTTATGGCCAATGTCAGATAGATACTTAAGATGCTTTTACTGCCTAGACCTTTGTGATAATATTAACTATATCATTCTGTAATAAAAAAGAATGCAAGATGCATGTTAGGGATTACTCTTATTCATCTTAAAGTAGGACATTAGAGAAGTAAACATGTTAACTAACAATACACCAAGGAAACATCTCAGAGGCTCAGGCAATAGGAATATTTGAAATCAAAGCACAGAGTTAATTCACCACTTAAAACCAAGCTTCAATACCCTATCACCAATAAAGTCCATGATATGAAATTTTTATGTCACTTATATAAAAGCAGAAACCTAGAAATTAAAAATAGCATCAAAAAAGCAGGGTATGAATCCTGCTTCTAATTATGATTCCAATTGTTTTAAACAAATTACTAAATTAAGGTTAAATTTTTCTAGACTACAGGAAACATAATTTCTCCAAGTGGCTAATTTGAGGTTTAATTCAGATAAAATTGTTGAGCTTGTTTTACATATGTATTTTAAGATACCATAAATTTATTTTTATTAATAGCTAATCACTATTAGTAGAATAGTCCACATCACTAAAACATTTTGTGATGGGGCTGTGCTTCAAATGCTCCAAATAGGGTGTCTTCATGGGACTTAGAAAAAAGAATCTTAACCTCATGTGACACTCTTAATTCAGAATATTATTATACAATCTGTAGAAACATTAGTGGACAGCAGCTCTGGCTAAAGTCCTAATCAAGTCAAAGCACTCACACATGCTGCAGGTGTCAAGGTACAAGGCACAACTCTCATACTCATTGATCCCAATCCTGTAAATGGAGAAAGGGGTAAGCGTAGGGCCTCTGAAGGCAACAAAAGGTTGCCACAGAAACAGCCTCAGGGAAAACTCAAAGCACAGTGCGATAGGGGCACAACTGCACAAACATCTTCTATCCAGAGAGCAATTGGATGCCCTTCCAGTGTGAGTGTGGCCACATAGCAGATGTGGATTTATCACCCAGGTTTTCATGTGTGGTTGCTTTCAGCTGATGATCAGCTGGACTAGACAGAGTAAGATGGCCTCACGCACATGTCGGGCAGCTTGCCAACCTGTTGGGTGGGGCAAATAATTTCTCCTCTGTGTAGCCTTTCATCCTTCCATAGGTTAAATCAGCTTCCTTTCATGGTGCTATCACAGCAGCACTCCAAGAAGGCAAGGGCAGAATCTACATGCTCCCTGGAAGCACAGATTCCAGAACGCAATGGGCATCCCTTTAGCTATATTCAAAGTCAAAGCTGGTCACAAGGCCAAACCCATACAAGGAAGTGAAGAAATAGAATCTACCACTAGCTGTTGTACAACATCATATAACTGCTTTTTATCTTTATTGAGGTATAATTGGCAAATATAATAGTAATATACCTAAAGTGTACAATGTGATGATTTCATATCTGTATACATTGTGAAAGGATTTCCACTACCAAGTTAATTAAACCATCTATCACCTATTTATTTTTTTCCATTTCTTTGGGGAGGTGGTGGTAAGAACACTTGAGCTTTACTCTCTTAGCATATTTCAATGTTCAATTATACAACACAGTATTACCAAATGTAATCACCATGTTATACATTAGATGCTCAAATCTTATTCACCTTAAGTAGGGTGCCAACTCATTGTGGTTTGGATTTACATTCCTCTGATGATTAGTGGTGCTGAGAACCTTTTCATGCACCTTTTGGCCTTTTATATGTTTTATCTGAAAAAGGGCTATTCAGTTATTTGGCTCATTTTTTAATCAGGATTCTTTTTTCTGAGCTATGAGTTCCTTCTATATTTTGAATGGTAACCCTGCAACTATTTTCTCCCATTTCATAGGGTGACTTTCAATTACATTGATACTTTTCTTTGCTGTACAGACGCTTTTAAGTTTGGCATAGACCCACTTGGTCTGTCCCGGAAGTATAGAGCCAATGTCAAAATAATTAAAATAGCATGGCTGATACTTTCAGGACAGACCTCGTAATTTTCTTTTGTTGCCTTTGCTTTTTTGTCAAGGAGCCTACCCCTCTATGTTTTTTTCTGTAGTTTTTTAGTTTCAGGTCCTACATTCAAGTCATTAATACATTTTGAATGAATTTTTGTATATAGTGAAAGACAGGGGTCCAGTCTTACTCTTTTACACATAAATATCCAGTCTTCCTAACACCACTTTTAGACCAAACTGTTCTTTTCCCATTGTTTAGTCAAAAATTAGTTGACTTTATATGTATATGCATGGGTTTATTCCCAGGTTCAATAGCATGTTCCATTGATCCAGGTGTCTTGTTTGTTTGTTTGTTTTTTGCCAACATCATACTGGTTTACCATGGCCTTGTAATATAGTTTGCAATCAGCTTCATTTTTCTTTCTCAAGAACACTGGTTCTTTTGTGGTTCTGCATGAATTTTAGGATTCTTTCTCTTATTTCTGTGAAGAATGCCATGGAAGTTTGCATTGAATATGTAGATTGCTTTGAGTATTATGGACATTTTAACAATATTCATGCTTCCAATACAGGATCATGGGATATCTTTCCATTTGTTTGTGCCTTCCTCAATTTATTTCATCAGTATCTTATAGTTTTCCAGGTATAGGTTTTTCACCTTCTTAAATTGGTTCCTAAGTATTTTTATTATTTTTGATGCTATTGTAAATGGGATTGTGTTCTTAATTTCTCTTTCCAGTTGTTTGTTGTTACTGTACAGAATTGTAACTGATTTTTGCAATAAGCTTATTGCAACTTCTTGAGCTCAACTACAGATTTACTAGTACATTTTTATTTAAAAATTTTGTTTCAAGATTTTATTTATTGTTTTTAGAGAGAGGGGAAGGGAAAGAGGCAGAGAGGGAGAAAGACATTAGTGTGTGGTTACCTTTCACCTGCCTCCAGCAACGGACCTGGCTAGAGATCTGGCTTGCAACCTGGTTATGCACCCTGGCTGAGAATCGAACCAGTGACCTTTGAGTTCGAAGGCCAGTCCTTATCTACTGTGCCATCAGCCAGGGCTGTTTTACTCATTTTTTGTTAAGGAATTTGACACCCAAGCTTAAAAGCACTGCTTGTATGACAGGTCCACATTTGAACCCAGGTCTTTTGCCAATTATTGACCCTAAGTATTTGAAAAAGGTAACCTTGCTTGCTATGACTAAAGCTTATATGGAAATTGTTCTTCCCTGCCTCCCTCAGTATGCCAGGACTCAACCAAATGGTTTACTTTAAGTATTTTTGTCTGAGATATTCAGTTTCCCTTTTGAAGATTTTAATGCCCTCTCCCCAATCTCTAATTTTGTTCTTCACTTAAAGTCAATTATTCTATTATAGAAATTGGTTTTAGATTGGGCCAAATTCAGTCACAGAATCATGATGTAAACTTCAGAAAAAATAACATGAATTTTCCCTACTTACCTAAAGAGTTGATTTACCAATTTTTAGGCTACTGGAAGAGAAGCAGAGGTTCTATAGGCTGGGTAATAATTTTGCCCTTGGTTTTAATTTGCCACAATCTGTCATTTGATATTCTGTTATACTTTGGTCAACTCAATGGAAGTATTTATCCAAACTGGTCCTTCAAATGTGAGGAGAAGAACCAGAAAGAGAACATAATATCTACCATCTTAATAGAAATGTAGAAAGAACAGCAGCCAAAGGTTATAAGATCAGATTCATTTGAGCTCTGCAAATGACAAGCTATTTGGTCTTGGGCAAGTAATTTCACCAGTTTGGACCTTAATTTTCTCATCATTAAAAGAAGAGAGTTTAACCCTGGCTGGTGGCTTAATGGAAAAGGTGCCAGCCTGTGAACCCAAAGGTCGCTGGTTCGATTCCCAACCAGGACACATAACCAGGTTGCAAGCCAGGTCTCCAGCTAGGTCCATAGCTGGAGGCAGGTGAAAGGTAGCTATATATGGATGTCTCTCTCCCTCTCTGCCTCTCTCCCTTCCCTTCTCTCTAAAAATAATAAAACTAAAAATCTTTTTTTTTTTTTTTTTTTTTTTTAAAAAAAAGGAGAATGTTAAGCTGAATATCCTCTCAGTAATTTCAGCTCTGACATAATTTGATTACCATGCCAGGGGATAATTTTATGATATACTCTACACATTTTTATTCCCAAATACATCAACATCATGTTAAATTAGATTGACTCAAATTCTCCATGTAAACAATTGTGGCTATTGCCAACATTTGCTAACAAAGATAAAACATGGGTGTTATATTTCAAATTCTTTTCCCTTTAATGCTTTGAGCACATTTTTTGATGTGTTGAAAAACTGCAAGGTTTGCTGCTCTTTATCTGACTCATTAGATCATACCAAAAATATTTTGCAGAGCTTCTTCCATACCTTTTCTGGAACACCATTCAAAATTAAACAAAAATATTTCAACAAGATGTCCTAATTTTAAAAAATACATCTATATCAGAGAAAAAAGCAACTGTACAAACTAGATGTTAATCTTTCTGTCTGAGAAACCAAAGCATATTGATAAACCTCTGCCAAGTAGTTGAAATGTATTATAAATGAACATAACTTCTGTTGGGCAGCATGCTGACTGAGCTGTAGAATATAGCCTAGAGGCATTTACAACTAGGTAGAGAGGTAGAGAAACCATAGGATATAGAGCTCTGGGGCAGAAGGGGGTATGCTTGAAATTGTAAAATGCTTTGGAAAACAGAAATTACAAACTATCATCTTCCCAGCAGATCTAATTACTCTCATGCATTCTGATTTCACAGCAAACACTAGTCCAGTTAATATCAGGGGAGAAAGTTTTCCAAACAAACCATATATGGCATCCTTGGAAATATTTCTAGATGATAATGCATTATAGGAAGGCCTGGTATCATTCTAAACTGAAGTTTGTATCAAATTTTTTAAAAATATGAGTAAGGACATATGCTCAGACCTAAAACATGCACACTTCTAGTTGACACCCAGACTGGTAATCACTTGACCTTTACAAGAAGTCCCGCCTGACACAGGGCGGCTAAACCTAATGCACAATGGGATCCAGCAGCTTTGGTCTGTTTCACGTCTTCCTGAATGTCCCAAAAGGGTTTCTCTGAATGCAGAACTACTATCTTCTTTATAAGTGACCTGATATTTGAACTCTGCTCAGAAGGCCAAGAAACATGGGAATAAAACAAGCCCTCCATGTTCTAACCTTTCTCCACGCAAAAGCACTACAGTTTGTCTTTGGATGGGAAAAAGATCTAAGTGTATTTCTTCTTTGGAATTTTCTCTTGGCATTGCCTGGGAGACCAGTCTCCACATGCTTTCTTTAATATCAATTGTGGTCTTTTACTTCAAATTCAGCTGTCTTTTCCCCACTGCTATCCTTTCATTACCAACTCAGGCACTATCTCCTTTTTCCCTTATTTGATTACATCAACCTGGGTACCTGTAGGGAACCATGGAAAAATGAGCTTTCTATCTTCAAAGGGAAAAAATAGGTAAAAAAAAAAATAGGCAAATCCTGTAGAGAGCATAGTAGTAGAAGGGGAGCAAGAAGATACAAAACTTCTGTCTCAATGAACTGGCCAGTCCCGCTTCCCTAGCTGCATTCTTGGTCCTTTTAAGTGCCCTAGTTTTCTCTGACTCAATATTTTATTCAAAACCAAGTTGCTTCCTCAATAGACAGAGTAATTAGAATATACTAGTTGAAGCATAACATTCCTGTATTTCCCTCTGAGTTTTTAAAACACATTGTGTATGGCCTGTGAACCCAAAAGGCACTGGTTCGGTTCCCAGTCAGGGCACATGACCAGGTTGCCATCCAGGTCTCCAGCCAGGTCCAACTCTGAGCAGTGGGCAAGCAGGCCAGCGCAAGGAAGTTAGACCATCCTGACTTCAACAGGGTCACAACAGGCAGCAACATCATTGGTGTTCCCCAAAGCCAGATCTCAGTTTTTGTCGTCTCTGTTTGAGACCATGGTAATCCTGTTGACCTTCCAGTCTCAGCAATCATTCTGATTTTTACAGTTGTCAGGCAAAACCCCAAAGAAGAAAAACTTGCCATCCCCTCAGTCAGAGCAAATCAAGGTTCAGTCATTGAATTTGAATGTATACGTTTTATTCCCAAAACTGCAAAGTAAGGAATATTGATTTCACATTTGTGGATTTTCAGGGTGTCCAGCACCCATTCACTTTCTATCAGCACTCTGATTCCTTCTGAGAAACAACTTCTTACCCACTGAACATACCTGGTGGGGCAATAACCAGGAGCCATGCCCTTTCCTACCCAAGGGACTAGCCCAAGATTCAGAGTGAGCCAACTGGGTGCCCCTTCCCAAGCATTTACATCTGAGCACAGGACAAAAGGTCCTGGAAGTCCTAGAGCACCACTCCACCCTCACAGACTATTCCTGCCTGGGCCTCTACAGGGCAGGAATTCTTTGCTGCTGGAGCTGCCTTATGTCTTACCACATCCCCAGCACAGTCTTCTAGACTCTTGTCAATTCTGTGGGCCTCTGATAACCTTCTAATAAATTCCTTTTGCTCTAGTTAGCCAAGATCCATTTCTATGGTTTGTAACCAAAGGCATGCAACTAATTTGCACCAACATTTATTCAAGGGATGACAGGTTACAATGTGTTTGTTCATTTAGAACACCATTTCACTCCCATTAACACTCCGACATGAGTTGAACTGGTATTATTTATTCTTACTTGATACACGGGAAAACAAAACAAAACAAAACAAAACTAAGACTCAAAGGGCTTAATCAACCTGCCCATGTTTTCACAGCAAGAAAGTGTCCCCAGGCCCAAGACTCTTGGCCTCACATCCACTGTTCTTTGTATTCACCACAGTGAGGTGTGAGTTCCTCATCTGTACCCCAAGAAGCAGCTAAAGGAAACCAAATTAATTGGAAATGACCATGCTCCATTGCAAGTACTCAAGTGACTAATATCACAGGCCTCTTTTTTAAATTTCCTTTTTAATGTAACAAGGAGCAATATATTTTAAGGCATTAAAGCACTAACAAATCACTAAACTAGAAGAAAATCAGCAAAGGAAGGCAGAGTGAAAGGTAGAAATTAAATTTGACCAGCAGCTTTTACATTGAACTTGGTGCTATACAACCTTCCCTCTAGGAACTATTTACTATTTTAGGTCTGCCTTTCATCTGGGAATAAAAAGAACAGTTTCACAGATCTCTTTCCAAGTTGTTTGGAGACTTTCCTATTGGCTTATTATATAATTATGTGATTATTGAAGGTTAAACAAATGCTTTCATTCTTTTCTGTTTCACTTTATGTACTTCTTTTGCTTACTGGTTAGTTTGAGACTTTGACTTACACTTTTAGGCCATAACAATCTTAGTTTTGGGTCAATAAATCAACTTTGTAAATATTAAGGAGCAAATCAAATCAAACCAACAAAACAAACTGTGGAGTCAGTTGATACATACCCAAGCATGAATGACACCAATAGGCTCAAGCATTCTAATTTATGTATGTATACTTATTAGGGGGAATATTTTTTCACATTTTTTCTGATCAAAGAGCATCTGATTTTTGCATTTGGGAACTTTGAAGAAAAATTCTTTCCCAAATATTCCATAGAAAGTCTCAAAATGGCTATTAGTTATGAAATACATGGGGTTGTATTTTGTAATAAAAGGGCATAGGAGAAATGTTGACAAGGAGCATATAATGACAAGCATAAACTTTTTGTGTAAATAAAAAATTTTAAAGTCTGCATGAATTAAACACCTCCATAAACTTGTTCCTGTCATGTTTGTTTCTTTCGTGCTCATATTTTAAGCATTTTATGAAAGGTTCTGTCTTCTAAATGGAAGAATAGATTGTAGGATTGCAAAGCAGGTGATACCAGGAACAGTCTTTCCATCCTTTGTATGAGAAGCACTTGTGCTAAGAGAAGAGCCTAACAGTATTACTGGGCCTCCATGGTCTATATTTATAGTTAGTAATAGTATTGAGAAGAGGGGCTTCAAGGGTGATGCTTTGTGATGATTTCTCAGGGCTCTAATTCTAAACTGAACTTTCTGCCTTCTACGCCTTCTACACCAAATATCTCTAAGGACATGAAATGTGACCTCAGGCAAATGATTTATGACTTTAAATTCTAAAAGAATATGACTGGCTTCAGACAAATCTTGAAGCAATCCATTAAGTTCCAATGGTACTTTAAATGAGGCTTCCTATGAATAAAGATAAAATGCCTAGAATTCTCTGCAGTTAGAGGAATAATTATTGCCCATGTGAGGCCTATTTTCAGACCCCTCTTCATTAGTGTCAGTACCCTCTGGGAAAATAGGCATGTTTATTTTTGTTTCTAGGAAGCCATTTTCTTTTACACAGTGATGGCACACTTAGGTATCTCTCCTCTAAAAGGCAACAATTACAGGTGACAGGAGAGCCAATTTGCCAAGACTTCCGATCTTTCCAAATATAAATATGTCACCCTATTGTAGTCTGGCTCCATCAATATTGCAGCAGAATATTACAGAATACACTCATATGTTGACATCTAGATTCCTGGGCATTAAAAAGTAAATTTTAAAAGATGCTCATGATATTAGTCACATGAATGCTAGCAAAAGAGTGTGGGCATTTCCAATTAATTTGGTTTCCTTTGGCTGCCACTTGGGGTACAGATGAGAGACTCACACCTCACTGTGGTGAATACAAAGAACAGAAGATGTGAGGCCAAAAGTCTTGGGCCTGGGGGCACTTTCTTGCTGTGAAAACATGGGCAGGTTGATTAAGCCCTTTGAATCTTAGTTTTTTTGTTTGTTTTTGTTTTTGTTTTTGTTTTTTTTACATATCAAGTAAGAATAAAAACATCTCCTCTACTCCTGTCAGAGAAAATCATACTCTGCAAATTATTACAAAAAATCAATTCTTTTGCAGCCTTCCCATTCTCTCTTTGCTACATTTAAAAAAAAGGTTTACAGCTCTGGCTGGTGTGGCTCAGTTGGTTGGAACACCGCCCTGTAACTGAAAGGTGGTTGGATTCCTGATTAGGGCACATGTATTGGTTGCGGGTTCCATCCCCATCCAGGTGCGTGCATTTCCCATCTCACCGTGTATGGGAGGCAACCAAACTGAGGCTTCTCTCTCACATCATGTTTCTCTCTCTCTCTCTGCCTTCCTCTCTCTCTAGAAGCAATGAAAAAATGTCCTTGGGTGAGGATAAATTTAAAAAGGTTTACACTTAATTACTTACAGAGTATATAAATGTGTTGGGACTGAGAGTCCTACTTCACTTGGGGGAAGGGAGGGCAAGAGTTAGTGTACACAATTTGTTGATTTGCTTTGACCTTCTCCATTGCTCTCAGTTGTCTACCCATCTGACAAGCTCTACCCAAATGTGGAAGTACTTCAACAGTACTTCTTTCCCCAGGTTAATGATATCTGCTGTGAAGGCCAGGTGAACTCCTAGAGAATTGGGAACTGAAGACCAGGAATCAGAAGGCTGTATCTCAGGTGTAATATCCTCCATTTACCTGACATGAGTATTGTGAAAGTTCCCAAGTTGTTTATATAAATAACATTGCCACCCACCTGGCATTTTCTCAGAATGGCAGACCTCAGATAGCCCACTCTCTAGTTTCTAAACGGAGCAAAATTAAGTCTTGTTTCAAGTCACCATCAGGTGTTAAGTATTCTATTTATTCCAAAATGTGCCTTGCTAAAAAGTAGTCTTAGGATCATTTGTTTCATCACTTCTCTAAATATTCTATTTTCCAGATTCATCACCCACCCACTTATTCATCAGGCCTGGCTCCAAATACATTTTGGCAGTCTTTTGAATCCAAACATACCCTCAAGGGCTGAAAAAAATCACTAATAACATTATTTTGAATATTCAGCAGTGAGGAAAACACCTGATAAAGCCACCCTAACAATGAGGCCAGTATGCAAGAGCCAACTTTTGACCAGAATGATATTGGTTATGCAAAGACACTTCAAAGCTAATCAAGATACCCTCTCTCCTAGTTGTGTGGTGTGTGTGCGTGTATCTGTCTCTCTCATACACACACACATACAAACAAACACAAATATCAAGGCCTTTCAAACAAGGCAAATTAATAGTGTCCTATGTAGAAACAAGGAGAAAAGGGGGAAAATAATCTTCAAAGTCAGTTCTTTGGGAGGAGATTATCTGACTCTTCTATTCACTTTACAGTACATTCTACAGTGGTTGCAATGCCAAGTATCACTAATGTTAAAAAGTGTGTGCTTTATATTTGTGTTTTGTTCCTGAGTCTTTACACAGATGAACCATCCAAATGATGAGAAAACTATCCACAGCCCTATCTAATTTTTCCTATGTGTATGGTGTTGTTTCAGAAACCAAAGTGTGAGAAATTTTCATGCTTCTTAAAAATAAGAATGCTTCATTCCATCTATTACACAGGTTCTGCAACAGAGAGAGGAATTTGTTCCAAATGGTTGGGTTCTGGGGTCCATTAACTAACTCTACAGCAATGCCCTGTAGATTCTTCAGCATGTGAAATCACGAAGGGAAAATAAAGGGCAGAATATATGAACCTTGACTCTTGAATGAGCTGAGGTGGCTGGAGTCACCGACATGCTGGAGTGCAGAGCTGAAGAATAGTATTTCTGAGGTAATTATGATCTCAGCCAGTTCTAATGGAGCGATAATAGTGTGGCAGATCATCTGGGTGGTGTGCATTTCAGAGCCTTCACAAGTTCTAGGGAAAGAAAGTTAGTCTTTTACCTCAGGACAAAAAGAATAATTGATCTATTGGGACAAAGGAGAAAATTGACTACAGTTCCTTTGGCACAGGGGTCCCTTCTCATTTAGAAAATAGTGATTGGATTATAGAGTAGATTAGCATAATTTAGTGACAAAAATACTTGTAACCATTCATCTTCTAGAAGAACGGCTACTGCACCACATTTCTTCAGTTTCTTCCCTTCTACCTGTCTCAGTGTGTTAGGAAAAGAAGGGGGGAGGAATGAGAGACTGAAGGGGTATAATATAACTCTCAAACACTAAAAGCACAAAACCACATGGCACAGTAAATGTTCCACTGTGAGAATGACAAGTGAGGCATATGGTATCATCAGAACAAAAAGTAGGAAATAAAAGTATTTACTGGATCTATAGATTTCTTATAGCTAAGGATGGTCATTTTGAATAATTATGAATCTGTCTACTGAACTAATTTAATGAACTATTGAAGGGACCAAAATTCTGCCACTCTGAAGCTGCTTTTTAGGATATTGATTTTAAGCCATTTATTAAGAAGCAAAAGAATTAGAACTTTTGACCCTCCTTTCTTTTCTGCCCAAGAAAATCAGACAGAAATCTGCTTCTGGGAGGAAACCTTAGGACACTGCTTTATCCTAATTTAAATTAAGTATGTGTAAATAGAGAACTTCAGGCAGGAATCTATTAGCTAGATAACCCCTATTTCCCATTGTTTCTCAGTCACCTATCAAGGATTTTCCTGTCACATGTGCTCTGCTCTTCCTCTACTACCTATAAATCCCCCATTCTCACTTCTGAAATCTAATACTCTGTTTCTCCTTTCTCCTTTCTCCAGAAATGTCTTACATACCCAAGGTTGCCTGTCTCTGGAATGAATGCGTTTTCATGAATTTATTATCATGTCTCTGAATTCTTGGTGCACGTATATTAAACTTTGATTTTCTCCTGTTATTCTGCCAATTTGGTTATTAGCCTGTCCAGAAGAACTTAGAAGGTGGGAAGAAAAGTACTAGTTGTTTTTTAGCCACCACACTATTTATATCTTAGGGTTTTAATGATTCCTTTCTATGGTAATACCAATATATATATATATATATTTGTGTGTGTGTGTATATATATATATATACATATATATATATTTATTTAAAACCATCGAATACTAATAAACTGGGCAAAATGGACAAATTTCTAGAAATATATAACCTTCCAAACTGAATCAAAAAGCAGAAAGCCTGAATAGACTGATAACAACTAGTAGAATTTAAGGAATAACTAAAAAACTGGCACACAAAAATCCTTGACTGGATGGATTCACAGGCAAATTTTACCAAATATGTAGGGAAGAGCTAACTCCTATCCTTCTTAAACTATATTTCAAAATATTCAAGAAAAGGAGAGAGTCCCCAACTCTTTTTATAAGACCAGTGTTATTCTAATTCCAACACCAGGTAAAATGCACAAAGAAAACTATAGGCCAATACCACTGATGAACATAGATGCTAAAATCCTCAACAAAATATTGGCAAACTGGATCCAAAAAATCATACACCATGATCAAGTAGGATTCATTCCAGGGATGCAAGGATGGTATAATATTCACACATCAATAAACATAATATATCACATAAACAAAAAGTGATAAAATATCATGTTATCATATCAATAGATGCTTAAAAAAGCATTTGATAAAGTACAGCAGCCATTTATGATAAGAATGTTCAGCACGCCCTGGCTGGTGGCTCAGTGGATAAGGCGCCGGTCTGCAAACCCAAAGGTCGCTGGTTCGATTCCCTAGCCAGGGCACATAACCAGGTTGCAAGCCAGGTCTCCAGCCAGGTCCTTAGCTGGGGGCAGGTGAAAGGCAACCATACATTGATGTCTCTCTCCCTCCCTGCCTCTGTCCCTAACTCCTCTCTCTAAAAATAATAAATAAAACCTTAAAAATAAAGAAGAAAGAATGCTCAGCAAAGTAGGAATAGAGAGAGCATACCTCAACATAACTAAGGACATATACAAGAAACTTATAGCTAATGTCATATTCAATGAGCAAAAGCTAAAAGCTTTCCCCCTAAGATCAGAAACAAAATAAGGATGTCCTCTTTCACCACTTTTATTCGACATAGTATTGGACGTTCCAGCCACAGGAATTATTCAAGAAAAATAAAAGGCATTCAAATTGGAAAGAAGGAAGTAAAACTTATTATTTGCAGATGACATGATAGTATACATAGAAAGCCCTATAGATTTCATGAAAAAACTATTTGACCTAATAAGTGAATATGGCAAAATAGTGGGATACAGCCATTATCTAGAAATCAAGTCATTTTTGTATACCAACAATGAAATACTAGAAACAGAAACTAGCAAAAAAAATTGCACTTACTATAGCAACAACAAAAATAAATAAATAAAGTACCTATGAATAAACTTAATCAAGGTGGTAGAAGACCTATACTCAGAAAACTACAGAACACTGGAGAAAGAAATTAAGGAAGATACAAATAAATGAAAACATATACCATGTTCATTTCATAAATGAAATCCATACCATGGATTAGAATAATGAACATCATTAAAATGTCCATACTACCCAAAGCAATCTATAGATTCAATAAATCCCTATTAAAATACCAATGACATTATTTTGCAGATTTAGAGTAAATATTTCAAAAATGTATTGGAACCAAAAACAACCCTCAACTGCCTCGGCAATCTTGACAAAAACAAAGTAGGAGGATCATGATACCTGATATAAAACTATATAACAAAGCTACTGTAATCAAAATAGTCTTGTATTGTCATGAGAATGAATACATAGATCAATGGAACAGAATAGAGTCCAGAAATAAACCCAGGTCTCTATAGTCAATTAATATTTGACAAAGTGGGCAGGAGCATAAAATGGGGTAAAAATAGCTTCTTCAACAAACATTGTTGGGAGAACAGGAAAGGTACATGCAAAAAAAAAAAAAAAAAGAAAGAAAGAAAGGAAGAAACTGCACCATCAGCTTGCACCATACACCAGGATAAACTCAAAGTGGATAAGACTTAAATGTAAGCTGTGGCACCATAAAAATCCTAGAGGAAAACATAGGCAGTAAAATTTCATAAACCCCATGCAGCAATATTTTACCAATACATCCTCTGATGCAAGAGGAATAAAGAAAAGAATAAACAAAAGGAACTATAACAAATTAAAAAGCTTCTGCATGGCTAAAGAAAACATCAGCAAAATAAAAAGGGAACCAACCACATGGAAAAACATACTTGCCAATGATATCTTGGGTAGGGGTTTGATCCTCAAAACATATAAAGAACTCATATAAATCAATACCAATTAAAAACTATCTAAAAAGGGGGCAAAGAGCCCATAGACATACAAAGGGCCCATAGACATATGAAAGGTTGCTCAACATCACTAGCCATCAGAGAGATGCAAATTAAAACTGCAATAAGATACCACCTCACACTTGTCAGAATGGCCATCTTTAACAAATCAACAAGCAGCAAGGGCTAGTGAGGATGTTGGGAAAAGGGAACCCTGGTGCACTATTGGTGGGAATGCAGACTGGTGCAACCACTGAAGAAGACAATATGGAATTTCATCAAAAAACTAAAAATGGAGCTATCTTTTGGTCCAGTGATTCCACTGATGGAATTATACCCAAAGAATCTTGAAACAACAATTCAGAAGAACCTATGCACCACTATGTTCATAGCAACATTATATACAATAGCCAAGTGCCCATTAGTAAATGAGTGGATAAAAAAACTGGGGTATATTTATATCATGAAATACTATGAAGCAGAAAGAAAGAAGGAATGCCTACCTTTTGAGACAGCATGGGTGGAACTGGAGAATATTATGCTAGTGAAATAAGCTAGGCAGTGAAAGACAAGTACCATATGATCTCACCTAGCAAAGGAACCTAATAAACAAAACAAACAAATGAGTGAAGTAGAATGAGAGGCATGGAAACAAGGAACAGACTGACAATGACTAGTGGGCAGGGGAAGAAGCAGAGAAAAAAGGGAAAGGGTCTGTCAAGGAACATATTTGAATGACCCATGGACATGGACAATTAACGGTGGGAATGAACTGTGGGAGTGGGGGTTGGGCAGAGTAGTGGAGAAAAATGGGGGAAAATTGGACAACTGTAAAAGAAAATTTTAAAAAGCAAATAAATGTTTACAAAAAAATAAAAATAAATGAATATTGTCAAATACTAGAGAACTAGTTTTCAATCATTAAAAACTGGTTTTATTCCCCATTTTTTTCCACCCCAGGGTGCCATTTCACAGAGGCAACCACCTTAGTCTTACTGTTTTTAGTGATTTAGTTAACCCTAAGTAATATGTTATACTAAACTTGTTGACTTTCACTCTTTTTCAACTTGAAGATGAGAATTCAGATCAGTAAAGACTGAAAACTAGTCACAGTGTTTGGATTAATATGGCATGTATGTAAAATAATGTTCAGTGCAGAGCTAAGCAGGGTGCCAGGATTGTATTTCTTTCTTCTTAGGTCCAAAGTCATGACCTTTGTGCCGTTCAAAGAAGCATCAAGTGCACTAAATACTCAAACAGTGACCTTTTGTTAAAAATCATTAAGTACAAGAATCATTTCATACTTCAATTTACTTATTTGGACTTTATGATCTTCTAACATTTTTGTTGTATTTGGTTTTGCTTTATTCTTTCCTGGGAAAGAAGTTTTTAGGAGAAAATGCAAAACTCATATAATTCTTTATCCGTAAAACATCACCTTCTCTGTGAAGTCTCCTTGCCTCCCCAGTGAAAGATCAGTAATTCCCACCTGGAAACTCCTGTACCACACAGATGGGTCACAGTTCAAATGTAATAAAAGGCTATCTAGAAACAGGGTGCTTATTTGATTGTACTCTGATCATACATTAGGTGATTAATGTATGATTAATCCATATCTACTTGGGTACGTTACAAATTCCTTATAGAGAAAGACATCATATCATCGTTTCATGCCCTCCCTCCTGCACACTGTCCAGTACATGGAAGTTCATTCTCTTTGCTCTATGAATAAATGAACATGTCTGTAGACGATTCTCTCAAGTGACTAATGCTCATTCATCTCAGCTTCTCATCTCCATTCTTTTTTTAGGTTCATTTGGGAACATCTAAAATTAGAGAACAATGTAAGTTTAAGCTGTTTTCTCAAAATTCAGTGTGATTGAGTTGGTTGTAGCATCATCCCATACCCAAAAGTTTGCAGGTTCTGTCCCTGGTCAAGGGCACATGCCTATGTTGTGGGTTTGATCCCTGGCCAGAGTGCATACAGGAGGCAATCAATTGATGCTTCTCATCCACATCAATATTTTTCTCTCCCTCCTTTCTCCCTCCCTCCCTCTAAAAGCAATTTTAAAATAATGTCCTCAAATGAGAATAAAGTTCAAAAAGAGAATGGTTGTATATTATGCTCTGACCTTGAAAATTAAAATAATGACCATCAAAGATGTTGGCTTTCTTAGCTATTCCATCCATCTATTTATAAGCATCTCTTTTTTAAGAAATACATTAGGAACTTGAAGACAGAAAGCATCAGAAATATTTGAAGTCATCTAAGTTATCTTCTATTGTATTAAAGCCCATTTACAAAAAGACATAGGTATGAATAATATAAATATAGATAATTAAACATACAGACTATGAAAATATAAAGACATAGACCAACTCCTATGCTAGGCAAATGGATTGATTGCTTCTTTGCCATGATAATCAGATTTCTCTCAAAGTAACCTCTCATAACAAGTTTCTGAGGGGCTTTTTAAAAGTGCATCTTTTTTCATGGTATCACAACATTTCTTGTTAATGGCAGAGTATTTTTGGATAATATTCACAAAGCTTCTGTTATTAGCCTTTGAAAATGTCCTCACATTTACTGGAAGTGGTTTTTTTGGTTTTAGTTGCAAGCTAAGTGTCAATTAGAGGTCAGATCTTCTTTGAGCTACTATCAATCATTATGGCTGACGTTTGACGAGAGTAAAAGCATCTTAACTTCAACCACCCATGTCTAAAATAGCAAATCCTTTGAGCTGAAGCATCACCTTGACAGGGAGAGTTGCCTGACCCCTCTATGATAGAATTCACTGTGCCCTGCTGTTTAGCCCCTCTAAATCTTCACCAGACCATCAGAGTATCAAAATACATGCTCTGCTTGGTTACACTCATTTTCTTTCTACTTCTTTATATGCCCTTTAAAGGTATGGCTGTGTGTTTATTTCTTAGTAACACAGCCTAGTAGGTATCAAATACATGTTTGCAGAATGAAGGGAGAAATCTTCCGTAGATATCATCTTTTAAAATAGTTGCCAAAAGTTTTCTCATACAAAAATCTCAAAATGATTACTTTGGGCCCTAATTCTTTGCCTCTAATTAAACAATTAATTTTATTAGTAATTATATTTTCTAACAAATCAAGGCACGGGACTTCATGGAGTTGGGGAGGTGGTAAGACTAGAGAGCCCACCACAGCCTCATGCTGGTGTTCAGACATGTCTGGGATCATCTGATCAATGGGTGAAACAGGGTGGGTAAAGATTTATTTGCATTGAGTTGGGGTCACTCTGAGGGCAAAAAAAAAAGACCTCAGAGAAAAAGAAACGAGACATTTATTAACTTTGCTTCCTAGAAATGTGTTTCATTTTAAAGAGAGGGAAGGAGTGAGGGAGGGAGAGAAAGGGGAGGGGGAAGGAGGGGGGAGTTTGTAGGTAAACACAGAAGAAAGAAAAAATTTTCTCTAAACAAGTAAGATGTAGGAGTCACTGCTTGAAGATCCTCTTACAATATGAAATAGGAGAAGGCATGAGCAGTTCCTCCTCTCCAGGTGTCTTGGCTCAGTCCACTGCCCAGGCCAGAGCACCCACTATGGTAGACCCCAGGATCAGTAATGCCATGGGGAGGGGGCAGGAGACATCATGGAGACATCATGAATGAGGGGCAGGAGACATCATGGAGATTGGAGTTGAAGAACAGTGCCCAACTGTAATGTGGCTGCTAGAAGTCACAATGTCCAGCAAAGTTCTGGCACTGTCAGCTAAACAAGCATGCTTATGATCTTGTATGAACTGGACCTTCATCACTCCCAGATATACTTGGGGTGAGCTAATTTTTAGAAGATTAGAGGCCCTTCAAAAGTCGGTAGAGCCAGAGCCAGTGAAATTTGGATTCAGTCAGTCATTATTTATTATGTACTGACTATGTTCTAGGCATTGTGCTGGGCAAGGGTTATTGCTGGGAAAATGACTCCATCTGTATGCCCAGATGGGACAGCCTGGGAAAACTGTGGTTACAATAAAATTTAGAGTGGCTGCTCCCAACAGTAAAACAAAGATTAAATTGTAATGGAGAAAATATGACCACTATGCATGTGAAGAAATGTGGCTTGAAACAAAGGGATATCAAGTTTTTTTTCATTGGGTTGGCAAAAATTTTAAACATCAGTAACACTTAGTGTTGACAAGATGGAAGGGAAAGAGGTGCATACAATATGCCTTTGAAATGGAATGGACTTGGATATAAACCCTAGTCCTGCCACTTGCTGACTGTGCAACTCTAGGCAGGTTACTTAACCTCTCTGTTCCTAGTTTTCTCAAAAGTAAAATGGTGTTACAAGGCATACTTACTCTCATAGCAGTGGTGTGGGGATTAAATTTCACATGCATAGAGCAGTGCCTGGCACAAAGTAATACTCAGCTAATGTTATCTATTGTGGACAAAAAGGTAGGGGCCACATACTAAACCTGACAAGCTCAGGGACCAAAAGTAACCACAGAAGATGGTCAGAAATTAAAACTTTCTGACTAAATTGAGTCATGGCAAGTGGTCATGTCCTAACATGGTCAATCTTTACTTTAACTGAGCTTATCTCTTGTCTTTTATTGCATCTACTATAACATACCTTTGGAATGTCAGAGTAATCCCGTTTTGTTTTGTTTTGGTTTGTTTTTGTCCAGACCCCTCAGGGCACAATCTCCCACCAAGCAAGAGACTCATTCTTAACTTGTTGCCCAAATACCATCTCCATGTGCTATGAATATTAACAATCCTGTTCCCACCAATGTAAAGAAGTATTTATCTCTTCATTTCACTCTTTATCCAGTCTCAGAGATGAATTATCATGTAACCTTCCTCATATCTCTTGATTATAATGCATAAAATAAGCTGCAAAGCTGCCATTCTTGGGAGCATTTCCTTATTTCATTGAGATTTTGTTTCCTGGCAATTGTTAGTTTGACTCAAACTCATATAAATTCTCTACAGGTTTAGATACTTCTTACACCAATACTATCATTATTATTCTTTTAAAACTTCACAAACAAGTTAAGTATTCTCTGTGCACACAGACCATCACACACATGTGCAAAGAAAGTCATCCTGAAGATTGTATGCCAATCTGGAACTAGCGGTTAGAAGTGCGGATGGAATTTGACTTTGCGATCTGTCAGAGGAATTTTTGCCTTTACCAGTCATTTATCATTCTTGTTTATTCTGAATTCAACTTTTTTTTAATGCATTGAATGAAAAGAAATAAATCACACACAAAGGAAAAGCAGAAAGAGAAGACATAAGAGGAAAAGGAGCAAGAGCCAGTCTGGGCAGAAGGCAGCCTGCTGAACATGAATATTCAGAGTAGCAGGATATGTTACCCTAAAATGCATTCTTTGGTTTAAGGATTAACTTGAGGTGATTATTTTTGAGAAATAGAAGCTCTGGAAACAGAGTAGAAGTTCCCCCTTTTTAAGGGACATTTACGTGTGTAAAGGAAATCTCAATTTATAAGGAAGAGGATGACTCTAAATCACAAGACAATGTTATCAATGGTGAAGGCTTCAATAGACATAAATCTTACACTTGTTTTTCCTGGTGACTCCCCTTTTCTGTCACATCCTGCACCACTTCCCCCAGATACACACACCTTACTTTCACCTTTAGTGAAATATGGCATATAAGCCAATGACTTGGGCCACTTCAGAGAGTGGTCCATTTTTCCCTGGGTATCTTCCATGGATACATGACATACACACACTAATAAACTTCCATTTGCTATGGCCAAAGCCCCTAAGTATCAGAGCATCTGGACTCAATAAAGCATTGAATAGTGTTACTTATAGATTAATAGAATTAACTGTTTCCAGGTAAAAAATAATAAGATAGGACTTAGGATACATCTTAGTGATAATCTGAAAACTTCCATAAATTCTTTAGAAGGAAGGTTTATTTCTTTCACACTCTAACTTTCCCCTTTCTTTTCGTAGAACTCTTTGCAAAGCTCTGTGTCAATATTAAACAGGAAACATTAATTACAAGCTGATAAACACAGTGTCTGTTGAAAGAGTGATAGTAACTCAGTGCTCTCCACTCAAGGTTTGGCAACAAAATGCCTCCATGAAATAAACTCAACTCGTGGAAAGAAACGCTTTTAGCACCGACTGCCTTCTCAACATCTGTGAGGCTCAGGCAAGTAGCATAAGAAAAACCGGTAAATAGAATTTGGAAAACCAAACTTAGGAAAACGTTGCCTGGAAAGAGTTCGAAGCAGCACGGGATGGAGCCTCGAACATTATCCCCATCATAGGTGAGCTGGTGAAAGACTTGAGCCATACCGAGAAGTCACTAGGGTGACTTAGCCCAGAGCTGCTTCCTCATGTTCGAGCACCGACACTGCCCTGAGGCACCCATTCTGTTCACTCTGTGATGATCCAGAACCAGTCAGTCCAAAGGTGTGCCTCTGTGGGATGCAGACTGTTTTGAGCTAAAGACACTTTACATGCAGGCTCAAGAGAATCCCCCTCCTCCCCATTGCCTGTAACTGCCTACATCTTAAGTCAGGCACTTTGCCCAAAATAAAGGGTTTTCAGAGATAACAATAACCTCTTTTGAACTATCTATAGGGCAAGGCAAGCTTTTATTTACTAAATGTCTGTTCTTATCATCCCACTCTTTTTGAAAATCCCACCCTCACCCCCTCTCAGTGCATGACCTCAGTCCTAGTTCAGGATATCTTTCTATCACTGAATCTCTCCTCTATGTAAGGTCTTGGACCCTCTCATATATATGGGCTTCCCCCACACAAGTCTGTATTAAATGTGGTTTTTTCTCTTGTTAATCTGTCTCATATCTATTTCATTATTGAACCAGCCAAAAGAAGCTTGAGGGGAGAGGAAAGTTTGTTCTTCCCCCACAAGCCCTAATCTCCTGGATGGCTCTACCCTTCTCATTGTACCTCTTACCCTCTTGACCAATTTCAGGGAAATGAAACAATCCTGCCAACAAAAGCTTTCCCTGTACCAACATAGACATGAGAGAAAACTCAAAATGATTACCAAGTAGGCATTATAGACTTATATGCATGAAAGTGTGCACAGAGCCAGGGCAGAATTTCATCTAAGTTTATATAGAAAAGTAGAACAGAGAACAATTAAAATGTTCTTTCCTGAGATTACCTCCACAACAGACTCTGAGGAGCTATTAAATCTTAGAGGGATGTGTTTACGGTTCTAAGTGTCAGAAGACCCACAACCTAGCATTCAAAATCAAAAGTATTTGCCTACATAAAACTAGAGCCTATTATGAGTTCAAGGAGACACCCCAAGGAGGAGAGGGTGGGGAGAGCAGCCACTCCTTCCTCTGAAGCACAAAGACCTTCATCACTTTGCCTTACAATTTGAAAGCTTCTCTTACAACACTATGGGGAAAATCCTTATTCATGTGTCAAAACCTTAGAGGACTGACTATTTGGGGCCTCTCTTGTCAAACGCCATTTCAGAGCTTTGTCTGTAACATCAAACAAAATCTTGCCTTTTGGGCTGATAAGACAAGAACTGCCTTCATGCTTTCTCTGGATTTGACTTAGCAGGCAAAGAAATGAAGTTTCTCTCAGGCTGCATCGGAAAGGGGGTCGACTCCCTACAAGGTCAACCCCTGGCTCCTGAGAGACTCAGGAAGCCCTGTCTAAGCATCATTCTGCAGCTCGGAAGGTGGAGGGCACGGACTGGACAGGCCCAGGCTCAGCTGCTCTGAGTACACGGGAGGAAGGAGGTTTTCCACTGCCCACTTGCCCTTCCATGCCATGTCCTCCTCACTCACCTGACACGACACCTCCAAGCCCCCTCATCCCTACTCTTTCAATTTCCTAACCTTATTAAGGCAATGCAGAGGTTTGGAAGTTTTCAAGGAAACACTCTTAAGAACACTCTCTAATAAGGCAGCTGATTTTTAGAGAATGTGCTAATAACGCAGTTACCTAACCTGGCATTCGTAACCAGTTTTTCAAATCCCTATTTCAATAGGCAACAAAGTTTGGCTGTCGAGCTCGGAGGCTGCTAGAGAAGCAGATATTGATATCCCAAGTATTAAAGGTTTATAAGGAGGCTTCAAAACCATAGCCCCCATGCTTGGTCCACCACAGCCTGACCGCCAAGAAATGAAAGATCCCTTTGCTCTGTTCTGCTGGCCGCCACATTTTTAAAATCCGACTGTTCCCAATCCAGGCAGCGTTATTCTGTTCCATTCAGGGCAGACCCCTGATGATTGCACTTGCGACAAGCAGATTACAGAGCTGGTTTATCAGGGCATTGTGTTTCCTGTGGCTCTTTCTGCAGCCAAACCCTCCCGGACAGTGCGGACCACTAATTGCTCATTTGCGACAGTGACCTTTTCAACTGGACGGCACCTCGGATCTGGTTCCACAGTGATGTCTCTTTTCTTTAATTACAGTGCGCTGGCTGGGAAAGAAGCACCCGGTGGCACTGAGTACAGTGGTATCTAGTGTCTGGACCTGTCTCACTCTACTTCTCAAAGCTGGAACTGAGGAGCAGAGGTATCTATTTTAGTCACTTTGTTTTCACACTTGGGTTCTGACAGGAATGTAAGCCACTGGGATCAGAAGTACACTGAGAAATAATGTCATTTGTTTAAAAAGAAAAGAAAAGAAAACTGGACAAATTGCCATTGGGCAGCAAGTGGAAAAGATTCTGGGAGATCTGTTTTGATTTTCAGTCCTCAGACCTCACCATCTTGGATAAGGTCAGTATCTTTGTCTGCATCCTATTTGATGGCACACCAGCCAACACTCTATGTTCATTTACTCACTGCCTCTTGCATATGCAAATCCATTACAATGGTCATCTGATGCAGACCACACTATACTTATAATGTTAACAAAATTTTCTCGGAAAATGGATTGTTGGGACTTGTACAGAGGACATGGCAAGACCAGAATGAGCTTGACAAAAGGAAAGAGAAAAATCTAAGTGAAACATTGGTTGGACCAGTGTTAGAATTTTGTGCCCATTTGCAGGTTGGGAAGAAAGAATGAAGGAGGAAAATGACCATGCAACACAGTGAACAAACAGCAAAATGAGAACTGTCATGTGTACAACCTGCCTTGGTTCCGGTGTTTCAGTTCACCCCTCTATTACAAAATGGACCATCTGAGGGTGTGGCTGAGGAAACATCTGTGCCCATCATGCAGCCACCTTCCAATGGAAAGTTGACCAAACACTTAATCATGAAAAATGAAACTATGCCAAGGGGAGAAATAGAAGAAATTTCTAAGGAAGGAATAAAGCAATACTAGTAATGATAAAGGTCTGACAACAGGACAGCTGTATCTTGGCCATATTTCCCAATGAGTGTATACATCAGTTTTAAATTTCTCTTCATATTTCACCAACACTTAATGCTAAACCTGAGGTATCAAATAAATGGCCAAGCCCCTCCCCCATAGTCCATGGATGTTACCTATTCTTTATCAATCCCACTGCCTCAAAAAATACTTAAAAACATTCTTCTAAGGTATAAACATGTTGGACATTGTTTAAATCTATATTACATACATAGGAAATAATACATGTGTATCATATGTATGATCTACCAAAGGAAAACAATGGAAACTTAAAGAGAAATTTAACTTGAGTAACTATAATTTGAGGATGATAAGCAATAATATTACTTAAGATTATCTATGCAGTAGGAACCATCACATTTAAAGGATGCTAACATGCCTTTGTGTCAGGGGAAGGAAGAAGGAGAAAGACATTTTTCCATGTTTAGACCATAAATCAGGAGCCTGGGTCTGGCTTTGGTTCCCTTCAATGACCCTTCCTGTGTTTTAGTTCTTACTTTCTTTCATGGGAATAACATTTGAATTTGAACTACTACATTCATTCCAACATTAACTCTATGCAAAACTCAGATTTAAGTAAAGGGCATTATTTTAAAATCCCTATCTAGCACTTCATGCTGATATTTATTAGCCAGAAATCAATGATAAAATCAAGTTCTTTTTGGGAAGAAAAGAAAAGCAATTTTCCCTGTGGAATTCTATAAATAAGCTATTTAGTCCATCTTTGCAGACAAATTGGAGGCTACCATGATATCTAGTAATGTGATAGTGCATTTATAAGGGAAATTGTAAAAATGTAACAATTTCCTCATACATGTCACAGAAATGTGTTCAGAATCACTCTACTAAACATTAATTCCATCATTTTTATTAAAGGGCCTTAGACTAAGGTCCATTCTCAGTCTAAAACCCCCCACTGACTTCAGAGGGAAATTTTCCTGACCACAGATGACAGGATACAATTCCATAGAGGCTGAGTGACTGTCTGTCATTTTTATTACTCAGGGCTGAAAATGTTTTCCAGCAGTACAAACCCCAAAGGACCACATGGCGCCTAAATTATCCATCTGCATTGCTATTTGGATTCTTGTCCATCTGACTCCACAAGGGACCAGAGTCACTCACCTGCTATTTACCACAAATGGGTAACATAATTTCAGTGCCTTATATTACTGACCAAGGAATGCATTTTCCAGCTGTGAAAAGTATAAACACAAAGGTTATATTCAGAAGTGGAAGAAACACTAGCATCTGGGTAGATCCAACTGATTTTTACCAAGGCAGAGGGTATATTTGTACAACCAAAACAAAACTGAGACACAATTCACTGTATGCTGAACACAAAGATCTTTTCAGTGTCAGTCTCAATTATTGGTTGGGGTTGGGGCAGGTGTAATGAGAAATATTAAAAGGGAGGTGGGAAGAAGGGAGTGGAGTGGTGAACTACATTTTGTTACTATCCTGACTCTTCTAAATAACAAAATATTTCACATTTAGATTTTTATTAAGTCATATACTTAAGACTATTCTTGAATATATTCCTTCCACATACATAATTTTTGAAATGCTATTTTAATACTATATTCTAACTACAGTACTTCATAGAATCTTAAGAATGAAAGAACCCCCAAAATTTCAATTGGCAATTTTTGCTTCTTTCTGTAGAGTCTCCTCACTGAGGAATTTGAAAATTAGAAAAATAGAAATTCTTTCTTCCCCAGTGAAATAGGTAAAATGTAAAATCCCGTTTTAAGGGAGAATGGCTACCAAAAAGTCAACCAGCAGGCAACCGTAACCCATAACATGTTTTGTTTTGTTTTTTTCCTTTTTCCTAACATTGATTTGGTTCTTCAATTTTATGTACTAAAAAAAAAAAAAAAAAAAAAAAAAAAAAAAACAAAGTGACATAGAAACAAATGTCTTTCTATTGTTTACATTTGCAGTTTACAGAGAGAGCAATCAGATTTTCTGTAAGATCCATCTATGTGTCACTGGGTTTTATTGGATACGGCTGCAGCTGAATCAAAAAGAGGAAGAAGGAAAGAAGTGAAAGTGACAAAAATGGTTATACAACTAGAAAAAGAACAAGAGAAATCTCAGGAGTATAAGAGGGGTACAAATGCAGCTGTGAGCAATATTCTCTGCATTTTCATAACATGGAACCATGTGCCCTTGCCATGTGAGAAACAAATTATGAAGACCAAGCATGAAAGAACAGATTTTGATATTCCGTTCAGATGATATTCATGGTGAAGTTTATCAGATACATTTCATGTTATGCACAATCAGAACTGTGATAAATGGCAATTAATGAAACATGACCAGCCTCCTTCTCCCAACCCCCACAAACACTAAACTAAGTGTCAATCAGTTCTGTTTGTCCATGAACGAAAGGCAAAACTCAACTGGCCATTTCATAACCCCCATATTCTGGCTCCAACTTTTTTCTGTAACCTAATTCTCCTTGCTTTCTATCTGGCCCAACAAAGGTCATTCCTGGATAAGTAATTTCATTTCCTCTTCTTCCACTGTGCTCAAGCAGTTCTCCCTTACTTTGATTATATTCCAACATCCCATCTCCTTCACCCTTCAGTTTTCTAGGTCTTGTTCTTCTTTCAGGACCTTCCTTACTGCTTAGATGACATCGTCCCAACAGTAATTACATCTCAGATTTAGATATTGCCACAGAAAACTGGCATGAAAACAGTAAATGTTACTAGTCAGGAAACAATATAATATCTGTAGCCACTAAGTGACTGCAAAGAAGTATGATTATTTTACCTTTTCTCTTTTTCTGTGGGCCAAGAATTCAACTCAGTGGTTGTGAGGCAAGGTCTCTCATGTGGTGAATTTGAAACAGAGGATGGTTGAGCAATCTCTGTCCTTGCAGTCTCGGAGCTACTCCACGTATCCCTTTATCTGGGCTGATTTGGAAGCCATTACAATAGGACCACTTAAGAGGCTGCAAACTTAAGCAAGTACAGGGTGCACACAATTCATTGCATCTCCTTAGTTCATGTGTTTCTTATTAATTTTGAAATACTATATTTCTAAGATTATGATTTAACATCATTGTTTCAGATATAGTATTAAATTCTGAGAGTAACCATCATGTTGAAGGAATAACATGTTAAAGCAACCATCATTCCTGGACTGTGTGCAGGGCCAACTGCTAAGGAAATTGCAGACTTTGGTAACATCCCTTTAGATATAGTTTACAATGTGAAGAAGGTGTATGATGCTTATGCTGATGTTGCCACACCAACAAGGAAAATGCATAAGGTACACAAGGATCACATAAGTACAGATATTGTACACAGAATCCAGGAGATCATTAACAAAGATCCAGGAAAGTTAATGTGCTTCATAGCAAGAGAACTGCAGATGTCGAATCCAATGGTTTACAAGATTATTGCTGAAGATATCAGATACAGATTGTATGTTCTTAGAAGAGACCAGTTTATGATATAGCAGACAAAGGAAAGGCTTTTGAAAAAGTAAGGAAACTGATGACAAAAATGAAAAATCCCAAAGAAAAATCCCTCCGATTTTCTTCTTCAATGCAAAGAATTATCAGCAGGACCAAATAGTCAACAAAAGAAACAGCAGGTGGCTCTGTGAGGATCTTAATGAAGTTCCAATTGTCATGAAAGTGAAATGAAATGTCCTGCTATAGTGATGGTGTTAGGCATTGTCAGCAATGAAGGAGATATCATGACCCCGCAGTTTTTTCCACAAGGCTTAAAGGTGGCTGCTGATGTTGACCTTGACATTTTGAGAGAAGTAGCTGTACTGTGGATGAAGCAAGTTGCAAATAGATGTTATTTTTATCTTGCAACAAGATGGTGCACCAGCACGTAAAGCCAAAAAGGTGCAATGTCTCAGTGTCAATGTTCCTGAATTCTGGTCAAAGGAAATCTGGCCACCTAGTTCACCAGATGCAAATCCTTTAGACTATTACGTATGTAGTTAATACATAATAGTGAGAGACAAGTTAATAAACAACCTCATTCCAATAAGGAGGCTGTTAAAGCTAAGATTGAAAACATGATGATGTCCATGGATAAAGAAAAGTTAATGAAAGGGTATTCAAGATTCCGAAGTTGAATCGAGTCTATTATTGCAGCAAATGAAGACTTTTTTGAACAATTAAAAAAGACAATGACTATGTTTATGTATTTATATAAGAATAAATTTATTTCAAAATATAACACCTTTGTGGTATGTTATTTATTTTACTAATGTTTTGCCAGTTTATCATGTGCACCCTGTATTCCAGCAAGTAAGACAGGATTTAAAGCACCTGTTATGACCTAACCTGAAAATCCATATAGAAACACTTCTACCATATTCCATTGGCCAAAACAGCCATGAAAGCCTGCCCGATGCCAAGAGGAAGCAACATAGAACTTAACTTTAGTTGGAAAGAATGTCAAAATCACATTGTAAAAGCATGTGAGATGTGAAATGTTTTGGGGATCATTTTTACAATATACTATGTGATACCAAAGTTACATTTTTTTAAAGGGAAAAGAAGTAACGTCTGAATCCTGTCATTTTTTCTGCCAAATAACATAGCTTATGAGAGTTAATATCTTAATGATGAACAGAATAGGTGAGTCCAGTTCTACACTTTACTATTATATTATATATGGCATAAATACAATTCAAGAAAATACAAGAAGTGTTTGTCCCAGAGATGCTGGAATATTGTAACAAAGCAGAAAATTATCAAAGCACAGATGTATCCTTCTTCAGATTCTAGCAAATACTAGGCCAAGAGTCAGTAAAAGCATGGCACTAAGCCTTACCATTTTCATCACTGTCTAGTTTGCCATCTGCAGATAACTATGACCTAAAGCATAATGTTCACTGGTGGTATATTTACAAAGTTTAAACAGTAACTTAGTCTTGAATCTGATAATGGTGCTGCCGTAGTGCAATTTTTCTTAACCCTACAAAAACTATGACTTATATAGTCAGATCCAGGCTGAGTGCTGCCATCAAAAAACATAGTCCACCAATCAAAAGGTATTTTTGAAATAACTCACATGTTAGAAACTTGGACTTCTCTAACACCAGGAAGGGATAGGTAGTCCATAGCTAAATAATTCTGGTTTCCTTTTTCATTCACTTTGTTTAGACCCTACAACACTCCCACAGACGACCCCTCTCCAAACTTCGCAAATCCTGATGCATCGGAATCTTTATCATCTTCCCCCACCTTCTTTCCTTCAAATCTGTTACAATGCTGTGGTAATGGTATACCCTTCCCCATCAGAACTCTTTTCAACAGGAACCCTCAATGCTAATATTTCTTTCCCAAAGCATTCTTTCAAGATTAAGTGTGGCAAGCAGTCTTCACATCAGCATGCTATTTTCCACTATCAAGAAAGAGTCCATAATTTAAGTCCATTTTGAGTTAGTTCAGTAACTTCTCAGATGTTAACATGCATTTGAGTCACCCGGGAATCTCTTATGTCCTGACCCCTGGGTGTGGGCTAAGCCCAAGAGTCTACACCTACAGCCAGCTCTGGGAAGTGATGCCAATGCTGCTCTGGAAACCACACTTGGAATAGCCAGGGACAAATTTTAAATTAATGCTTTTGGTTATTTAGATTTTTATTTGCTTGCTTTGAACTCTGTCCAGTTTTCTAAAGGTTTTGGAATGTACAAAGTAAACAAAGACAAGAAGGGAAATCCAATAACCTCAATCAGCACAAGCAATGTCTGTGGTCGCAATGGGAGTGACAAGGTCACAGGCAGCAGATGGAACGTCCTTCCCTGAAGTTCCAAACCCACCCACAATTTGCCCCTTTTACTGTACACGCCTCCTTCCTGAGTCCTGAACTTCATACCTCAGAGGTGTCATTATCTGTTCAGAGGTGAATTATTCTTAATGACTGAGCATAGCTGGGAGCAGCAAATTGAGAACAGGAACTGAACAGATGCTAAGGGGTTGGATAAAATGTGTGCATGTTTACATGGGAGGCAGGGAGGCAGGAGAGAGAAGGGTGCTGAGTGGATTGTCAAGAAGGAAAGGGAAAAACTCCCACTGCAAAGCCTTGATTTCCTAATTTGGCTCAGGGCTGGGCCCCTGGTACGTTTACTTCTCTTACAACTGACTATAGCTGGGTGAACATAAGACATGTATTTAAATCTCAGTGAGCAGCTTACGTGTGTTTCAATTTTACTTACAATCCCAGATCGTGGCATTTCCTATTTAAACTCTGGAGTAGGAAAGCCTTCATCGGGTTGTCATTAAGGACACAGGGTATAAGGACAATTTTGTTTTTAAAAACATATAAGGACTACTGATCTTTCAAATTAAACAATGTGCCCATCTAATGTGACTAAAGAGAAACCCACTCATTTACAATCAACCTCTGAAGCTTTTACAGTTTCGCAATTTGTTTGCGCCTCATGGAAACTCCATGTTCCTAAGCCACTAGAGAGGTAAACAAAATAGAGCTGCTTGTCACATTTCTTCCATCCACGCATCGGTTCCTCATTGTCTCCACTTGCCCTTCTGTGGGAGGGATTAACAGATTTCAGCAGAACCTTCTGCGGGCCCCAGAGGAGGTGAAACCTTGCTTGATTTGCCCTGTGTGGGTTGTAACAGCACTTTGACAGGAAGACCCAGCCTTGCTGGTAGCAGACCCTCCCCACACCATGGAAGACTAGAGCCTGGACCACTGCCTCCTCCATTTGGTTTCATGAGGCTAGTAGCACAAGAATATTTTCTAGTGAAATCCTCATCTATAAGTCATGGCCCAGAGCACACAATAAAATCAGGGTAGCCATTTACTAACATTAAAACATTAATCCTTTCCAAATAAGGCCTGATGTGAACCAGACTAATTGCAGTAATGACCTGAAGTGCAGCCCTGCATGAATGACTCTGGCTGTGGTGGGAAGCATGATCTGGAACTCTGCTCCTCTGCTGAGCATGTGCCTGACTGTTAAACACGGCCACTCCTGCCAGATGAACTGGTTTTCACTAAAGAGCTAAAAGGTTTAAAAAAAAAAAAAAAAATTCTGTTTGGGTAGCTACTATAATTTAACCACTTTTCAAACACTTAGCCATTTTTAAAATCCTTTTCAAGAATTCTCACTCCCAAGTTTATTTCATCTTTAATTTTTAACTAAACACTTTAGTGAAATAAAATGTTTTAATTTTTATTCATCAGAGGGTGTATATTTATGTAATATTCATGCTGGCTACCATAGGCACTGGGGCTATAAGATTTCATTTTGATAAGTTAAAAATATATATAACAGAGATAAGAAAAAATTTAATTTGTAATAGGAATGAAAATTACCAGAGCATAAAGATTCACCATCTTTCCTGCTCCTTCCCCAGCTTTCTACCTGCTTCCCCATAAGTGAACATGGGATTTTTAAGGATAAGAATTTTTTGCATCCTGGATCAGTTCCTAGACCTTTGTTTATTTGGGAAAGCAAACAAAAATAATGAGTAAAATAAAAAGCACTTCTTCCCTTCACTGGGTGAATTAACCCCACCCACAACTCTAAAGATGGCCTTGACTTTTTTATCCAAGATAAAACACACATGCGCAAGCTCTTCCATCATCTCTCAGTCACTATGACAAGATTCAGCATTATTTTCTTCATAGCAATGGTTATTATCACAGTTTTTTATTTGTTTTTTACTAGAAAAAAACAATTCCTGAAATCAAGGACTTGGGTATCTCCACACCTCTGTATCTAAGCACCTGGAAAGTGTCTGGCCCACAGGAAACACATAATCAATATTTTTGTTGCAATAGTTTCTTCACTAGTTAGACTACCCCAGATCCTGCCTGGCAGCCTCTCCTTAACATAACAGGTTTCTTGAGCATCTCAGAACCTGGTGCCAAGACCCCAGCAGTAGGTGGTTCACAAGGAAACTGAGCATTGCTGAGAAAGCTTGGCAAATGTTTCATATGTGTGCTTCTCAAAAATTTGGAGTTGTTATTGAACTAAATAATATATCAGTTTATTTAATCAGCTTCATAAAAATATTAAAGGAATAATATAAAATTATTAAAGCATATCTGGAAATTATTTTTGAAGTAAAATTTAAGGTTTGTCAATCTAGGATTTTTTTTCTGATTATATGTCTTAAGAAATTGTAATTTCAAATGAAATTTGTTCCTTTTTCCAATGTTATTTAACTTATTATGAAGGCTGTCTAACATACTTAAAAATTACAGAGAGCAACTTAAAAACTTGTATAGACACAACCTAGATTTAACAAATATTAATGCTTCCCCAAACTGTTTTTAACCCAAAAAAATAACTGAAATCAATAAAAAGACATTGGTCACCACAAACAACAGATTAAATATTACTATAACACAAAAGTTGGAAGTATTTCTATTTATCAATTTTAACTGTTACTAAATCAAACGGATGCACGTGCCTTGGGAATAAACAGACATAGGCAAAATTCCTTCATAACCAATACTGACTCTTTTGTTGTTGTTGTTGTTAATAACATCACAAGGTTAGGTTTATATGTAGCTAGAAATCATATAGCCAGGTGGTTGGAGCTGAGGTTTACCTATCTCTTTATAGTGAATTTTGAAATAAAAATAAATTATGCCTTCTCTCCTCCAAATATCAATTCTCTCCTAAAATTCTCCCCATTCCTCCTATTTTGTGTTTTAGTATGTAGGTGTGTAGGCACCATGGGTGTTAAAACTGGGTTTTCATAGTTGGGAGAGATACTTAACTGAAGATAAAGAATTTTTAAAAAGAACAGCAAGTTGAAGACCATTCCTTTCTTAGTTGAAGAGCTAAAAGAGTACAACACTTTGGATTGTTTTTCTTCCTTATCCTTACAAACACATATGTAATCAAGTCATAACTTTTTGGTACTGGGAACAGAAAACACCTGATGTAAAACATTCTCTTTTCTATAAAATATGTCAGAAATGCAGCTGAATTAAGGGCGGACTAGGCAGTCTGTTGCCTAGGGCACTAAGTTCTCAGAGGTTCAAAGATGGAGAAACATGTATTTACCACATTAGTTCTTATGGAGAGAGAAGTAATGCATTAAGACAAAGGACTTGAGGTGGGGCTGAGATTCCAGGAGGCATTAGTTGAGCCTGACTTCCCAGAAGTGTAGGCAAGGCAGAGTAAGTACAAAGGACTATTTGCATGCAATATTCAAGTCTGGTAGGACTGATTCATTGAGACACGAAAGGCGGCACTGAGAGGGCTCAAAGTACCCCCAACCTTTCTCCTACACAAGGTTCAGACTCTTCGCAAAATAAATGTACCAATCTTTAAAGATTTTGATTTTAAAACAACTTATTTATTAACCCGCCAGTATGCCTCCAGCCTCTATCTTAACCCATTTGGGATGCTGTAACAGAATACCAGAGACTGGATGGCTAATAAACAATAGAGATTTATTTCTCCCTGTTCTTGAGGCTGGGAAGTCCAAAATCAAGGTACAGTACTGTTGCATTTGGTAAGGGCCCTCTTCTCGGTTCACAGACAGCACTTTCTCTTTGAAAGTCCTCACATGGTGGAAGGCCCTGGGATCTCTCTGGAGCCTCTGAGAAGGGCACCAATCCTGTTCCTGAGAGCATAGGACCTATGTACTTCCCATAGGCTGCACCGTCTGATAGTATCACATACAGCATTAGAATTTCAAAATGATTTTGGGTGACACAAATATTCAGAAGATAGCAGTCTCCATCTAGGTCTGGTCACAAAATCATTTTAACAGCAAAGCTCAACTCCTTTGCAATCCATTTATGGCAACAGACTAAGTCCTATAGGAAGCTTTGCTCTAATTGTACTCATTGTAACGGGATATTGGGTGAACATCCATTCTCCATAGATAAAAAGTATAATTAATACTTTTTTAAATGTGTGAACTGGTTATTAGCAAGCAAGCAAAATGTTTTTTATTTCAGCTGTTTTCTTCCCTACCTCTTCATCTCATTTATTCTTAGCATCTCTCTCTTAGCATGATTAGTCTCACCTGCCCTGAGCATGAATGATGGTGGCCATCAAGTCCCTGGGTCTGGAGGGGCTTGTCCCTGCCCTTATATACTTTCCCCACTAGGAAAACAGGAATGGCACACAATTAACTTTGAGGGTACATTTTAGGGATTTTTTTTCATTACCTCATGGCCAAAAATGTGACCATCAGCTCCAGGTTAAGAAATGACTGAAGATTTCAGTCTGAGAAATCATCACCTGCGTGGAATACTTTTCACAATTCTGTGACTATATCAGAACACTTGCCTCAAACTATTTGCATGTGATAATTGTGGAGTTGCCCCTAATTCAAACACAGTGGAAAATCCAGGGAGTTTCAAATCAGCTGTTTTTATTTCCTCATTTGTGTATTGGAAGCAATGATAAAACAGAATTATGTTGAAGGTTAAATGAGAAAACATAATAGCTGATTCTTATAAAGCTATGAACTGTTTTTGGAGACTATACTGTAGGACATAAATTGATCCGCCTTTGTTAAGGGCTGCAAGCTTTTCTCTTATTTTACGTAAGATTACTAATTATGAACAAAGGTGCTTTGTTAAGTCCTATTTCACTATAAGGATCTATTTAGGTTGGTTTTTTTTTTGGGGGGGGGGTTGTTGCAAACCCGAGGTTCATTGTTTTTGGCTAGGAGCTTATAAGAAGAAATAGATAAGGACTATTGTAATCTGGAGTATGATATGAGAGGAGGCTCAAGCCTAGAATTTAGCTTTAGGCATTATTATGATCCCAATGGCAGATGGAATGAGGATTCTTTACTGAGATTCAGAGTTGAGCTACCAGAGTGACTCATGTCATATTTGTTGTCATTATGGGCTGGACCACAATAACATCATTTCAACCAGCTTTTACCAAACTAAATCAAGTAAAATAGAGATGCAAGCTATACAAGAAGAATGGATTAAATTCTTTTAGAACACCTTCTTGGTTTTAAGAAAATTATACGTTATTTGACAAAATCATGTTATTGGAAAGGTTGCTCTTATACAATCAACATATTGAAATCACAAATTTCATGTCTTTATATTTGGTCTTTAATGTATCATGATGAGCTCATTCAGTTTAATGGTTCAGCTTGTTGAGATCTGTGAATTAGAACTAAGCTTTTCCTGACCCTAAATTTTAGGTTAATAGTTTTTATGAGAGCTGGCCATCTGATACATTGCGGGACAAATAAATCCACTCACATGGGATCCTGCCACTTGACAAGGGTAACTCTTTACAAAGGACAACCTTCACTCTGATTTTTCTCCAAAATGATATGTGAGCCATAGTGCTAACTCTGTGTGTTTAATAGGCAGGTATGTGCAATTTTAATATACATTTGATATAAAAAATATTTCCTTTCTGCCTTAGAAATACATACTTTCTTCTTTGCAATCACTATCTAAATATTTATTATCCCAGAAGATTTCTTTTGATTAGATTGAGTGTATGCATTAATTAACCTCACTTGGATCACTTTATTTAAAAAATCATGAAATACTAAAGCATATTTTATTCCATCTTTAATGCTGAATGTCTGTTTTATGACTTTGATAAAACCTCTTCATAGTGAATAAAAAGAGGTGAAAATGTTCATCAGTCTATAATTTCTGAGCATGACTGTGCCCTAACATTTTAAAGATGGCGTGGGCACAATGTTTGTATATCAAATAAGTGTTTCTGTCATTTGTTCTCTTTTAATAAGTTCAAAATTATATTCTATGGAACAGTAAATATTTACTTAAAACTAATATAGACTTATAAAAAACTTTAAATAGTAATATAGACATAAAGAATTCGTATTAAATACTAATATAGATTTATAAAGAATGTTTGTTATTAATTTGGTCCATCTTTACTTTATACAGTCCCCCTTCTAGTCTCTTTTGCCTCTGGGATCATGATTATGATAGGTCAAACATAAATATCAAACAACAGACAATTCAGAATTTATTTCAACCAATTGGCATAAATTTATTATGCATCTGTCATGCAAACACTTAAGGAATTATGAAATATAAAGCAATTTCTTCATAAGAGCATCCAGAATACTTTGCAATTTCTTGCCTGTCAAGAAATAATTAACATCTATGAAGTTTAACAAGTGGCAAACTCAAAGAGAAATGAAGATTTCATGCCTTTCCAAAGTTCCTTTGAAATCTAGGTTATTAGATTTATTTTCATGACTTCTATCCCTACCCTGGGTACCAAGTCCATCTGCTGATCCAAGTTTTTGGGTAGTAGACCCAGTGCCAAGGTCAGCCTGCCTGACAAAATGCCAAGAGTCTGCAAAGGAGGAAACATGTTCTAATATTAAGGGAAGTAAAGCTGGGTGTGATCAGATGACAGAAATAGGGCTGGCATCATTTAGTGAGGCAATAGGCAGCTAAAATATAGAAAATGCCACTATTTCACAGTAAATCTAACCACAGGTTGTTTCAACTGCATATTTCACATTGGTCCATCTGAAATGTATCTTTAGTAATATTAACAGGCATCGACATGGCCTTACTAATGAAGAGAATGTCAGTGAGTCAGTAATGGTCATGGGGAGGAGGAGAGAGGGGCACTGATACCCTCCCCAAACAACCAGTCCCATTCTTACACACCCCATGGTATGGGATGTGGGGGGCAGGGTGTGAGATCCTGAGTAGAGCAGTGAGTTTACTCATTAAGGATTTCTGGAGAAGCAAAATAAAGAAGTGATAAAGATTAAGCCATAATGACCTACTTTCAATGCCAGCCACTGAGGCTGCTCAAGAGATGGTGAGCACTGCACAGCAGAATGCTTTAGAACAAAGAATGTGCAACATGCATCTTGCACACAGAGGGGCATTTGAAGCTTAAAAAATACCCAAATATACAATGGCCTCTTGTTTAATTATAGTCATTATTCATCAGGCTCCAGATGTTAAGAGAGATTTAAAAAAAAAAAAAAAACACAACTATCTTTTTATGATTGGAAGGATGAATCCTTTCAAATGTCTGTGTCACTGAAATGGAATGCATCTAATAATCATCTTGCAGCTGAGAGTTCCGAGTAAATAACTGAAACCATTCCAAATCCTTATTAGAAGAATTGGTTTCCAAAAGGAGAGAGAAATACCTTCCATTCAGAAGAAATCAGCCCTTAATTTCAGCATTGGGACTTGTTTCACAACGGGCAGTCAAATTCTTGTCCAAAACCCACTGAGGGCTGAGGACTTACTGTGGGGCTGCTGCATGCTTGCACGGTGATTGAGAGGCCCAGGAATCAAGGTTCCTGTAGCTGTGCATGCTGACAGCGGGGAGAGCGCAAGGTGGCCTCTCAGAGGGCCTGACCTGGAATTCCCCAGCTGAGGACAAATCTCTTAGGCCTTCCCACACCACCCAAAATTTAAAAGAAGGCAACTTTTCTTTCTTTTGGGGTCCCCAAAACATAATTGGACAATAATTACTGGAACATGGTAGCCAGCCTCCAAGATGGCTCCGGCGATTCCAACTTCCTGATATTCATGGCCTATGTAATTCATGTCCACCTTGAAAAGGTCTACCGTGTAACCAATAGGACATTGTGGAAGTAACATGGTACATCTTCCCAGGCCAAGTCATAAAAGACATTGATATCTTTCCTCTCTCTCCCCCTCCAACCCCTAGCCCCACCCCCTCCCCCTCCCACTTCCCCCCATTCTCTCCATTCACTTTGGGGAAAGACAAGATGTGTCAGTAAATGATCAAGGTACCCAGCGGAGGAGACCATGTAAGTGAGGAACTAAAACCCATACCCACCAGGCAGCACAATTTGCCTTGTGAGTGAGTCTCCAAGCACCAGACTCTCCAGCCTCAGCCTAGTGTTCAAGGACTGCAGTCTCATGAGACGGCCTGAGCCAGAGCCATTCCCACATTCCTGACACAGATGCTATGAGCAAATGTTTACTGTTTAAGCTAGTACAATTTGGGTTAATTTGTTACATGGCAATAGGCAACTCTCGAATAGGGTAATGCTAAACTGCTTAACTGGATCCTTTTACCTTGAAGCCTCTTCATAAATAAAACCATGCATTTCATTTCAGAGCCCAACAATTACATGGTATGTGTGTTGTGTGTGTGTTGAGAAAATTCATTCAGCTATAAGTTTTTTTTACTCTATAATATAAAAGCCAAGGCATTCCATATTGCCATATTTTACTCATTTTATGTCCATTAAATTAAAATATTATAGTTCGTGCTTTATTTGCATTGGGAACTGTCAACTGGACTTGCAAGTAAAGTATAAAACCATTCTATATATAAATGTAAATATGTTTGCATCCTTAGATCTAATGAAAAGCTCCAATTGGACATCACAAAAAACCTGGCTTTGCTATTTTTGACAGACAAGTTTTCTAAACAACTCCAATCTGACCTGCACCCCCTACCCTGCAACATGTTTCTAAACAAATTCTCCGCCTCCCCACAGTTCTATGAAACAGCCCAATAATACCATTACCTAACCTACTGTTTTAAGTCCACCTTCTTAGCAGTTCAAATAGGAAATATCAAAACCTCTCTTATTCACTGGCAATCAACTGACTGTGTGAAGTACCAAGCGCCCTCGATTTAAATGTGACCCTCCCCTGTGTATCTCAAAGCTATGTGCTTAGCTTGAAATTTTTCTAGATCTCAAGGACAGCAGCCTTCTAATGAACCAATGCCAAGCATTTATGAAAAGCTAGGGTTTGTACTCAGATCTTCAAATTAGGTATTGGGTTTTAAATTTTTCTGTGTAGCACATGAAGTGTGAGTGTGTGTGTGTGTGCCAGTATGCACATGCAACTTAAACTGGCCCCGGCTGGAGTAGAATATAAAAATATTAACTCAACTCTTACCTTAACTCTAAAAGAGGCTTAAATCAACATTCCAAGAGCCAGATTTGATCCCAGGAACCCTCAGCATATGAGTTCCTTAATACTGGGCCTAAATAGTAGACATTTTTACAGTTATCACTGTATTCATTTTTTTTAAGTGTATGTTTAATTTTTTTTTTAAGATTTTTTATTCATTATTTTTAGAAAGAAGGGCAGGAAGGGAGGAAGAAAAGGGAGAAACATCAATGTGTGGATGCCTTTCACCTGCCTACAGCTGGGGACCTGGCTGGAGACCTTGCTTGCAACCTGGTTATGTGCCCTGGCTGGGAATTGAACCATCAACCTTTGTGTTCTCAGGCCAGCACCAATCCACTGAGCCACACCAACCAGGGCATTAGGTTTCTATTGCTGTAACAAACCACCACAAACTTAGTTGCTGAAATAACACAACACTGCCATCTCTCCGGTTCTTCTCTGGCCACATCTCTCTCTGACTCTGACTTCCGCCTCTCTCTTCCATTTTTAAGGACCCCTGTGATTATAGTAGGCCCACCAGGATCATCTCTCCATTTTAAGGTCAGCTGATTAGCAACCTTACTTTCACTTTGCCCTGTAACCTAATATATTCACAGGTTCCAGGGGTTAGGACATGGACATCTTTGGGAAACTGTTAATTCTGTCTACCATACCCACTGATGCCATCAGCAAAGAACCTAACAATTCAAGCCTATTTAAAGTACTGGGATTCAGAACGACATATAAGAAGAGGTGAGTGGGTAGATGAGGAAAAGATTTTGACACAATTTACCATGTGTGGGTAAGTGAAGGCAAAATCTGAGATCCTCAGTTCCTCTGGATTACCAACGTTTGCTTATCCCTCCCTCAGCCCCCTTTGCCCCACCCTGTGCTGCTTCATTGGTCAGTCTCTGAGAGTAAATGTAACCAAACTCAAGCTGTCTAGCAGCTCAAACCTCCCTTGCTCTTACCACCCTTCACAAGCTTCTTTTGTTAACCTGAATGCAGTGACTTCACCCTTTAGAGCATGCTCTCTGTGGCTATCCCAGCCTGGGAGACAGTGATGGCCATCTGAACGGTAGGGCATTTGGGGTCATCCGGGCTGAGGTGGAAGGAAGAGGTGGGCATGGAAAAGGAAGCAACAACTCCAGGACCTGCAGGTGGAAATGAGTATTTGCTTAAACACTGGTGTCCAGTAAGCTGGAGCAGGAAAAGCTGAGAAGTCAGGCCCCAGGAGCCAGCAGGATCAGCTCCCACCCTGGAATGGAATATTTACATTATGGATAGTCACTAGGCGGGTGTAAACAGGGGCCAGAATCAACATACTGCTGACCAGCTGTGGATTTCCATGTCAGGTTCTTCTACTGTAAAATGGAGATGACAGTAGCTACCCCATAGCTGGTGAGGAGGATTCAATAGGAAGCAAACCACTTAGCATAGTGGCTAACACAAGACCAATGCTCCAGAAAGGCTGAGACAGTCCATACCTATGTGACCAACTGTCATCCATCCCGGAGACCTAAAGTACAATTACCTTAATGCCCTGAAGTCCATTTATCTGGAGTCCTCCCTAAGACTTCTGCAAACTGCCACAGTAGATTGGTCTCAAAACCTCTGTTGCCTCCAGAGTCTGCCTCCCAGCACTGCTCTGTGCTCTGTAGCGGGACAGAGGGAAGGCTCTGGCGAAGCCAGGGCAGTGTCCTTGGACCACACACCAGTCAGGCCTTTATTCACTGCTGCCCTGGTTCATCCTGGCCTCACCTCGTATTTCCTCCTCTTCACTTACCAACTCCTCTTCCTTATATCAATCATCTTCTCCCTTCCTTTAATGTCTTTGTACAGGCCTATCAAGTGCCTCATAAAGGCTATGAAGAGGGATTACAGTGCCAACGATAAAGGTGCTTCAGTGTTTTCACTATCTAGGCCCAAAAATAAAGAACATGTTTGGCTGAACTTGAGAAATTACACTCAGACCTTGTTGAACAAGGAATGAGGCATCTCTTTAATACTGAATGGGTTAGCATCCTTTCCCTAGCAACTCTGCCTAGGATAGGAGCTAGAAACTTACTGAGAGAGAAGGGGCTAGAAATGCAAAGATACTGAGATGGACCCTACCTGAGCCAGCCAAACTGCAAAAGTTAGAGAGCAGTTTCCACCCAAGTTAGCCCACACTCAGGCATCAAATGCAAGGTAAAGAGATTTCCAAAGCTCCCTCATGTTCAATCTGTCACTAGGAGGACTCACCAAACCACTGAGGGCTGTTACTTATGGTTACATTTATTGTGGGGAAAGGATTTAGGTCAAAAGCAGTCAAGAGAAGAAGCATATAGTGCAGAGTAGGGGTAGGTTTCGAAAACAAAGCTTTGGTTGTCACCTCCCTGCGCAGTGATGACACATTACCTTCCTGACATCAACATGTGACAACAAGCACATGTTAGCAACCAAGAATATTGGCAACCAAGAAAAATCAGGAAAGCTCCCCTAAGCATTGGTGCTTTTATTGGGACCCCATTATGCAGGCTTGATTGGTTGATTGATTACCCGCATATTTGACCTCAGTTTTCAGGCCAATGGCTAACTAATCCCACACAACCCAAAGCCCCAGCCATTTATCACCTGGTTGACCTTATCGCTATGGTTTGCCCCACCCTATGTCTACTAGTTAAGTCTGGCCCCACTCTAACATCCTGTGGTGAGCTCCTGTCCTCAGCCAAACACTCGTGTCAGGTATAATAAGATCACCTCCCAGAAATAGAGGGCAAAGGACAGACCTCTTTGGGCAAGGCCAAGTTCTTTACTATGCTGACTCCATGAGACTGAGAGAAGCCAATAGTAGATACAAATGGACAAGCTTTTTCTACCTTTTACCTTTACTCAGGTGGACAGACTATTGAGATCCACTGAGAACAAGGCTAAGTCATCAGCGGGGAGAACTGGTTCCGGACACAAGGCTGACCTGCCGTCAGCCCAACCATCCTGGTAGCATGTGTGTCAGGGAAGCAGCTGGACTGGAAAGCTAAGACACATTCTCCAGAGGGATTTCACTGTGGAGTGAATCCAGGAGGCAGAGGATAAAACAAGGGGGAGACACAGGGGCTAATATGTAAATTTGGAAGAGTCATAAAAAAAGAATGCTGACTAGTAAAGGAATAAAAAACATATCCTATAGGATAATTGTACCAGGGCAACAAGTGTGAATGAGATTATTCGACACCCCAGCAAATATGTTAAGTTTTAAGTGGTAACTAGAAATGACAATAATCAGAGGTCAGTGACCAATATCCCACATTTGACATAATTTATTCTGGTTCCTGAGCTGGCCCTGCCTCCTGGGCCATGTTTGGCCTGATCTCAATGAAAGCTTAAGTCAGACTGGGTTGGGAGGTCCTGGTCCCAGGCAACATTTGTCCAATGGGTGAATGTCAAGAAGGGTTGGGGTCTCGGTAGGGGCTTTGCAGAATGTGTAGAGCAGTGCAGGGGACCTTGCTCTGGAGCCCCAAGCCCTGGCCTGTGTGGGAGTGTGCCCCAAAGCCTGTGGTCCTGTGATGGTGGCTGATCTTCCTGTATGTAATCTTTAAGAATTAGAAATATAAAGTGACCTTTTTGAAATGAATTTCTTCAGGGAAAGTGGCTGAATGTACCCTGAAACTGTTTAGCCAGAGGTACCTCTGCAGTGATGACATAAATTGAGTTGAAGAGAGTACTAGATGTGACAGCCAGATAAACATAGAAAAATGCATATGGCACTGTATACATAGCGCTGATGTAGAGATCATAGGATTAAGACAAGAAAAAAAATGCTTTTTAACCATTCCTACAGAATCTTGTAGTAAATGAAGAAAAATTTGGGCGAATTTGAGAAAAGAATTGTGGAAAGAACCTTGAATGGGAGTTGGATTTTAGTCTTGATTGTGGAGTTTAACTAGGAAGGAGTCATGACAAAAGAAAAAATAAATACAGCATATGCTGGGACACTAAAATAAGTACAGTTTACGTATTAAACTAAATGTTGAGGCCATTTTTCTTATTATTCTGGATATCTTGAGTAGAAAAGTCAGTTTGGGGATGTTTCAATTACCCAACAAATGTTTCTACACCATTTTAGAGCCGTAGGCAAATCCTTAGCACTAGGACCGGGCATGTGTCTTATAACCATTAGGAGAGAAATGACTTATAATAAAATAAGCTGGCCCTGGCTGGTGTGTCTCAGTGGATTGACCCTGGCCTGTGAACCCAAAGGTCACTGGTTTGATTCCCAGCCAGGGCATGTAACCAGGTTGCAAGCCAGGTCTCCAGCCAGGTCCATAACTGGAGGCAGGTGAAAGGCAACTAACCATACATAGATGCTTTTCTCCCTTTCTTCCTTCCTCCCTGCCATTCTCTCTGAAAATAATGAATAAAATTTAAAAAAAAAAAAAAAAAAAAGAGTAAAATAAACTATATTTGGTAATTAAGATGAAATGTGATGATTTCTACTATTTACCTCCTTTGAGACATCCCTCTCAGGGAGATCAGAAAAATCACACAGCAGAGATGTGAAGAGGGCATGTGGGGCAGATGGGGGTTGGAGGGAGGGCAGCCGGGAGCAGGATGAGAGGGTGTTTTAAGGGGTGCTAAAATTAATGGCACTATTTTCACACTTGTAAAGCAGACAGTGTGATTATAGTGCAAGCCAGGTTTCTACCTCTCCCCAGAGACCAGAGCTTTGCTAGCAGCTGGTCAAATGCAAAGGTATAAAAAAATCACCATTCTTCCTTATGTAGAAGAATAAGTAAACAGCCTTCTTCAGAATGACTGGCCTGATGCATTAAAGAGGGGTATGCTGTGCGTGTGAGATATCTCACATCCTGAGCTGAGGCTCTCCACAGGGAGATGCCCTCCTGCTGGTCCTGCTCACTTGGCCTCTGGGCAGCAAGGCTGGAGCTGTGCCCAGCGTGCGGCCCCCACCCCCGCCACGCTGCTGAGTCAGTGTGGGGCCTTGTGACATGGGAGGCAAGGGACTGATTTTTCAGTCCTCTGTTTACTCCCTAACATCTGTATTATCATATTGTCCAACTCACTGAACAGTTCAGGGTCCTATTTAAATCAGGGTTTGGGAGGATACTTACAAGAAAAAGCCAAATGTTCCCTTCATAGAAACATTACTTCTTACCACAAGCACAGTTCCCAGGAGGGGAAAAGAAGGAGTTAGTTCTGATTCCGGAGGGTCCTATCTATTTATATTTGAGAGTCTGGAAATGTAAGCACATTTATGCCTGCATACGAAATATGGATGCTAAACACCTAGAAAATGAATTTTAAAAAAATCTAAGTTGGAGATAAGATGGAATTTGTTTTGAAGATAGTAACAGTGACAAACACAAAAAAGTGGGGGACCAGTACACAGCAGAAATAACCACATCACAGAGCAAGTACAATGACCTGAATGCCAACAAGATGCAGGAATGGTTCTCCCTTAGCCAGTCTGTAATCACCCATCTTGTATAGAGAGTATCACCTGGAAGTATGGGGAGAAGCAAAAGCCACCAAATCACTAAGTGTAGCAATGGACCTCCAATGAATGGGGAAGGTCGAGTTAGAGGTTTCTAACTGGATAAAAATAAACTAAATTCAAAATCAAACTGATTAAAATAAACTAAATTCAAAATCAAACTGAAATCCAGAGGAATATTTATATCTCTACTTTCCTAACACCCTTTTATGAGCAGATACAGGTTTTTCCTTTTTCTAATTCACTGATTTCTAACTCATAAATTATTTCAGCAGCCTATGAAGAGCAAATTCATTTTTTCATCTTACTAAACAAAAGTGCCTTCCTGAACGGTGTTTTTCTGTATGAGCCAGTATATGGAGTCGAGAGTGGAGTTCCTGAGATGGTAACTCCAACTCTATGCACAACTGCTCCTTGACCTGTGGTTTCTCAACCCTTTTAGTGTTAGCCTTGTGTGGCTAATCTGATTAACAGTCTCTGAAAAACACCCTTTGATTCACCTGTCAAGAAAAACAGGAAGAGTAAAACATTGCACCTGGGTTAGTAAAAGAAGTAAATATTGACTACATTGTATGCCCAGGCACCTCAGATCTTTTAGGGGCCTAAAAGATTACCTGTGCCCCTGGCAGTGTGCATTTAATGAAGGCTTTGGACAATTAGTAAACAAAACACCTAGTGAGGATCTTTGGCCACAGACTATATATCTAAGGAAATAAACTAGTGGCCAAATTGTCTTGATGATGCTGGGACAGAATAGTAAGAAGCTAGGAAAACACCTTGGCAAGAGAAACAGGGGAAACTGAGGCAGCCGAACACAATAGCTGAGCAATTTACAGCCAGGTGCAGATGGCTACCAGGGGGAAGGTCTGGCAGGGGCAGAACGGAAAACAGCCACCTCACCCCTGGGTGTAACCTCACTTCCCTGGCCTTTTCTCCCAAGAGGTAACATCCAGGCCTCAGTTGTATTATAGCTCCAGGACCAGAAAAGCTGCAAAACCAGGTGGGCAACTCCAAGATCAACTGCAATGACTAAAGACCTGCCACTGACCAAGAAGAGGAGACCATGACCCTGAAAAGGCACACCTGGGGGACTGATGAATATTATATTGAAGCTCTCCCCCTGACACCTCCCCTAAATTTCAGGCCTGCAAGAAAGAGATAAAAGCCTCACGACAAGGGCTCAGCATGCACAGTCTTGCTCTGGGGAGCAGCCATTGCCATTTTCCTTTCCCTCCCTTTCTCCCACTTCTTTCTTCACAGGCATGCAACTCCTAAAGCTTAAGGCAATGGGCAGCTGGCAGCTTGTCCCAGCCTCATTCCCTGATTTGTCCAAAAGCCCTCTTTTCTCTGACTTTCCAGTGAATCAAGGCAGCCCAGTCTAGCTTCTCCTGTTGCTTCTATGCTAAGCCCTTCCATGTTTCAATGTCCCCAGCATTAATAAATGCATCCTTATAGTTACCTGAACTCGTGTTACGCTATACTTTTCTATACAAAGTCAACCCACACACCACAGCTGGTCCTAGGCAGACCCATGCAGGGCCAGGGCCCTGTCTGGTAACAATGATTACCATGCGGTCAAGTCACCTTCTGTGCAGTGCTGGGTTGTCAGAAAACAGGGTCTGTCTAGTATGTGAATACCAAGGACATTGAGCCCAAAGCCTCATATACATTAAAAATACACTGGGAGAGATTTTTATCTTCCATGAATATTTCATTCTCCTGCAAGCTAACCATCTGCGAATCACAATGCCCCAATGCACGTGTGTGATTTTCTCTGTTGTCTTTTAAAATAAAGCAGACCATTTCGCCTTCCTGTGATTTAAGCCTTGAAAGTTGCTTAAATGTGCATTGATCCCTTTGATCTAATGAGTGTGTATTTTAAAAGAAAGTCAGCACTGTTGCTCTCATCTATTTGTGGAGAGGAACCAGAACAATGGGGGGAAACCAGGTCGGTTTCCATTGTTTTCTGGTGGCCTGTATCACTATTCACCAACGTTTTTCGAATGCTGTTTAATTTTTTGCTGATGCCTTTTTATCTTAGGCTTCATGTGAATTTAAAAAGAGTTCCATTGATATGCAACCTACTGTGTATTATGATATCCTTCCCGCCCTGCTGCACTGTGGAAGCTTGCAGCTGCCTGGAGCTTAATTATGCATACATGCATGCGAAGCCCAGATGCTTGGCCAAGAATGCCTCAACTGACTACAGTTTCTTCCTTGTTTTTGTTTGAATTATAATTGGGCAGATCTATATTCCTCAACCCGTTTTATTGCTTAAGCATGCTCTTCTTTGCCTCTAATCCTACCTCTGCTGGAATCAGCTTTTTCTAGGAGCTCTGTGTCAATCAAAAGTCCCTCTGAGATCTGAGAAGGGTCACTCATGGGTTTGACTAATTTTTTTACCTGCATGGCAGTTTTAAAAGGTACAGAACACAGTGGATAAGGCGCTGGCCTGTGAACCCAAAGGTCAATGGTTTGATTCCCAGCCAGGGCAACATAACCAGGTTGCAAGCCAGGTCTCCAGCCAGATCCGTAGCTGGAAGCAGGTGAAAGGCCACCATACATTGATATTTCTCTCCCTTTCTGCCTGTCTTCCTTCCCCTCTCTCTGAAAAATAATAAATACAATCTTTTAAAAAAAATAAAAGCTACAGAAATTACCCTAGACCCAATCAGTTTTCCTCCAGATGGTTGAGAGCTGGAAAAAAATTTTAACTAGAAGCTGGCATCTGGGTGGAAACAAAGAAGGTCTAGAGCCAGGTGTCTACATTGGAAAGGAATTATCAGGCATAAAGCTATGCACCTGCTGAAAGAAGGCAATGGAGACTAGCAAAAGCAGGTTTGTTAAGCATGTGCATCCTCTATTCAGAGCCTTTTGTGAATGGTTTTCCAGTTCACCTAAAGGATCTTGGTCTATAAGGACAAAGTCTCACCTGAGACTGTGAAACTGGGTACAGCATTGCACTGTATGTAACCAACTGTATTGGTGTTATCCTGAGTTATCCTTCATTAAGAGATTGGCACAGTAAGAAGTTAGAAAAACTGCTTGGTGAGGAGAATGGGGAAACTGAGGCAGAGAGCTGATCCAAACTGGCTTCATCCAGCACCCTGACCCACCTGCCTACTTCTCCCTTAAGCATTAAGCCCAGAGGACAATGTGGCTCTGATCAGCATCAAATAATCTTAGGAACAAAGCCTCAGATCTGTTAACCACTCGAGACTGAGTTTTGGTCAAATTAAAGACTAACATCCAGGCCTCAATTGTGTTTCAGCCCTAGGCCCGAGAAAACAGCAAAGCCAGACAAAGAAATGCCTTGGCTGGCAATGGGACCCCATGCAATGACCAGTGACCCCTACCGTAATGTCAACCAACCAGTAGAGACCACAACCTTAATAGGACACGCATAGGCCCTGGTTGGTGGCTCAGTGGAGAGGTGCCAGCCTGCAAACCTAAAGGTCTCTAGTTTGATCCCCAGCCAGGGCACATAACCAGGTTGCAAGCCAGGTCTCTAGCTGGAGGCAGGTGAAAGGCACCCATAAATTGATGTTTCTCTCCCTCCTGTCCTCCCTCTTTCCCCCTCTTTCTAAAAATAATAAATGAAATCATAAAATAAAAAATTAAAAAGACACACCTGAAAAGCTGATTCTATGAGATCTTCCTTTGAGACCTCCCCTATAATTTCCACCTTTACAAAACATATAAAAACCCTTAAGACAAAGGACCCACTGTGCTGAGACTCTCTTGCTCTGTAGCATGCCTGCATCTTCCCCCTTCATTCCTAAGGCTAAGCCCCTGAGCCTGTCTCCCAGGGTCCTGCTTTTGCCTCTGTAACTTGTTTCCTGAGTCCACACAGCCCAGCTGGCCCACTTCCGTCTTCATCATTCTCTTTCTAAAAGGCCAAGGCAGCTGAGCCCATTGGATTCTTCCTTTCAAGGATAGTTCTGCTTTGAGTGCTAAATAAACTTCCCTTTGCATTAGAGTTCCTGACTCTGAATTCTTTCTCTGCTGAGCTCAAGAACTGAGGTGGCTGAACCAAGGGCCAACATTGCCAGTGACAGATACAATAGCTCTCTCATACAAGATGGCAGCTGCTGGTTACCTATTTCTGAGGAACTGTTAGAGACACCAATAATGTTTTTTTAAATGGAACATTAAATTAAACCCCAGAGTAACCTCACTGAAAGTGTTTAAAAAAAAAAGACAACGGGCCCCAAGTGGAGTCACTAAGTGCTAAGACCCATACCACCAAATCAAGACTTAACACCTATTCTAAATATAGTTTCAGCCTCACAGGAAGGTAATCTTCAACAGTCAATCTGGGACTTGCTGGTTAACATTAGATAAGAAATCTGCCTGGCAGACTGCCACTGTCCCCCCAGAAGAAGGTGACCTTGCCTAAAAAGATTCACTCTTTGCTAGAATAACCTCCTGGCCCTTCTGCCTGTAAAAGGGGTCCATTTTGTACAGCTTGGTGGAGCTCCTTTCTGGCTGCTAGATGGGATACTGCTTAATTTATGAATTGTTGAATAAAGCCAATTAGATCCTTACATTTGCTCAATCCAATTATTTTTTTAAACAAAAGTCATGGGATAATTTGTGTTCTGGAAGCTTAAAAAATAAATGTTATGGAACTGTATTGAAGCTTCAGAAATAAACAAGAATCAACGATGGGATAATTAACCACAACACTTTTAAGCCATAAAAATCATTGGGGTGAGCATTTGTCATTCAATTAGGTGATTTCTATTTGAGGAACCATTTTTAACGACTAGCATTTTTTTTTTTTTTTTTAATACTCAACCAAGGACTCCTCCCCCCACCCCACCCCCTCCCATGGCTTTAAAGAGAGGAAGGGAGAGGGAGACACATTGATGTAAGGGAGAAGCATCAATTAATTGGTTGCTTCCTATATGCACCCAGACTGGGGATGGGCACCCAAAGTGGGGAACATATGCTTTTGGACTAGGGAGTTGCACACACCCACTACCAGACTGGGGCCCAACCCACAACTTAGGTATGTGCCAAGACCCGGAATCAAACCTGCAACCTTTTGATTACAGGATGATGCTCCAACCAACTAAGCCACACAGTCCAGGACTAACAACTAATATTTTTATCCAGGACACCCTACTAAGCATACTACTACCATTGCCATTTTATAGATAAGGACACTGAGACATAGAGAGGTAAGGTGACTTTCTCACTACTAATGTCTTCAATGTGGCAGAGATGGGATTTATATGTAGTTGTCTCAATCCATAGCCCATGCTTGCTCCTAACACCTACTATATTTTGTCTACCTAGCAACATTTGACTCAGATATTCTTTCCAACATATAAACTCTGTCTTTCAACTGTAATTATAATGACATTTATCATATGTATATCAAGTGCCAAACATAATTATAAGCTCTTTACAACTATCCTATGAGGTAAGTATAATTTTTAACTCATTTTCCAGATGAGGTCTCCACACTTAACTGCTCTACCCAGTAATTTTCAAACTTAAGCAAACTTCAAAATCACCCGGAGGGCTTGTTAAAACATAGTTTGCTGAGCCCAAGTTTAGGGCCCATGCATTTGCCTGTCTGTTAACACATGATGCTAATGCTGAGGCTGATACTGATACTGCTGGTCTGGGACCACACTTAAAGAACCACTGTGCTAGGTTGTACTATTATGACATATAAGTAATAGGTTGCATTTATTACCCCAGATCTTTCACATGCCTGTTGCATGTTTCTAATCTGTAGCAAGTAGATGTTATCCCCATTTTATACCTGAGGAAAATTAGGTTCTGTAAAAGTATATAATTTACATAGGCTCATACTGATGGTCAGCAGCAGAGCCAAATTGCAAATGCCCAAGCTTTGCTCAATAGCTCACCCATCCTTCCAGGACAGGCAGTCTATTAAACTGACTAGGTATAGAGTAATCCCAGTGTGTTCTTTATACTAAATGTCAATGTCGTATAATGCACATTAATAATTATAATTTCCTCAAAGGTATAGAATAGTGTTCATTGTCTTAATACTTTATTTATAAAATTGTTTTGTGCATATTAACAATGTGTGTGAAGACCAAGTACATCACCTAGGAAGGAGAGGATTTTCATGACCAGAGATGCCGTCAGAATTAAGAAAAAATTTTAAGTCAAGACATTAGAAACATCTTGTTACTCTATTCAAGAGCAGTGGCATGGTGAAGAGTTGAAAAGGAGATTCATAGGGAATTGATATTTATGGGTATATAAACTTGTAAGTTTTATTTTCCAAGCTGGATAGATCTACTGCTTAGAAGGGATTAAAATATCATGGGCTTATTCACTTCCCAATATCAAATTAGTAGCAATATCTAAGTTGTTAGTATTACTTCCCTCAAAGATGAGCCTGTGCCCCACAGCCCAGTACCAGAAAATGCATTTGCAGTTTATTCCCTTGTATTCATGTTAAACAGGAAAAAAAAAGTCAAACTGCTTAAGAGAGATTTTTATCTACCATATCAGCTACCATCTTTCCCTTTCTCCCAACTGGAAATTAAACTCATAGGCATCACTTTTTATTTGCCTTGAGTCAGTGTAACATGAATGCTAACTTATGATCCACTAATATTGGAAGCAATTATTTCAACTTATATTTTTGGTAATTGCAATTTTATGCAACTTTATAGAAAAGGATGAGCAAATGAATTATTTGTTGTAATGAAGAGAGTTTGGTTTTGGCATCAAGCACATCTGCATTGGAATTCCCACTTCATCTTCATCCTGATTTATCCTTAAATGTTATTTAACCTCTCTGAAGGTCAGTATCTCTGTGTGTAAGATGGTTATGCTAATACCTACTGCATAAACGTGTCATGAGAATATTTGTGAAGGTACTAGGAAATAATGTTTTTTAACCTTCCTCACTCCTATGAAAATTTAGTTCTGGGATTTTTATCAGTGTATGTTTCCTTCATTTATAGACACACACATGTGCACACACATGCACACACATATGTAGACATATTCTATATATGTTACATATTATAGATTTATTAAGTGCAACCCATGTTTTCATATTAGATTATTCTACACTTTTTCCCTATACTTCTTCACATACAGATTTTCCTCTCTTACTTTCATTTCAATAGTTATCTACTAGACATTTAAATTACTAGAAAATCATTTACTACTTGGAACATTCAGGTTTTCCCCAGTTTTTCCCACAGAGAACCAAAGAATGCCCAAAGGATAGAAAACAATGACCTCTGCCTTTTCTTAGAATTTGATTTGTTCATGTCTTTGGACAATTTCCTTGTCTGGGAAGTAGTGGAAAAAGAATACCAGAACCAAAGGTAGGCACAAAAGAGATAAGTGAATTTTCAAAGCCATGTATAAAATATTTTAGAATATTAGTACTTCTGGACAAGTAATACCATGTTTTGTAAATGCATGGGCCATTGTTCCACATCTACCTTTTCATTCTTCTTTAAGGAGGGCTTTTTCCAAGCCAGTCTCAGATTTTACTCATATCAGATGCTGTTCCTTTTGATGGCAGATGATACTCCAGGTCAGTGGAAAGGAGGACAGTCAGGGTTAACCAGGTTAGAAACCAACCTAACTAATCTTTCCTGCTTGGAAAGACCTGGTCACCATCCTACCTATTCTAATAAGCTTTAATGCCAGTTATCCTAGGTTGCCAAGAGCTATCTATTAATAAATAGAGGTGTGGGACAGAACCTAGAGTAAATATAGAATGCTGAGCTCCCCGATGGTAAATAAGCTCACCTTTAAATGCCCTTGAAGTGCTGCAGGTCTACTTTTGTTAAAACCAGATACACTGCTCCTGGAATGAATCAGATGCCCAAGATTAACAGGGATACCAGGGTAAGAGGCACACTGTGAGAGACTAGGATGCCTAACACCCCTGTGATGATATAAGCCTAAAGGGAAGAATATCCACAGTTGACTCAATTTTGGTTAATAATGTGTAATGAGCTGCTCTTTTCTGAAAAGTCAATGCAAACAAAAGTACCATAAACTACTAATTTATTCAATCAAAAAATATTTGTTAGGTGCTAACTACGTGTGTATACTATTGTAAAAGCAAGGTATATATCAGTGAACATAAAACCAAGATCCGTTATGAACTTTATATGGTGGTGAAGGTTTGATGAATTTTGAAGGAACACCCAAAAAGATATTTAATTTACAAGAAGAGAACATCAAACATTTTGATCTGTAATTTAGCTAATTGGCTTGCTTTCCTAAATGTCAGAGCTTGTCAGCCTTATAAATCATGTCCTCTAAATTTACACTTGATGCACCTTACTCAGCCTGGTTCAATGACCAGGAAGGAACTCACTGTTTCACTGAGCAGGACGTTGCATTTTTGCAATAGCCTAATTAATTAGAAAATCTTTTTAGAAAAAAAAAATGTTCTCCTCTCTAGGTTTCCTCTGTAGCTACACAGTGCTGCTGTGTAAGGGAAGATGGCAATGCCAAGATTTCCCATTCAGCAATAAGATGCCAGCCTTAAAAGAAGAGTATGACTTCATTGCTGGGGGGAGTCAAAGAGAAAGCCTATCTGTGTACAGTAGGGTAGGCAGACAAGAGCTCCCAGTGCTGCCACATTCTGTAGGTGATACGCTTCTATTTTTAAGTTTAATTTCCAAGAACCTGTCAGAGTACAGAGGCAGCCACGGTAGAATGTGCTAATGAACCTGGTCAGAACTACAGGGTGCACAGGAATCCACTTGACATAAACACTTGTCACACTTGCAATATGTGTTGATAGTGACCAAGGGACAATGCCCAAATCAGACATCTGATGCCACACCTGCTGCAGCTTGAAAGCTTAAAAATTGCCGACAGAAGTCCTTGGTGGGATTCCTACAGGCCAGTGAGGGCTGGAAGTCTCTATTCCTCTGTTCCATGGGCCCTCCGGCCTGTCCTGGAGTAGCCCCTCCCCCTTCAACCCCCAGTAAACCCATTATCGGCTTCCTTGCTGGTCTCCTGCTCCCTCAGTCCCTAATAAACCCATTGCCTCCTCCCACATTGATCTCCAGGTGATCTCTCATTACAAGGCTGCTCTGACAGAATCTTGCCAACAAAGGCAAGTTTTTGTCTTTTACCCATTCCATAGACTTAAAACTACTGAAAAGAATAGTAGGGTAGGTACCATACTTTTGAAGAAGTTTTCACAGTGTCTTTTTTTTTAAATCATCACCTGAAGATACTTTCACTGATTTTTAGAGAGGAAAGAGAGTGAGAGAGGGGGAAACATTGCTCAATTGCCTCTCACATGGGCCCTGATCAGGGATCAAACCCGTACTCTGGGTATGTGCCTGACTGGGGATGGAACCTGCAACCTTTTGGTGTATGAGACTACATCCAGCCAACTGAGCCATCGGCCAGGGCCACAGTGTCTTTTTATGGCATCTATGAGAGTCATTTTGTATTGTGTAATGTAGTTCATGACAATTTTGAAATGTAACCATTCAACCCATGTATTTTGGAAGAGTGGATGGTAACAATAGGTGCACACTCACGCACACATGCATACACACATCATACAGATAGGGTCGATCACGATTGAATTTTCCCACTAGGATGAAAGTGAGATATTTGTATGAAAACAGGCAGGTCCCTGCCCCTAATGACTCCACAGTTAGAAGACTGAGCTTTAGCTTCACTTTAAAAGGCTACAGTTCGTTACAACATCCATGTCAAAGACCAATAAAAAAGCACCAGGGAGAGTGATTATTGCACTCCTCAAATACAAACAAATTTGTTTTCTTACTAAGAAAAAGTACAAAGCTTTGTAGCCACTAAATTAAGCACATTAACTATGACCCTTTCTCTGGGCCACGTTTAGGAATAGAAGAAAGAACAAGAGATTATATACACAACCTACCTATAATATCTATATAATTAATATTAGCCACCACACAGTAAGGTTAATTGTTGCTTCTCTGAACACTTAATCTAAGAGCAGTTGATAAATCCCACCGTGAATAGAAGTGGCTCGTATTTAGGTCACACAAAGTCATTGCCGTTTTTTAATTTAAACTGTGCACTAGATTAAAACACAAGAGTATTTCAGGAGGACAATTTCGAAGCAGCAGCAATAGGCTGTCATTTGGCGTAAAAAGTTTCCACAGTACACCCCAGGGACATGTTAATCAAAGCTTTTTAATGGATTCAGTCTGATCTGTGACAGGCTTTGTTCCAGAGATGGCATTTGCTGGATGGGGCTGCAAGTTATCAATAAGACACAGTAATTGTGGGGAGTGATTGAGCTGTGTTTCTGGAGCTTCCTACCACCCAGCTCTTTCTTATTATCAGTAGAGGCAGAGATGTCTCACAGTAGAAGTCAAAAGATGACTCATTTCTTCCTTTAATCTCCCAACATACAAGGAAGGGAAATTACACAACAAGAAAAATGAACATTAATTTCTTTTTTAAAATTTCACACCACCTCCTCACATTTCTCCTCCTTGTTAAGTCTTTGTTTTAGATTTTTAAGCCAGGGCTGGGCAGCAAATCTTTTAACCTGATCAAACAAATCCATTTTAACTAGAGGCAGGCTGAGGAAGCGCCTCTGTGGGCTCAGGACTGTTCTGCGGTAGCTTCTTCACTGAGTTCTTTATTATCACCCTGAAATCAAAGCAGCCAGGGCCTAAACTAATGACTGAGGATCACACTGATCACCTGCAGGGATAGTTAGCTTTTCAGCTACTTAAGAAGGTTAACGCTCCCCATCTGATGGAAAATGTCTCCATGCCAGTTCAAAACCAGTAATGTAATAGGAACCTAACAGTTGTTTTCCTTAATAAGTCATAATCCTTACTCTGGAAGATCAAAATCATTCCCTTAATAAGAGATGTCAAGGTGGGTGAGCAGAGGCTGCTGGGAGAGAGTGTTCAGGAAGGAGCCAGCCTCATTTAAGTTGCTTTTTCACAACCACATGGCACAACCGCACTGGTGTCCCTAGGTCCCATGCTCCTGAGCTAAAATGTCACTGCTAAAGATTCCCACACCTGGACGGCCAGTGTCAATATCTTAGAAAGCAAGGAAAAACCAAGCAGACATCTGTAGCTCAGTCTAAGCCCACCTCTTACTGATTCCTAGTGTCTTAATGTGTACGCAGCTGTTATTACCTCAGTTCCCCAGCCTAGGGGTTAGGTGGATCTATCATCAGCTCAGCTCTGAATCTACTTAGACACACAGTGCATGCCTTTCCATGTCTTTGGCCGGGAAGTAAAATTACAGAGCTATAAACAAGTAATATAACACTTCTAACACTATGACTCTTGTTTTCCCATTATATGTACCCTAAATAAAGTCCAAATTCCTTAGCAAGCTCTTCAAGGCTAATTACAAACCCCTCTTTCAGTCTTGTTCCTTCTCAGACCATAGTGTTCTATTTTTGTTGGTGGTATAAGGTCTGGTAATTTCATCCTTCATGTTTTGTTTATAACATTCCTTCAGCCTGAAACGTTCTTACCCTCATTCTCCACTTACCAAATTCCTTCTTAACCCTCAAACTCCCTTCAAAAGCCATTTATCCAGTGAGGTTCAGAATTAACTGAGAAAGGAGACAAATCTATGGAAGGTTGGGGGACCAGGGTCATGGTGCCTGGGACTTTTGCTGTTATAAAGCTCTAGAGAAACAACATGGCCCCCAGTCAAGAGGTTATTCTCAAAATGATAACATACTGCTTCAAAGCAAGGATAAACCTCTAAACCTGACAAAAAATTGAAAGACAGCTAAGAAAGGAAAAGTAACTAACCTGGATTCTGCCACTGGAGAAGGGAGCATAGAGCATGTTCAGGAAGTCATTCAAGAAACTACGGTATATGCCTGGTTGTGGGCTAGCAGGTAGGAATGCTACCCTTTAAAAACGAGGTCCTTGGGGCATCTACTTCAGAAGAGAACCCTGTGATAGACAAGGCTTTGATTCCTTGCATCCATCTTTGAAGACAGTAGTACTCCAACTTCCAATTATAGGAATCATCTGGAGGGCTTGCCTGCTGAATGCACATGGATAAGTCCAACCCCCAGCACATTTGTGGGATGGGCCTAGGGCAGGGCTGGATACGTGGCGTTTCTAACAAGTCCAAGTGATGCTGATTTTGCTGATTCTGCTGATTCTACCAGAGCATAGGCTGAGAACTGCTGCTTTAGGGAACCACCTGACCCTCATTTTGCAGTCTGTTATGTGAAGTACGGGTTAAAGGCAGCAGAAAGGCAAGAAGAAAGAAGACTAGTTAAGAGGTGATTGCTATCATCCTCATCAGATGTGAGGAGAGTCCAAGTTGAGGAAGTGGTTGGATGAATGGAGAGAGGTGAGAGAGTGAGCATTATGGATTAGCTAGATTTGGGAGTGAGAGGGAAAATAGTCCAGGGTGCTCATACACCTTGGCTTAAGACTTCGAAACTCATGTCCAAGAGCTCTCTGTTTTATAAGTAGAAGGGACTTGTACTTGATAATCAGTGAAAGAAGACAATCAGTGAAAAAGAAGAATTTCCTTTCTTTTTTTTAAGGTTTTGTTTATTTATTTTTAGAGAAAGGAGAATGGAGACAGAAAAAGAGGAAGAGAAAAACCAATGTGAGAGAGAAACATTGATCAGTTGCCTCTTGTATGCACCTCCACCGGGGACCGAACTCACAACCCAGTCATGTGGCCTGACCGGAATCAAACCGACAACATTCAGTTTTGTGGGATGACTCCCAACCGACTGAGCCATACTGGTCAGGGCTATGCTCACTATTTTCTTTGTAAATTACAAGAAGGTTCTGTTGAAATAGAAGAAGCTTCTGGGATGAGACCTTTGGGGAGAGAAGCTAGTGAAGAAAGCAGAGGGCCAACTGATCAGGGACAAGTAATATTGCTGAGAAGTACTGATAGGCTCACATGACATCCCCAAATTTGATATCCCAATCTGTGAGGCTCACTTAAACTTCACAACAATGCTACAAGGTTCCAGTTGAATTTGAGTTCAAAGTCTCACCGCCTTTAAATGGGAGAGCCAGATTCTGAATTCACATCTATCGATTTTCACAACAGCTAAATCTGTGTGAGGTAGAGCCAGTTGTTTGCTAAGGCAGGGGCCATGCTTTTCTGGTAGGAAGGGAGAAGATGTAAACTCCCTCTCACCCTCACTGCTCACAGGTGCTCAGAATCTGCCATTGTCTAAATGTTTGTGTCCTCACAAAATTCATTTGTTGAAATACTAACCTCCGAAGGTGGTGGTATTAGTACGTGGGCTCTCTGGGAGGTGAATTGCTCTTGAGGGTGGAGCCCTGGTGAATGGGATTAGTGCCCTTATAAAAGACATCCCCAACAGATGGATCTCCCAGCCCCTCCTGTCATATAAGGATACACTGAGAAGTCTGAGAAGGGAAGAAGGCTCTCACCTGGCCATGCCGGCATCCTGACCTCAAGCATCCAGCCTCCAGCACTATGAGCCTCAAATATTTATTTATAAGCCACCTAGTCTGTAATGTTTTCTTGTAGCTGTCCAAAGGACTAAAACAGAGCACAGTTACAAAAGCTTTTCCACCGATGTGCCTTGCAACCCTTTGTGTGCACAACTTCACACTGCAGCAGAGGTATTAGCTATGGCCTCATAGCCTAAATAATTAATAACCCACCACCATGGTGCTGCCAGTTCTGTCAATGTATATCAGCAAAGTCTCCAAACAAAATTAATGTTAGCTCACATTTCAAGTATAAGCAACAGAGTCTCTCTGTGAAACTCTTTCCTTTCACAAAGTAAGACATTACATTTCACAAAAGGTAGATATCTTGCTCTAGTCCATTTTAGATTCATATGGATCCCATTTCAAAGCTACATCTCATAATGGCTGTTGTATCAAATAAGGGCCCCTCACAACACACATTCTCAGGAGGCGGTTTTGCCTATTGTAATGGAGAGTATTAGAACATACTCAGAATAGGGTTACACAGCCCTGCTGCAGAAAAGCTTCCTGAACAGGTAACCTGAGTAGAAGACATAGAAATGTTCACCTGTGCTCAGAACTAAATGGGCCTGTCTGTTATTGTGCATATGTGGAAAGAACTTGGGCTGGGAACACATGCTTTAGTTTTCCCAAAGTGAAAATGATTACCTTCCACCCCCACTCACCCTCCCACCCACACACAGTTCCACCTAGATGTGTGAATGAATACTTAACACACACCTCCACAATTACATTCTCATAAAACTAATCCAAGAGTGGTTAGAAAATGTCAAAAGAAATTAAAAGCATGTCAGTCAGTTTGCCACAACTAAGTGTGATTTTTATTTCTATTAAAAAAAAAAAAAAAAAAAAGCTTAGTATGGAAATAATTGATTTGGGGTGTTTCTCCATGACATCTTCAATGTATATAGCATCACATTGGCCTTCTTTGGAACAGGGGACAATTTCAATGACAGATGCTGAGAGCACAATGTTTCCTTAGCATGCTGCCCTATTACACAAAGCACTGTGGGCTCAGCCTCCTACTTGCTCAGAATGTGTCACCAATAGTCTCCAACCCTCACTTGATGTCTATTTCATTTTGCAAGTAGCTATTCCAGCAGTCTCGCATGATGAGAAGACAGTCAGTTCCTCCTTATATTTTATGAGCAGCTCCCATTAATACAACAATCACTATTAGAAAAATAGATTCTTGGTTCTAATTCATTCCCTGAGCTTCAAGTTCGCAGGAATAGAAAGACTTCCAGCAATTGAGCGCTACAAGAGAAAAATCATGTAGTCAGATACAGTGGTTGTATTTTAAACTCAGGATCTCAATCCTCCCATGGGGACCCCATAAAGCCAGCAGCCCCATTCTTCTTCTCCAGCAGACTTTTCCCCTTCCAAGTGGCTATTCCATGCCTCCCCTGGCCTCACACCTCTCACTCCTCCCTTGCCCTCATTCTCAGCTGACAGCATGACCTCATTAAGAAAATAAAAAATCAACACAAATCTTTCATCTTAACCACCCCAAGCCCACAATCCCACTTTATTATTTTTTCCTTCCTGGGCATTATAGACCTGCTCTTTCCAAAAGTCAATCCCTCCCTGTGTTTGCTCTGGACTCCTCCTACCTATCACTTCTCAAGGCTCTCACCCCGTCAGTGATTTCCTCCCTCTCCTGTATCATCCTCCTTCCACTTTCTAATGGAAAATTCCCACTCTCTTTGCTCCCTTGGAAATAAAACAAACAAAACCTCTCCTCTCCATGTGCCTGCCCTGCCCCTCTACAGCCCTTCCAAGTAAATCCTCTCAAGAGTTGTCCACAAGTGGTGTCCCCAGACACTCACCCCGAAAAGACTCTGAACAGGTCACTTGTCCTCCTAACTCCATCCCCATGGAAACCGCCCTTGTCAAGGTGGCCAGTGATCTGCACATCATCAAACCCAATGACGCCTCTCTAGACCTTTCAGCAGCACTTGAAATACCCAGATTTACTCCAACATTTCTGCCTTCTTTTGCCTTGTATTCCCTCCAGGTTTTCTTCCTTCCACACCAGATGCTGCTTCTCAGTCTCCTTTCCTGGCTTCCCCTCCTCTGGCTGAGCTCGGGGATTAGCCCTGGATCTTTCCTCCCTCGCACAGGGACAGTCTATGAGTATTTACATGAATTTCAAGGTATCTATATTGATGACTTGCAATGTTGTACCTCCACACCCAGACCTCTCCTGTGAGCTTCAGGCTTGTGATTCTACCTGTCTGATCGATGTCTCTACTTATAATTTCAACAGATAATTTAAACTGACTTTGTCAATAACAGGATCTCTGGTAGTACCCCTCAAAACTGTGCCTTATTCCTCAAACCCCTACCAGTCTTTCTGCTTCACCAATAACAACAGTTAGCATTTATTCAATGCAATGTGTTAGCAAATCAGCTACTGCATAACTGCATTTAATGCTCACAACATTCCTATGAAGTAGATATTTTTATTATTCCCACTTTATGGAAGAGAAAACTAAGGCACAGAGAGGTTAACATTGCCAAGGTCAAACAGCTAATAAGAATCTCATATTGGATCAGAACCCAGGCATTCCAGCTGAAGGACCAGTATGCTTACCCATACAGTATAGTATGCTCTCCCCAGAAAATTAAGAGTTGTATTGATTACTTCATCCCCTACATCTGAAATCATTAGCAGTCTTGTGCACCAGGGTTCCCCTTTCTGCACATCCTTGCCAGTACTTGTTGTTTGTTGGCTTATTGAAAATAGCCATTCTGATATGTGTGAGATGATATCTCATTGTGGCTTTAATTTGCATTTCTCTGATGATTAGTGACTCTGAGCATCTTTTTATATGAGGTATGTCTATTGATCATCTGTATATCCTCTTTGGAGAAGTGTCATTTCAGGTCCTTTGCCCATTTTTAATTAGGTTGTTTGCTTTTTTCTGATATTGAGAACTTATTGATATAAGTTCTTCATAAATTTGGATATTAACATTTTATCCGGTGAATGTTCTCCCATTCTGTGAGTTTTATCCTTATTTTGTTGATGTTTTCCTTTACCATGAAAAAACTATACTGAGACAGGGTAAAGACATAATTTGATGCCTTGTTATAGGAATCCACATATCTTCGCTGCCCAATCTATTTGCTGCATTCCAGCCTCTTGATTACCAGGTTGTACTTCATACTGCACACCCAAAACATCCCACTCATTCATTTAGTCACTCAGTCATTCATTCCACAAATACATCTTGAGAGTCTATGCTGTGTCAAGCACTGCTCCAAGGGCTGGGATTAAAGCAGAATAAAACAGAAAAGGTCCTGCTGGTCTACCAGATGATGATGAGGTAAGTACAGTAATGATGAAAGAAAACACAAGGCCCTTGAAGGAAATACAACAGTGTAACAAAGGAAAAGAGTGAGTGGATCCCAATGGGATGAAAATGGGGAACTGAAAAGCAAAAACTGGGGTGGACAGAGGAGGTCTCTCCAAAAGGTGCTGTTTATCTGAGCAAGAAGAAAGCCAGGCAGAGAGTAGCACCAGAAAAGATTCAGGCTCCTGAACATTCTCCCGAGCCTATCCGTGTACATTCTTGTAAAGTCCAATTTTAGCAACCACCTTGCTAGGTCAGTTTTACCAGAACACTTAGCCTCAATATGGAATTGGTTTTCTCATCCTCCAGGATTCCCCATATGGTGCCTGATCACTCTAGCCTGTCTTCAGTGAGAATCAAACTAGTAGAGTGGTTTAGCTAGAATCCCCCTGAACCCTGATGTTTCATCTTAGTAATTTCCATCCACTGACCACTAACCCTGCTCCTTGACTAAACATACAGTAAATTCCCACTTGCCCATGGTACTTCAGAATTGAGCCTAATCTCTCTTCTAGCATAAAACCTCAGGGCAGTGGTCCCTGTACCTAATGCAAAGGTCCTGAATAAGCCTGCCTTACCACCTCAACAAGTGTTATTAAATATTTGTTTCTTTAATAGCACTAATGGCCAATGCCCCAAGGTCAGTGTGGCTGAGTACAGTGAGTAGGTTACAATGACAACAGGAAGGCAGGTATAGGCCAGGCCATGGGGTAAGGGGAGGCCACAGTTAGGATCCAGATCCTTGCCCTTGGGCTTCTGCTTGGATTAGGCTACTGCCCCCACCTCCCCTACTTTGCAAAAATCAGAGGGTGGGAGATGAATGAGGGTAACAGTGGACAGACAGGTTGTGACTCTCCACTGAAGGTCAAATTCCCATCAGGGGACCCTTCACACTCAGTTCTTCCTCTGGATTGCTGGTACTGCTTCTTCTACCTCCCACCTCAGGCTTTGGGTAATAATAGCTCTGTACTCTTAATATCCCATAGGGATGTAGCACCATCCTTAGTTGCTTTTTCAAAATTCTGTCCAGGACCCCTTAGGAAGACTTGTCAAACACCCCGCCTGAAAGTGATGTTCCTGCAAGGACCTTAACTGATAGATTCTAAACTAAAAACAGTACACCAAGCCACCTAAATTTTAGCAATTACCTTTGCTTCCTCCTTAGTCTTGGTAAGCCACTTGCTGGAAGTGAGTTCCTGTAAGCGGCACATAACTTTGGAACTTGGTTGATGAAATGTCATTCAGCTGCTATGGGTCTCTTTGCGCAAAGCTTCCCTGAGATCAGAACTCTCTTTAGGATGATGCAGGTCATACCAAAACAATTTTGAACCTGAAAGTTAGTGTATATAGAAAGGGATTTGTAGTTTAAGTTTAAGTGTGTGACTCTTGGCAAGCTGATTTTCTCATCTTTAAGATGGTAAGGATGATAATGTGCAGCAATAAACTTACTCATCAACATTTAGGGTAAGAAATAGTGAATGGTAATCAGGCCACAGTGAGTAACTCTGCTTCATCCTGCAGAAGAACCAGTACATAATAACAAATCAATCCAGCATTAAATTATTCACTCTGTTGATTCTGAGACACAAAATATAAAACTCTAGGAAGACTCTTATTTTAGTCACTCCAAAAACTTACAATTTCCCCACAAATGTTAAAATACATATATTTTTATATTGGTCCGCTTAGACTGCTGTAACAAACCACCACAAACTGGGTGTCTTAAACAACAAGCATTTATTTCTCAGTCTGAAAGCTAGAAGTCCAAGATCAAGGTGCTAACTAACTCAGCTCCAAATGAGGGTTCTCTTCCTGGCTTACAGAGAGTTGCCTTCTTGTAGTGTCCTCACACAGGCAGTGGTGTGGGAGTTGGGGGGTGGGAAGAGAGAACTCTGGTTCCTCTTCCTCCTGTTATAAGGGTACCAGGCCTATCAGAGGAGAGCCCCACAGCCATGACCTCATTTAACATTCATCATCTTACTGTCCCTATCTCCATATACTGTCACACTGGAGGAAGGGTTTCAACATATGAATTTCAGTAGATGACACATACACTCAGTCTATAGTAATTATCTAAACCAATTGCAAAAATATTGTGACCTGAACATTATCTGTTGCTCTCAGGAACAGGAACATGGGCACAATTTGGAATGTCATTAGATTCAAGTGCTTTGTCTCTGCAATACATAATGACACATGCTGAAGATTATATTAAAAACACCACATTGGGTTTAGTAAACATTTATGTGAATAATCACTTATTTAGGATATATGTGCAAATCTAAACCAAAAGGCCAGTCTCCAATTTATGCAAATACTTTATGTCTGAAAATCTAGGTACCAAGGCTTCCATGGCTTTGCTAAAATGTTAACCCAAAATCTTGGCCATTCTGAGAAATATTTTTTGCCGTGTAGTTTCTATCATAAACATTCATACTTTAGTAATGAATTGAAAAAATTTTAACTATAGGAAAAGAAACTTGCATTTATAAACATTAGGAAATTTTCAATCAAATTATTTTTTAAAAAACAGAAACTTGATTATTTTTAACCAGATCTACATGTGTCAACATGCATAAATCTCAAAAGCAAATATGAAATGTAAACAATGATATTCCAAAAAATATATATCTGTACTTCCTTTCCTCTGACTTTTCTCCCTTTGAAGAGTTTGAAGAATAAGATCTAAAGCAAGTGCTACAACTTTACCTCTGTGAAACCTAAATAGCCTGTTCATGGAACTTGCTACATTATTTCCTAAACTTCTATGAATTTTTAAAACATTCAAAATTGCAACAAAACATTTTAATAACAATATAAATCAATAATAAAAATAAATACTGCACAGTCAACAAAACAAGATACTGAATCTAAAAATAACATTTGGGAGCAACCTAACTTATTTCCTTAGTACATTATTTCTCAAGAGTTATTCATCAGAACACCAGTCCTACATCTAATAACTTTGGATATAGAAGGGTGAGCTAAGCTTATTATGTTTCTTTCTTAGGGTCTTACCATGCTAATGTGCTTTTTGTAACTTCGAGGATGATAAGGAATTGAGGATGGATAGTTCACAAAATAGCATATGACAGTTCCCAAGTCACATGCATTCTGGGAATAAATGCCTTCACCCAGGATGGCTCAGACCATGGAGTAGAAATTATACCTGCAAACTCGAATATTTGCGTTGACTTTTTCACCTCCTTGTAGGAGACTGTCTAGCATAGCAGTTTTCATCTTTTTGACCTCAGATTTCTTTATACTCTGAAAATATTGTTGAGGAAGGACCCTTGAGAGCTTTTGCCTATGTGGGTTATACCTACCAATATTTATCCCTATTGATAATGAAAATATTTATTTAAAAATAACGTTAAAACATCTATTAAATGTCAACAAATATATTAAGTGAAAATGACATTTTCAAAAATGGTCTGAAGAGTGTCATTGTTTTACATTTTTGCAAATCTCTTTCATGTCTGGCTTAATAGAAGGCAGCTGTACCCCCAAGTCTGTTCCTGCTTCAATCTGCTGCAGTGTGGTTTCTGTTTGAAGTATATGAAGTAAATTGGGTCTCACAGAGCTCTACTGATGGAAAAGGATAAAAAGGGGAGGAGTATTTTAATGGCCTTTTTAGATTATTATAAATATCCTTTAATACTACACCAAAACTCAACAAATGGTAGTTCTTACAAATTAGTTGCAATAAGCAATGTGAAATTATATTAGTGAACTTTCATGCTCTGTTTCATTAAAATCCACTGTTCCACCTTGTGCTTTGAATAGATCTTTAACCTATGCATAATTTTCTAATAGGCATTGATTATTTGGAAATTTTTTGTTCCTTAAGTTCTACAGATCTTCTAACAGTTGACATATTTTATTATCCAATATTAAGTGATCACATTTGTTAATATCACCATTTATCTCATCAAAAGCCTCTTTACATATTGAGAAGCTATCAAGTTTATAGTGGCAAATGCATGTTCTTTAAATGAAAAATTTCCTTGAAAGCTCAAATCTTATCATTGGCAATAAATACTGTCAGTTGTTTTTCTTGATATAACACGCTCATTTTGTTCCTTTTTGAGAAAACACTGACCAAGTCAGAAAAGTCATAATTTGTCTGTCAGTCATTCTTTCAAGGAAAAACGGTGCTTCAGGAAAAAGACAGTTCAGCTCATAACTCAAACACTATACAAAGGCTTCTTCTCAAGACAACCATGGTACTTCCATCTCCAGGAGAAGTGTGCTCTAGATACACTTTTGGTGCACAGAACATTGCGACATATACTCAGAGTCAATATTTAATAAAAATTAATCATTTCACTGCTTCATCAAAGACATTCTCAAGAGGGAAACTCAAGGTTTTTTTTCTTTTGTTTAGTTTTTTAACTATAAGTAGTTGCAGCAAAGAACAAAGAGTACAGTTTAGTGCCATTGTCGTGACTTGTCCTGAAGTACCTTCATCTGCCATGCTTTCCTAGTTTCAGGACATATGTCAACATAGTAACAAAGGCAAAATATTAGCATTATTATAAAAACAGGTTTGCTCTTACAGACCTCCTAAAAAGGTCTTGGGAACTCCCAGGCAACTGAAGACCTCACTTTGAGAAACCCTAACGTTACAGAGATAAATAACTTAATCTTTAATTAGTTGAAAAATTAAACAAAGGCCAATAACTTTGGCTATGGCAATTCCTTAGGAAAATAACTCACTTGCTTCTGCCTTTCTGAATCAAAAGGAAATCAAAATAAAATAAATATGAGTCCTAACCACTTTGTCGGTCTATGACCATGTAAGCTCATTCAGACTTTGACATTTTTCCTGTTCCTTTCATTTCAAGGGTAAAATTAATAACATTCAATATTTAGGGTGTTCATCATAGAGAACTGCCAGAGGCATAGAAAGAATATTATGTAACTTGTACAATATAAAATTCTCCATTTAAGCAGTTTTGCATATAAGGCTTTGTAGTCCAGTTTCACCTAACATTGATCTATTACCATTTATGTGTCAGACAAGATAATATGTGATTTTACAACAACTACTGGCACATTTGACAGCTAAGAAGGTTGAGGCACACACACACGAAAATTATTCTGTAGGAAGTCCACAGTTCTGGAACCATCGCATAAACCTTGTCTGAAAGAGCTTAGGGGAGAAAGTAATCCATATCCTCAGGAATGCCTCATAGCACAGCTCCTCTCCTCTGCCCAGGTTTTCTACCATCCTCACCTGGGTGTCAATTAAGCCAGAGCCTCAGGGTGACACTCAACCCACTGAGCCAACAGACACTCAATAATTACTTTTCTGTATCCAGAAACACATATTTGTCTAAGGGTAAGAACTTTATATGAATAATATAATCATTAGCAGAGAGAGGGAGGGAGAGAGAAGGAAGGAAGGAAGGAAGGAAGGAAGGAAGGAAGGAAGGAAGGAAAAGTAAAACAGGGAGGAAAGGAAAGGAGAAGAAAGGAAAGGAAAGGAAAAAAAAAACTTTGAATGTTTGCTGGGGAATAACATCAACATTTACAACTCTCTGAAGCAAAGAATGTCCCACTACACACACCATGAGAAGGAGGAGATGCAAACCCACATACTACATCACTCCTCAGCTTAATGCTCATGAGTTACCTCATAAAAGGTCTTTGCCATGATATATATATATATATATATATATATATATATATATATATATTCTTAAAACTCAGACTCCATCTTCCAGGACAGAAGATCAAAGAGCTTCCTGGCACATTCAGTATGGGGAAAGTCTTTCTTCCATTTGTAGATTTTTCATCAAAACAGATGCAGCAAGAAAAGCCACATCTTAACGCGTTTGGGACGTTATAAAGGTAGACAACTCCAGTTGTGAGGAGGCACTGCAGATGTCTGCCCTGTCACAGGAAATAACCTGCCTGCCCGGGTTGGTGGAGCCCAATCATGGCAGAGAATGAGATGTGGAAAACATTTTTCTGAAGGGGGAGAACTAATTCACTCTGTCACCTTTCTTCCAGTTGAGGAAGACCGACAATTTAAGAACCAATGTCTAGATCCATTTTCTATGGGAAAAGGAAGCCTTTTGCTATAAAACAGGCATTTTGTCATCTTTTAACAAGATGTCCATTTTATTTTTAGAAACACACAAAAGATAAGTGAAGACAGAAGAACTTCTAACATCAGTCCCCTGTAGTTAAAAATATACATGGCTATACTTGAAGCTTTTGAAAAGCAGCATGAAACAGCTCTACTTCAAATATTTAGCATATGACTTAGGCATAGGGAGGTTTTGTTTTTGTTTTTGTTTTTGTTTTTTAATCCCACACTATTTGGAGAAGCATTTATGGTGATTGCTATATGCAACAGCTTGTTTTAATTCATCCATTCCATTTTAAAAGCCACAGGAATATCTCAGAAATGGGCAAATCATGAAAAAGTTATTTACTTTATTCTAAATGTAACTAGACCTAGGGAGGCTTTGCTAATTACTGGTATCGTAGCGAAGCAAAAATCTGTTCATGTCTCATTCAAGCCATGGATTAGATAAAACATTAGTTCCACGAAGCTGATCACTCTGGAGGCTTACTCATTTGCCTTGATGCAGTAAATGTTGGCACATTAGGCCTTCTGGAATATCCTGAAGCTGGCCTAATAACACATCTGCTGTATTTATTTTTGAATGTAAATGGCACTCAGAAGTATGCTTTGAAAATTAATTTCAGCTGGAAAACAATTAACATTAATAAATACAGATTTTGTTTCTGCTAACAATTACTTCATGGAACTGTTAGATGTGGTGGAAAGCACTAGTTTACAAATATAGTTTGTAGCAATTAAATCCTTTCTGAACCCAACTACTCCAAACTAGAGGGATTCTTGCGCATGCTGTGAGGGTTAGCAATGCAGACTTGCATTGAGTTTTATGACTTTCTGACAGGCACACAAAGAGAAAAGGCATCCCTAGGTCAGGGTTGTTGTGGCCCAAAGGAACTTTATTTCAAACAATTGGATGAAGACAAAAGGGCAGTTGCACAACTCTTATGCAAATGCATGCTTAGTTGATGTGGACAAGAAAACAAGAAAACAAGGACACTTCCCTGCTCCTACCTTCTAAACATCTTTTAAGCATAGCAACAAGGGTAGAAGGGTGATTTTTCCTCAAGGCTCAACCCTAGAGTGTGCAGCCTCCATTACGTGTTCTGGCCTGCGGTATGAATTAGAGATGGTTTGTTCACCCTAACGGCTGACGTGGACAGATTAAAGCCTTCAGCCATTTCTCTGCTCCATGAGCCATCTGTTTACATCCTGTGGTAAAATCACAGTGCTGGAAACTACACAGATATCCTTAACATGGCCTACAAATAATCACCTCGGAATGTGCAGTCTGTCCAGCCATTGAGGAGAAGAATGATCTTGGTCTAAGCATCCAGAGAACTCAGTTCCTTTGTATCCTACCTTTGACCTTGGGCCTTTCATCCCAACTTCATGTTCTCAGCTTCTCACCAGTAATAGCAAATTATTTCACCTTATCTCTCTCTGACTGGTATTCATCATGCCTCTTTTAAGCCTTTATTCCCTCAAAGGGTAATTGCAAAATTGAATAAACAATACATGCAGAAATGGGGAAAAGTTTTATACAGATGAGTTCAAAAAGTGGTTCTCCTCTAAAACAAACTAAGCAACTTTTATAGAATAGGCTATGGCATTTTTAAAAATAGGACACTGGCCCTGGATGGGGTGGCTCAGTGGATTGAGCACTGGCCTGCACACCAAAGGGTCACCGATTTGATTTCCAGTCAGGGCACATGCCTGGATTGCAGTACAGATCCCCAGCTTGGGGCACGTGAGAGGCAACTGCACATTGATATTTCTCTCCCTCTCATTCTCTTTCCCTTCCGGTGTCTCTAAAAATAAATAAATAAAATCTTTCAAAAACTAAAATAAAAATAGGATACTGATCTAGAGGAAAATTAGATAATGACATTGTTATATAGCTAAAACTCCTGGATCTCAAGCAAGCAACTGGGTGGGTATTGGCATCTTTGTGTTCCTTGGTTAATAATTAGAGCAAGAAATAGATGTTCAATGCATATCTGCTGACTGGGAAGTGGCTAAATTAAGTTTTTGAAAGCAGAGTTAACAGCAATTGTATTCCGTAAAAGGATATGATACTTGTGAGTTTACAACATTCAAAGGGTTCAGGGAACATCAGATGAAGAACAGCAAGTTAAGCAGGTTGGCCCTGCCCTCATCACGTGGGCAGAACGTGTGGTGTCAGCAGAGAGGCCAAGCACAGTGCTGAGGGAGCCTGTCTGGGAACAATGGGCAGCGCCCAGGGACAAAGGAGACCCAGTTCTTCTCCTCCACTTGAATTTGCTGTGGTATATTCACTTTATCCACGGTATCCATAAACAAATATAAGATTATGTGGTGATGTTTCCATTTTATCCATCTTTTCCCAATAAAAATGAAATATATTTTTGGAAGCGGGGTGGGGAGGGGTTGCCATGTGAAAGTAGGAGTTAAAGCAAGAAAACCAAAAAAGCCACACACTGCTTTTTCTAATTTCATTCGTATCATTCACCTAAAGAGTTTAAAGAGGAGAAAAAAGGGGATGGAGGGTGTTCCTCTTGCATTGGGTGTATATAGTACTTCAGCAGTCTTGTCTTGGTTTCAGATCTATTGCTGGGTTGAGCCCAAGATCAGAATGTCCAATGTGATGTCAGTTTTTATTTCAGAAATTGGGTTCTTAATGACATCCTAATGTCGATCATCATATAGCAGAGATTATATTAATATTTTTTTCTTTCAGGCACTGTTACACAGATGTCAGCTCTAATCCCTATAGAAGGCTGCTACGAGTCAATCTTCATGCAAATACATTAGTGATGCTTGCGAAGTTTCTAGAAATATGAGGTGTAAAAATCATACTTGGAAATAAAAAAACCTTAAAAACATAAAGCTTAGCTTGAGGTATATAAAATTATGCAGCCTTGATGGCCTACAAATTTTCCAAGTCTATATTAGTCTAATGTACCCTGATAATACATATATTAAAATCTTTCAAGTTATCTCAGTATGTCAACTGTTTTTACAGAAATCAAGCACAGGAAAGCAGTCTCTATTAGCTGAAAGTGATGCCCAGCACCAATATTTCATATTATAATGAAATGAATTAAAAACCAGTTTGTAAAATGTTATTGATGTCTCTCTTTCAACATAACTTTTGTGAGGCGTTCAGAGAGTGAGAAGACAGATGCTGTCCAACCTGTAGGACTGGGGAGAGCTTGCCTTTTAAGAGCTAAATTGTAAACTGATGAAAGGTGTGTAAACAGACTATAAGGGCAATTACAACATGGAATTGATTAGGCTCTCAATTACAAAGAGCTCATCACCTGTATTATTCTTTTTTATGCAGCCCTTTGATGACAAAAAAAAAAAAAAACATGAAAAGCTCATCAGGACAACAATATGTTTGTATCTGTCATTTGGCTCAGTAAGAAAACATCTACAATGACAGTGGGAGCTATAGAAAGACAGAACTATAATGATTCCGCCCCCTGCAGGTATCAGTCACTTTTTAATTTTTCTCAGTGCCAATGAAGAGGAAGCAAGGCTCCTAGGCAAAGAGGATGCCTTGGTGGTAGAGCAGAGAAGGCAGGGAAGAGTCTGTGGGAAAGCATATCAGGGACCTATATACATTAAGTTACAAATAGAAATATGAGCCCTGGCTGGTGTGGCTCAGTTGATTAAGAGCTGGCTTGCAAACCCAAGGGTCACTGGTTCGATTACCCATCAGGGCACACAACCAGGTTGTAAGCCAGGTCTCCAGCCAGGTCCCCAGCTGGAGGCAGGTGAAAGGCAAACAACCATACATTAATGTTTCTCTCCCTTTCTTCCTCCCTTCCTGCCCTTCTCTCCGAAAATAATGAATAAAACAATCTTAAAAATAAATAGAAGTATGAACTGGAGCAGAATCTATACATCAAGAATTATCATTTTCAAGGATTTGTTCATTGTATCTGCTGAATACATACATGTAACACCTGCATCTAATGATACGGCTTGTTCCTATTCATGCTCTTCCTTTTCAGCTTGTCTTATAGAATGCTAAAGGATCTCCTAACAGTGTAATAGTTGTGGTTTTAGTAATAAATAGTACATGCAGGGCTAAATTTAATTTCAGAGTCTCAGGATCCCCACCCAACCCTAGAATGGAACAGAACTCTTGGGGCTCACCCCCAAAATGACTTAGCCCCACCCCCCTCCCACCGACCTCATGGTTGGCCAGCACTCTCAATTCCATTGCCATTCCCGGGCCCTAGGCCTGGGCCTGCGTGGAATCGTGAGACTCAAACTGGGAAGCGGCCCATCTTCAAGGCCACAAAGGAAAGTTGTCGTTCCTAAAGTAGGCCACTCACCTTAAAAAGATCTCTTCTCAGTGGGTTATTATCTTGTGTGTAGGTTTTCACTTGTTTGTTTGTCTGTTTTGAAAGGCAATAAAAACAGCTAGCTTGTGACCAGTACCAGAGCCACTAAAACAGAAGGATTCATTCTAGACTTGGCCTCAAGGACTGGCAGATGTTCTGATGGAGTTGGGTGTCTGTCTAAGAACACTGAGAACTCAGGCTTGTAATGTGCAGATGTGGTGAAACTGGAGTAAATTCAGAGAAGTGACAAAGATGATTAAAGGGATAAAGAATGGTTTCTCAGGGGATGTCTAAGAGTTTCTTTTTGCCTTTGTACCCCCAAAATGAGAAAATAATGATCGTTAACTTCAAAGTCTGTTTGCTCTTCATTTCCACAAGGAACCCAATGCATGGGAATGAGCTTGAATTAAAAGGAGAGAATTGGGTGAAAAATTCTCCTGTCCTTCATAAGGAAAGACATAATAATCTGATTCCTGTGTAGGTCGCAGAGTTCACATTGTGTGCAATGTTTAACAAGTGGGTATATTGCACTTTTTAAAAAATATATAAATTCACTGAATGATGTTGTAAATGTTTTTTTTTTTTTTCCCCCTTGGTACTCTAGATTTTAAGGGACGAGAACTGGACATAATATACATGTTTCATTTCCCCACCCCACTCCAGGTCTCCAAGCCCCCAGAGTCTAGTCTGATGAATGCATCATAAAAGGAAATTCATGGCTAAATCTCAGTTCTCAGTGGACAATATTTTTCTTCATTTTTAGCATTTTCAGTACTTTGCAGAGCGCATATGGAGAAAAGGAAATGAAGGATTACAGCTAGTCTGGAGGCTTAAAGTAAAGAGAAAGGGGCGCAGATTTGGAAGAGAGCCTGTGTCATTGATCTTGTCTACCAGCTAATTGAGAACATTCCCAGGCTTCACAGGGCAGCACTATTTCTAGACTCTCAGGATTTAAGAAGCACTCAATAGTTCGACATAAGGAAGTGTGTCCCCTGGATATGCAGTCTGGGCTAAGCAATAACTCAATCTTGTCTTCTGAGCTGCCTACTCCCCGCCTCACAGTGCAGAAAAACCTAAGGAACTTTTCCCTCACTTAGAGATACTTCCATACCTACTATTAAAAAATTATAAAAGTAATAATAAAGAAAATCATTTGGGCCCTGGCTGGTAGCACAGTGGACAAGGCGCCAGCCCGCGAACCTAAAGGTCGCAGGTTCTATTCCCCAGCCAGGGCACATAACCAGATTGCAAACCAGGTCTCCAGTCAGGTCTGTGGCTGGAGGCAGGTGAAACGCAACCATACATTGATGTCTCTCTCCCTCTCTGCCTCTCTCCCTTCCCCTCTTTCTAAAAATAATGAAGTAAAATCTTCACAAAAAAAAAGAAAAGAAAAGCATTTGGGGTCTTTGTTCTAAACAACTTAGCACAAACTGAATCCTCAGTTTTCTCTTCTCAAATTCTCCTTCTTAAGCAGTTTGTCCCTGTGGGTCATATGAAACTACAACTACATGGGAAAAGAGCAAACTCTTCCGTTGGTGACCTTCAGGCTGGCTAAAGACCCAGCCAAAACTTGTCGCCATATGGAGTTTCCATTTCCCTGTGAGAAACCACAGGGGTGCATGCATGGCTGACATGAATGGAGGTGCTCGGTTGTAAGATGTTATTCACATGCAAGGGATCATCATTATTGTTTCCTGTAATTATTCTGCCTAATAACAAAAGGAAAATAACTGATTTTGACACCCAAGTTTTGCAGTAAATAGGCAGAATGTTGTCATGAATATGCAAAATATTATGATCATTGCCATACCTAACTAATTGCACTTGAAACATGCTGGCCATAAAATAATTAATTAGCAGTGCAAAAGGCATCATGATACTAGCTATAAATACTAAACATAACTAATTATTTCCATCATAAAATGGTCCTGCCAAGTAATTTATAACAAAACCAGCAAAGCCCAGAGTTCTCCTACAGCACGGCATTCAAGGACTGTATCACCCAAGGCCTTCTATCTTGTAATATTGTTGGGATGAGTGGATACCAATTTGAACATAAACTAAAATGAAACTAATCTAGGATTTTCAATGTTCTTTGAGCTGTTGGGTGATTGTTGTGGAAAATTCAGGCAGAACCTTTTGTTGTTGACATCAAAAAGTGGTAGGTCACTCTGGACCTGCGGAGTACATTCTGAGCTCAAGCAAAAATTGATTTCCTTTTTTTAAAAAGCAGCTGGCATTACAATGAATAGCCTTCTTTCGATTTTTCTTCTCCAGTGAAGCATTCAGTGAATGCAGGAGGCATAATAGGCTGAAGTAAACAGTGTCAGGTTCTGTTATATCAGGAGCTCTTTTAAACCAAGCAGACAAGCTATCATCAGTGCCTGAAACCCTGCAAATCACAGCAGAATCGGAAAATGAGTTTGTTTCCTGACCAGTGTGTTGATGACATTTTGAAGAATGGGAGGAGGCGCTTTGCTAATCACTCCGGCTGCTGCATGCTCCATTATGATGCCATCTCGTTAATGAGCAAAAATAATGGGCCTGAATGAGGCGGTAACAGAATTAGAGCCGCTGCAAGCTGGACTCTGGACAATCATGAACATTCTTTGATTTTGTGAAATATGTGAGAGAACCTTGGGATTCGTGTCTTAGACTCACTTGTCAGAATCCTCTGGCCTCATTTTTTCCCCTGGTGGTTTGAAACTGGGAAATTGGCCCACATCAGAACAAAGTCCCTTGCCCTAGTTTTTGGTCCTTTGGGTGAAGACCTCATGATCAACCCAAAGACAGCAAGTCTGGGTTGTGGTTTTTTTTGTTTCTGCTTTTGTTTTCTCCCCCAAGTGACTGTGAGAAAAATGGTTGTAAAATAGGACTAGGGTGATGGAATTGTGAAAACACATCTATTTATGCAATAGTAGAACCAGGCTCGCAAAGTTTCCATGGCATGCTAAAGAGCCTAAGGAGCTTGGCATTAGTTGGGTTCTGAAAAACATTTCTCTTCCAGGTACCTAGTCTTCTCACCTACACAACTGTAACATCAATGCTAGGGACCATTGAACCCCACCTTCATTTGATCCTGGGGACAAGGAGGAAAGCTAAGTTCCTTCAGAGAGCACCTAAGATTCCAGGCCAGAGCTGTTTACCTCCAGCCACCAAAGGTTTCTCCTGAGAGTCAGGCTCTCAAGAGAAGGGGCAGCCACTGGGGTGGGAGGGATTCCTGGGCACCCCGATGTGTAAGGGCCCAAGGGTGAGCAGGGAAAATACATACTTGCTGCGTGGTGCTGGAGACTCCTTCCTCATCCCTGCTAGAATTAAAAAAAAAAAAAAAAAAATGCTTCCTCACCAGGAGGGTGTTTCTAAGCAATCGCACCTCTAAATAGAATGTAATTACAGAGGAAATTAACTTCACAGCTAAAGATTGTGTTGTCATGATAATTTAGAAGAGTGGGAAGGATGTTTTCTGAGCAATCCCTAATCTTTTTTTGTTCTCTCTTTTTGGTTATCACTTAATAGTATTCATTAAAACCAATAACAGAAATGGCTTCTCTTTAAATTTCCAAGTGCATCTCGATTTAGTTGAGTTAGACTTTTCTTGAAACAATACATTAATGTCATGCCCAATTGACTTCTGCTGTAAAAGAAATAAATCTTCCATGTGACTGTTGCTTGCATCTGGAAATGGTTAAAAAAATGCACTTTGTCTGCCCATTGTTTAAAGAGCAACCAGCATCACATCAGGGGTTTCCTTGTCTGCCCGTCTCAGTGCCGTCACCACTTTCCCTTCAGCAGATGAACTTTTGTCCATCCTCCTTTCAGCTGAAATTTCAACTGATATTTACCTTCAGAGAACATCCTCATGGCTTACCTCCCACCATCGGCATCCCGTCACTGCTCTCTGACACACTGGCCCTGTGTCCCTGCTGTTTCCCAGCGACACCAAGACCATTTTCCCCTCGAAATATTCAAGAGGCACTAACAAAATTACAGCAATTATCGCTGCCATTGAAAATTGTATTTCATCTTCTAGCAATGAATAGGAAAAAAATTCTCCTCCCTCACTCATAGGGTACTAAGTATAATTCTTAGGTTTGCTTTGCAGAGCCGCCCAGTCATGTGATATGGTATTCACCATAGACTCATGGCGGGAGGCTGTACTCCAAATAAAGTGGCATATACATAGTGCAATAATGATGATAAATGCTACTAGATCTTGGCCACCAAAGTAACGTGTGTGACACTAGGTCTCAGCCTGTGACCCTCAAGGTCTAATCCAACAGAGGATCCTGACCTAAAAGGAAGCTTCTAGATATACTGCAGAGAGTGTTAGAGTCCCTACTTTGTGCAAAGCATCCAAAGCACTCGATACCCACATTACTTTATTTGACTGTCATTCTCTATGGGTGTAGTTACTAGAATTTTTCTTGTTATAACCTGTCCTACGGGTAAGGAAATTACAGCTTGGGGAGGGTCAAGTCACCCGGCTAATGAATGGGAGGATCAGGATCTGAGTCTTGGTGTTTGGTCTCACTGAGCTAAAGCACTTCCTGCTGCTTGTTGGTCACTTGACTTCCCCACTGGGTGGCCTGGCACTGCCTTTAAAAAATATACTACTATCACTTTTCTAGTGCCTAATAATTTCAACAGATACCATCACAACTAACTCTACTTCAGAAATGTGAATGCACATGGAAAGAAAGTTACTTTATCCCCTCTAAGGTCAGAGGAAAGTGGAAAGGGAACCAACCCTTACTGAATCTCTGCTACATATATACAAAGAGAGAACAAGCTTTCAATGGGGGCATTTTTATCCACATTTCATAGATGAAGAAATTAATACTTGGAAAGGATAATGACTTGTTAATTTCATACAACTAACTCAGAAGTGGTGGAGTTTGACCCAAACCAAAGTCTGATTTGCCTCAAATCTCATACTGAAACCTGGGTTAGGATAAAAACTTTAAATCTATGGAGTTTGACTACGTGAATGAATTCCCACATGCAATCCTAAAATTGTTGAATTTAGAGACATCGCTACTTAAAGCTTCAAATCCAAAGTCTTCCAAAGGAAAGAGAAGGACCTAACCTTAAAATGATCATTCTCAATTTGCCATGGGAAAAGCAGAATAAATGCATTGGGTTTCCCCATGTGGTTTTTTTGGGTTTCATGTAAACTATGACACATATCTCTGCTGAATAATAAAGAACTTAAAAGTAAAAATTAAAAAGCAAATCAGGAAGTACAGGGATAAAAGGTCTGGCAATAAAATATGGTTTAATACCTTTCACTGTGGGATTTCTCATGATTCAAGGTCAGTGCGCCCTCTAAAATCTCCCTGCCTTTTTAAGAAGTTAAGCAAATCTACAAGGGTTGGATACCTCCTCATTGTAGCATTTCCTTTCTCCCTTTGTTATTAGAACACTTCCTAGAATAAAGTCCTTGTCAGATGCAAAAATGATATAATGTGCAGTTTTTCAGAAACAAAAGGTGTGCTGTGGAATACATATTAAGCAAAAACCATGGTAAGCCAAGGAGCATTGCATGAATACATGAGATGAATAAATAGTGAATTGCATTTTGCATCTTAAGTTGCTTTTTATTGAAGCAGTAAACAGTCACATGACCTTGAATATAGCCCCTAGGATTACTGTAGAGCCAGCTTTGACAGCAGTCCAAAAATACTGCAGTTCTAGAGAGACAGAAATGTGCTAAAATTGATCAATGCCCCAGGTAGAGTTGATGAAAGTTTTACATAAGAGGAAATAACTATTTCTATCTGAATATTATATGTAAAAGTTCATGCCAACTGTCCAAACCAGCCATATTATCAAAATGGAGAGTTGACTTAGTCATGAATTATATACCATTACCTTGTGATTGCTTGCAAGATGTAACATCAAACATTACTCCCTACATAAAGCTGATGGTCACAGAGGAAATTATAAAATGCTACCAAACTCTAAAATTTAGAATGCCTCTTGGTAAGGAATAAGATTTTAACATGTACTCTTGGGTTATTCATAGCAAATGGTTTCACAAATGCCCTAGCTGTGAAAAAATAAAATAAAATATAGTTTAAACACAGTTGCCTCCAGTTTGGAAAGTCTGCAACATTTTAAATGAATTATGCTGTTGTGGTCACAAGTATACCTGCCAGAGCCAACATGACTGGAAGTTGAATTCTTGAACTAATGTGACATAAAAGCTTTCCAACATTAGCAATTTTCCATCTTATTCAAATAAATTTTATTAGCATATATGCCCCCTGAGGTGGCAGAAAGCTGTTACTGTGGTTGCCTTGGATTAGCAAGACTGAATGCTTGACTTCTTACCACTTTAAGAATAAACTCTCACATCTTCTTTCCTATGCAATCTCCTTTTATACTCATTTGCACTAACATAAGACAGTGCATGTGAAAACCACATTCACAAAAAACTTACATTAGCTTTTAGACAGCTGAGTGGATCTGATTGTTAGGGCAGACCTGCTTCCTCTTATAGAGAACTCAATTTGATTTTAAATTTTAGAGTGGTCCTACTGGGCAGTAGGCTATTGAATCTTCATTGCTTGCGTATAAATTTCATGCCTTCAAAGTTGCACACTAGAGAATCTTTTGGACTGAAGTTTACTTCCAGCACCAGTACCGCCAAGATAGCAGTAAGAGCATCCCCACTGTGTCTGCCAAATACTCTGAATGTCAACTCCCTAATGCATGACCTCCACAGAGAAGAAAGAGCATTAACACCTTAGGCATTATCCTAATTCTCCAAATTTAACATCTCTCTTGGAATTCAAAACTACAAATCTCAATCCCTGGATGCTTATCCCAAAAAAGCTTTTGAAATTCAACTTTGTTTCTCTGGATTGAGGTTTCCCTAACTTTCATGATGAAGGTGATTGATAATGCTGATGTACAGAAATTAATTAATATAATTCACTTGGAGACATTGTAAACATCATTATAATTCATTCCCATAGGAATTATTTGATTATTGCCTTTCTTGCCAATAAAAATTAAAATAGTAGTTACTAGTTGCAAATCATTAACCCATTCCATCTTTGCCATCATACAGGAATTCTGATGGAGGACATCAGGACTCTGACATTCTCCTAGGGTCTATCTTCTCTATTTGAATAGAGAATGCATTCTATAATATCCATGAGCCCAACATTAAAGATCTACAGATCACAGAGGAAAGACTAGCCAGATTTTTTTTTTTTAGATAAGAAGAGAGACAGACAGAGAAGGAGAGAGATATCAATGTATGGTTGCCTCTCACCTGCCTCGAGCCACAGACCCAACCGGAGACCTGGCCTGCAACCCTGCTATGTGCCCTGGCTGGGGAACCGAACCTACAATCCCCAGGTCTGCAGGCTGGTGCCCTATCCACTGTGCCACCCGCCAGGGCTAGCCAGATTTTTTACAGCTGCTCAGAGCTGTGAAATACTGTGGAGAAATTTCCTTTACTATCTGTCTGAGCATCTTAGGAGAAATGAATGAAGTAGCTACTAAATTTGAAACTGGTAGCATAGCATACATACAGCAGATAGTTTATAAACAAACAACTATATTAGTTAATTAACCTGACTTCTAAACACACCAATGTTCTGATACACTCTCCAACTTGCTCTTTATACAAAGTTTATTTCACATTCTATTGCCAAAGTTGTTGAGATCTTTCCAAAGTAGGTCATAATCACAACTTATGAAGTTATGTTTTCATAGGCTCAGTATTATCTGTGCACATAAGAAAGTTCTTTGTACCCATGGTAAATGAGAGTCAGAAGTGTGTTTTACTGGATTAAACTAGATTTATTCATTCCACACATGCATGAATAGTGAAGGAGCAAAGTTGAATTAAAGTAGTTTTGTAAGTTGGAAAAAATAACACATGATAAAAGCATAAACCATTAATAAGTAGTTACTATTTAATTTTTATTTATTTTTCCTGGTTCTAATGGGCCCATTTAGGTCATTGGTATTCACATTACTTTCTTTAGTCCAGTGTTTCTATAGAACTAGTCAGGGTATAATTTATCCGCATGATAAATTTTCCTAACTTCTTTACTTTGCCTTTCTTTTTAAAAGTTCTCTAAGTTTATGTACATTACCTCTGAAGTATATATATCATAGCTGGAATTTCATGAAGAAATATTTTCCTATGCACAGGCTGTTTTTTAAACAGGAAATCTAGTACAGCCACCTTTAGGATAACTCTTGAGTTTGTGTCTAATCATTGTCAATAGCATTAAACTCAAATGAAATAAAGCATGATTTGGGAAAAAATGACATTCAAATCAATTTCTGGAAAAACTAAACTATTCACTTCTATATATTTATATATGTATAGCTGTAGCATCTAATACTTGTAGATTCAGAGAGAATTACTCTATAGGTTAAAAATAAAATCAAGGGCTATCCTGGAAGAAGTTGCAATAGACTGAAGCTAAAGGGAAGTCTTTTGCTAAAACTGTTGTTTCTGACTAAAAAAAAAAAAGAGGTGAACATTAAACCCACGTTGACCCAAAATCATGTGCCAGGTTTGAAATACTTTAGAAGGAAAGCATCGGTGTTGCAAAACCACTAGTTGTGGCACTTGGAAGCCAGGATGCAACCTAACTCTACTATCAAGTAGATCCATGGCTACATGTCCCTCATCTGACTGAAATCTAGTTTTCATAGATTGAAAAACAGATAGGTAAAGAAAAATCTGAGCTACATTCAGGACTGGAGAAATCTACATATTATAATGCTCTTTCACATTTTAAAATAAAGGGAGAGTGTACCCCAAAACTTTTGACATGAAAAAACTGGTTTCATGTTGTTGGCTTTGTTAAGGTCATGTACATTACCTTTTTGTACATTAACATAGAAATCCATCAACTCAACAACTACGTCAGAATCCAAATGTTATTCACAGTGGTTTCTACTCTAGTTAGCCATTTGGTGTTTGTATGTTCAATAGTTTTACCAGTTTTTTCAGAGTGAGGCAGGAGCCAGCATGGAAAAAATGCAGCCCTAGATTTATGCAGATCTGCATTCAGAATCAAAATTCTCCCCTTACAAGCTGGATGTCCTTGGACAAGAACATCATTTCATTGACTCTAGTTTTTCTCATGTGTAAAAATGGGTATTACTATTTACTTCATGAAGTAATGGTATTTACTTCATGGAGGTACTTGAGGAATTTTTAAAAGTTATATACATAAGGGTTATTTATACAACTCAGTGAAAGTGAACAGAGTTTGCCACCCCAAAATTTGACTCTGGGATATGAATTACTTTGAGCTGATGATTTTTAAGAAATGAAAGACTCAGGGAGAACCTTTGATCTTCTCCTTAACTTCCTAAGAAAATGCAAAAAGAGAACCAGCTGCAGGAAGTAAGAGGTCACCATTGATAACTCTAGTTTAATATGGACAAGAGAGTGATAGACAGGAAGGACCTAGCAAGGCCCAGTTGGTCAAAGTTTTCTGTGTTTCCCATTGTTAAAGATAGCCCAGAAAATGCTGCTTTACCAAGAATTTACTTTTCCATCTCCATAAGAATTGCCTTTCTCCCTTTTAAAGTCCCAAACCACTAGCTCAAGATGGCATATAAGCCTTGACTGCCTGCTCTGTCCTCGGGCCACAGATTCTTATGGAACTACCATATACAAACATACATGATTAAATTTAGTTATTTTACCTTTAATGTCTTATATCATCTTAATTATTCAACCAACCAGAAGAACTAAACGGAGAAAGGGGAAATGTTCTTCTTCCCTCATTAACTATGTCTCACTTAACAAAGATAGCTATTATTAGTAAAATAAGGTCACAGATTAAGCAAGAATTTAATAACTAAAGAATAAATCAGACCTGGCCAGTGTGACTCACTCGGTTGGAGCATCATCCCATAAACCAAAATGTCATGGTTCCATTCCCGGTTGGGGCATGTGACTGAGTTGCAGGTTCAGTCCCTAGTCAGGGCATGTATAAGAGATCCCCAGTCAGGATGCATACAAGAGGCAACCAATTAATGTTTCTCTGGCATCAATGTTTCTCTTCCTTTCCCTCCCTCCCTTCCCCTCTCTCTAAAATCAATGAGAGAGTCCTTGGGTGAGAATAACAAACAAACACACAAACAAAAACAAAAAGAATAAATCAATTATTGCATCGGTTTAAGACTTGGCAAAAACTTCCCGAGTATGTGATGATGAATTTCACTTTCTAGGATCAAGCTAAGGCTTTCTGACTGATAAAGTTTCAATGAACATATTGAAATAATTTCTAGAAAATTGACCTTTTTTACTAAGTAAAAGCAAAGTTATTTAAGGCATCTTAACTATAAAATAGAAGACAAAAAGAAGAATAACACTTCCTCCTCACTTGGTTTGTTCTTCTGGGGAAATGATTGCATGCATTACAGATACAACATACTAAGATCTTAGATTTTACAGAAATTGAGTTTATTGCATTGCTGTTTCAGACAATGAGGGCACATGAAGTAGCTTTGTGCCCATAATTCATTTTGTATCTCATTTAGAGATAAATGAAAACAAGTTAAAATCTCACATAAAATAGCCCTGACCTATGTGGCTCAGTTGGTTGTGTGTTGTTCTACAAGCAAAGCAAAAGGTTGCCAGTTCAATTCCTGGTCAGGACACACCCCTGGGTTGTGGGTTCAGTCCCCAGTTGGGCACCATATGAGAGGTGATCAATAAATATTTCTCTCTTGTATCAATGTTTCTCTCCTTCCCTCCCTTTCTCCCTTCCCCTTCTCTCAAAAATAAGTGAAATTTTTTTTTTTTTTCATTTTACATAAAACAAAATATGAAGTGACTAGAATGAGAATAGAGTTAGACAGGGAGGTTGTATAACATTAGACATTAAGACAGCAGGGAGATTTTATGACATTAGGAGTTAAGGTAGCAAGCCTCAGATCCTTAACACAGAAATACCTCTATGGGGTGCTTGAGTAGCAGCTTTTCTCAGAGCAATGGATCCAAGACAAAAAAAGCAAAAGTGATAATGTCTGTTATGACCTAATCCCCTAAGTCACACACCATCATTTCCATTAATCCTGCTGTTGACATTGAACAGCCCTTTGGCAGTGTGGGAGGGGAATATGCAGGAGCCTGGGTACCAGGCCAGGCAGGATCACTGGGGGCCATCTTGAAAGTGAGCTATGGCACCAGTAGCTTCTTGGAGTTAAACTTCAATCTTTCCTTTTGAGGATGTTTCTTTTAATAAAATGAAGAAACAAATTCTCTTAAATTTTCTAGCATACAAACATTGGCTCAGAGGAGCCAAAGAGTTATTGGACAATTTTGCTGCACTGATCAGAGTTCCTACAGGGACATCTTTCACCAGGAAGTGGAGAACTGGGAGAATTTAGTCATTCAGGACAACTCCGACTAAGTATTTAACATAATTTGTTTCAAAAATCCACTTTATTGAAGTGTAATTTAAGTGCAATAAACTTCATGCATTTGGAGTGTACAGTTTGATGAGTTTTGTCAGGCACCCACATGCACACATCTGTATCTACCACCACCACAATCAATTCCAAAGATTTTTTCTTACCCCCAAAATGTTCTCTGGAGCCCAGGGCAGTCAATCTCCCCTTCATTCCCATACGTAGACTGTCACTGACTTATTTTCTGTCACTGTACCTTAATTTGAATTTCTTGGAATTCTACATAAATGCAATTATTCAGCATTTACTCTTTAGTGTTTGGCTTCTTTCATTCTAGCATAATGGTTTTGAGTTTTACCCATGTTGCTCTGTGTATCCGTAGCCCATTTCTTTTCATTGTCTAGTAGTATTCTACTGTATGAGGTTAAGTGAATTGGCCAGCATGATGGTATCAGTAGTGTTGAGCCAATACTTGGACACAGTTTATGTCCATCCAGACTTGAAGCCCTTCCTTGTTCATTACCAGCCCTGCATTATTATGGCCCTCATTTAATGAATGGGGCAACAGATACTTAAGAAATGGCTTAAGTAACACTTTGGCCTCTGGCCAGTGCTCTTTCACTTACAGCTTCCCCTGGGAAAGTTATCAGGCTTAAATGAACCTGTTTGAAGGTGTTTTCTAACTCTTGTGATAAAAACAGAGGAAGAGTATATTTTATATCGCTTTTAGTTCTCTGGTGCCAGTACCATTTCCTTTGTTAAAACTATTGCCATTGTGTAACTTGCAGATGATGAAGAGTTAGAAGGGATGGATACTCAATGTTCCTTTAGTGTGTACCAGGTACCGACCAGAATGGCAAAGCAATCTTCTAGGGTAAATTACACTAAATTTTTAACTATGTTGTCAACTCAAAAGCAGGCCTTTTGTTTTGTTTTGTTTTTTTAAGGAAAAGCAGTGACCTCATTTTCCTCCTATCTCTTCATTGTTGCTCTGTTCTTTCTGGTGTGAAATAAAACTCAGTCACCTTCGTTTGGCTGCTCTCCTAATCAAACCTCAGCTGAAATGAGGCCTTGGCTTTGGTTGTGCTGGGAACTTACAGTCAGCTCTCTCTTTAATAATTTCGTCATGTCTTGGGAAAAAGAAATGTATTTCAAATCTTTGTGTCAGGAGGTAATAACTTTCTGCTCTGCTCTAACCCATCACAAAAGCCACAGCAAATGACTTTCACAGGTTTTGCCAAATTTACCTCTGTCATTGACCCAATGATACTAAAGAATATTTCTTGAAAAAAATTATTCACTAGTAGGAATTATGCAAAAATCTCTCTCCAGATTTTTTATCATGTACCAAATAAGAATTGTGTTTTATTCACAGCACCACCTGGTTTTAACAGAACCTACATTTTTCTTAGGAGTCTTCTGCTTGTTATGCATGATCATTAACATACACATGGTTACCTATTGTCAAGGAACTGTGTGAGCCCAAAAGAGGCGCATTAGCCGTTGTGCAGTCAGGGACACACCTGGAGTCAGAGGTTGCCCCCTCTCCCGAAAAGCACTAATCAGGTGAAGTAGCCTGGCTCCTTCAGCAGCAACAGACCCATTTCCAATGCCTTCATCGTTTAAACACTCTTCCCATTGGCAAAGGCTCACTTCTCCTCCAGACTGGTAACATAATAAACACCCACAGGAAACACTTATCAACATTCTAGTTTTACACAGTAGTAATATCACAACCCATGAACCCATTACTGAACGAACAAGTCCATGCCTTGCCTTTACATCTCATTAGGTTAACAAAACCATATTCTCAGACTCTGTAAGAAAGAAGGTCATTTCTAAGAAAAATTCAACAGAGAGACAATAGCCAGAAGTTCCCTCCAGAATTTGTAGGCAGCTAGCTAATGATATTCACTAAATTTATCTTTCCAACTGGTCACCATTCAGAGCCCATCCATGATTAGATAATGAGGGTTGGTGACCACTGTCTTCATTTAAACAATAAGGATTATAATGATATTAAAATACTATTGGTCATATACAAATTATATGCACTGTATATTGAATTATTTCTTAGAGCTAGGTTTGACCGTCAGTGCAAACTTCATTAACAGAAATACCAGCAATACATGAGCCAAAAATGTATGTTATATGGCTAAGTATCTAACTTGTACCTGAATATAGGTACAATATACTCAGGTACAATAGAGTAAAACTTCATATTGGCCTCAGAAATTTATTTTAAAAATTATCGTCAATCAAATATAGTAAAAACATCCAATGATCTCCTAATTCAACCAGGCAAACTATTTAGACTTCATTTAATGTAATTTCTTTCTAAAACCTTTTCAGTTAATATATAAAACAGCTTTAGTCATTTTTCTCCCATGTGTTGCTATTTCTCATGACCAAGAATAATTAGAATGCTTGATTATGGATCGCTCTGTTTGATCCGGAGGAGCATTTCTTAAAAATCATAATTCAAGTTCTAGATTAATTTTGAATAAAGGTAAAATCCTGACATTGAATTTCCCTTCTCTTTAAGCATTTTTTCTAAGTCCCCAAAATTTCTGTTCCCAGATATTTTTTTATCAGAAAGCCAATTCAGAATTGGCATATTTCATTAGAGGCTCTTTTCTAAACACAATCTCTTTTTCTCATTTGACAAGTTTCCAAACAATTGTTTCTTTTTCCACATTCTCACCAGTGATTTTTTATTATACGAAACAGCTTTTGAACAGTGACTAAACTCAATGAACTAGATTGGAAATTTTTTTAGTATTTATAGGGAGGAGTTCAGCACTATTAGAAGCACTTTAAACATAATGACTCATTTAATTCTTTCAACACTCTTTTAGTAATAAATAGTATAATTATTTCAGTATCTCTATTTTACTAAGCAGAGACCTGAGGCATTGAAAGGTTAAGTAACTTGCCACCAAGGTCCTATGACGAGGATGATGTGAAACCAGGAGTTCAATCTAGGTGGCCTGGTACCCAGACATGATTTCTTAATACCTTTTTCCTATTGACTTTCTTCAATATTGTTGGATACAAATATCTACCAGTGAAATAACTATTCTAATTATGTCATTAAAAAATGACTTTGGGAATATCCATCCACAGTACTATGAGTAAATAAATATACCCATACAGCAGAGTACTGCACTGTAACATACAAGAAAAAAACTACTGAAATGCACACCAACTTGGATGAGTCTCATAGACATGACATTGAGTGAAAGGGGTCAGACACAGAGTGCGTACTTTACAACTATTTTTTTAACATTCAGGGCTTTTCAACCTTGGCACTATTGGCATTTTGAGCCAGATAATTCTTTGATGTGGGGTGTTGCTCTGTGCACTGTAGGATGTTCTAGTGGCATTCCTGGTCTCCTCCTACTAGATGCCATTCCCATCTCCCCTGCCATTATGACAACCAAAAATGTTTCCAGGTATTGCCAAATGTTCTCTGGGAGACAAAAATCACCTTTGGGTAAGGACCACTGATTTATATAAAGCTCAAAACCAGGCAAAGCTGGTCTACAGTATTAGAGACTGGAACCATGCTGACACTGGAGAGGCCCCAGTGGCTTGAGTGGGGGTATGAAGTGACTGCTGGAAATGTTCTAGGTCATGGTTTGAGCTCAGTTATAGTCCTCAGGCTATACACCTAAGGTATGTGAATTTTACTGTAAGTCGCACAATACTTTTATTTTTACGTTGGCTGAGGTGTGGAAGCCAGAAAGAGACTTCGAGAACTGAGAGGAAGATGAAGAATCCATGGAGGCAGCCAGAAAGGCAGGGTCCTGCATGGGAAGCATTTGAAGAGCAGAGTTGGCAGAAGAGGAGAAACCATTCCAGTCATAGTAAGCAGCAAGAGCAAAAGGCAAAGAAACTGAATCATTCTTTATTAAGAAATTTTACTGGGTACTATCTTCCTATGAATATAACCAAGGGAAATTATGCAAAAGGCATGCTGTCATTATAGGTTTCTAGGTGGTAGTATTTGGGTCAATGCTGTGTTCACAAGGGACACAATAATCACCATTTGGTAATGGTGAAAATTAAACCTTTGAAATTAAATAGAATAAAAAACTAGTGGGTCTTTCAGCTCATTAGCTCACTATTGCAGAATTCCCCACTGTCATCTATTCTTGCTACTTGTCCAGCCTTTCTCTGTTCCCAGGAGGGTGATGCTTCCGCATATGGAAGCATCATATGCGGAAGCATATTTTCATATGGCTAGTCAAAATAGGAATAAAACTCTCCTGGGAAGTTCCCTACTGGATTTTTTTTTTTTTTTTTCTTTTTGCCATCATTTCTTTCAAGCTACTAATTACTGTTCGTTGCATTATTCGTCATCATCCTTAATTGAGCATGAACAATGGCTCAACACTCTAAAGGGAGTCATTTTATTGAAGCCAAAGGATTTGGAACTGACTTCAAGAGGGAGAATAATGAGAAATAGAAATTCTACCAAAGTTAAGGTGGCCACTATTATGGCACGCAGACCAACCCTATGAAGATGGGGAAGCTCATCAAGTGCCACATTCAGTTTTGAGAGTAGAAGGGCTGTGAGGCCAACCCCTGGCCAGCCACCACCCATGCCAATGGAGTACACTCTTTGGCGTTACAGGTGGGTGCGGGGTGGGGGCACAGAGATGCCAGGTGGGAGTGGGGGGAATGTAACCTAGAACATGGAGGAGAGTGCAACACTACTTTACATGCTGTTTTGTGATATTTTATATTCTATACAGAGATCTAAAACCAGTGACAAATCTGGAAGGCAGGATAATCACTCTTTAGACTTGGTGATTTTCCATGATCTTGGGGCTTTTTTTCTCTAAATAGCTATGTGTTCACTTGCCCTGAGTAAATTATTATAATCGAGGTTTATTTGAATCATGATCATATCTTCACTCTTTCAAGTGTCTGTATCAATGAGAGTCATTTTAGCTACAAATAAAAGAATATTCCATAAAGAATGGCTTACACAGCACCAACATTTATCGTCTCACTGCTCAGGAAGCCTGCAGGCAGGGTGCTCTGGGGTTGGCAAGTGGCAGCAAGGGGGTCAGCCCCTCTGGTGTTCTCACTCAGGCCTCCCCAGAAGTTCATGCTTCCTTTGTGGTTACAAGTTGGCTGTACAGCTCCAAGCAACACATCCACAATATACAATATTCAAACAGGATGCAAGGAGGAGGGCAAATAAAGAACTTTTCTCTGTAACACCCGCTATTTTTTGAAGAGAGAATTTTTTTTCCCCAAAAGCCTTCTTGCATCATTGGCTATAACCATCTTAGTTGAGTCCACTGGACAAAGAGAAATGAGATGTTTTGTGACTGCCTTAAATGATCATGATCCACTCAACAGCTATGAAAGCGGGGTCTTTCACCAAGAAGGAAGGGGAAATGCTGCTGGATGAGCAATCAGCTACCTTAGCCAGATCCTGACTTTGTATTTATTTTCCTCGAACAGCCTCCATTTTACCGTGGTGTATTCTACCATATAAACCTTGGTCTCAATTTTAGACTAATAATTAATTCAGCTAGTTACAAGGTATAGCTCTTACAATAGAACATTTACCTAGGTTATTTTTTTAAATATTTGAGATGGCCTCAGTGCCATTAGTACACTTATTCATTCAACAAATACTAATTAAACCTCTCTACAGGTCAAGCACCTTTGGTTGCTGTGGTTATAGCAGTGAACAAAAAAGACAATAATTTCTTTCTTCCTTCATGGGAGAAGATAGGCATTACTCATACTAAAAAGTAAAACATATTGCATCCGATTGTGATAAGTGCCATGAAGAATGGCCAGGAAAGGAAAAGGGGTATAGGAGTGGGGGTTGCAATTTAAATTGGGTGCTTAGAGAGGACCTCATGAAGAAGTGGACATTTGAGTAAAGATGGGAAATGGCCATGTGGGTATCTGGAGGAAGCAAAGGCTCTGAAGTGGGGGTGAACCTGGTATGGTTAAATGACAGCCAGGAGGCTCTGGCTGGAGAAGAGTCAGGAAAGGAGGGCAAAAGTCATCAAGGATGAAATCAGGAAGGTCGTGTGGTCAACTCATGCAGGGCCTTGAAGACCAGTATAAGGACCTTTGTCTTTTACTTTGAGTGAGATAGGAAGTGACTAGAGGATTTGGGATTGAGGATTGACCTGATCTTTCTTCTAAAAAATCACTCTGATTGTTTTAATAATCTGTAGGCAGGTAAGACAGGAAACAGGGAAATGGGTTAGGAGGCCATTGAATAATACAGAAAAATCAGTGGTTTAGATCAGGCTGAAGATAGTGGAGATAGAACTTTGCTAGTAGATTAGATGTGGTATGAGAGCAAGAAATGATTTTAGGATGACTCAGGGTTTGAAGCTTGAGCAAATAAAAGGATGGAGCTTTTATTTACTGAAATAAAAAGACCTCAAGGGGCAGGCATGGAGGAAAACAGGCATTTAGTTGTGAACATATTAAGCTTGAGATGTGCATTAGATACTCAAATGGAGATGTTGAATATGTGGTTGTGTGTATGAGTCTGGAGCTCAGGGGTGAAAATGTAATGCCCATATACATGGTATTTAGAGTTATGAGGTTCAATGAGTCGAGGAGGTCATCAGCAGAGGCCAAATAGAGTGTAAGTGATCCAAAGACGAAGAACATTCCAGGCAGGATGAAACCACAAGGAAAAGGATAGACCTGAGGAATTCTGGGAGGGGACGGTGTCTTAAGAGTTTCGCAATCAGAAAGGAACAATAACTGTAAAGTATTCTATAGATAAGTCAAAATACAAACTGGCAATCTAGAGAGTTTGGCTTGAGGAAGAAAGAACAGTGAAGTGGTTTCCGTTTGTTGCAAAGATTAAACACCCATGAAATCTTATTTAGATTTTATTGACTAGGATGTGAATCATTCATGATTTCCTATAATTATCTTTTCTCTGGGTCATTCTAGTATTTTTTTAGACATTTAAATTGCTTTCAACAATATTTTTATGCTGTGCTTGAATAAAATCTGATTTAGAAAATCTAATCAATTAGATATTTTAGGACTAATCACTGACATTATAAATGGACTCTTGCTTTTACAAAATGATGAACCACAAATGACAAGCATGCTGATTTAATTTTTTAAATGTTACTTCTCTGTTGTCTTTCAAAACCCATCTGCTGCATAAATGGTGACCCAGAGGCCTTCCTAATAGGAGATACTGGCTTTCTAATGGAAACTTCTGCAGAAACAAATTCATCACATCCCTGCATGTCCCTGCAATATTTTATTTTGTCATTGGTTACACTTTTTTAAGCTCAATGATGCTCACAAAAGCCAAAGAGAACCATTTTGCCTGAATCAAGAGTTTTAACCTGTCAAAGAAGAAAGAGAATGTCAAATGCCTGTTTACATTGAATAATCAATATTTACCAAATGTTTGTTCCAAGAGGTACTTCTGAATACCTTTATCATTACATTTTTTCTAAAACATTCAACTTATTTGGAGTAACTCTATCCATGACTTAACAAAATTAAAGTAATATCAATATATCATGACCAGAACCTAAATATATATGGGAGATATGTTCTGGGAACTATTTGAAATAATCCTCTATTTTATGTTATTCTTTTTCTCTAGTCTGGTCTCTACGATGTACCTATTTTTCTCCTGTAGCTGATATAACATTTATGTGGGGGGAGATTTCTAATTTTACTTTGCTGGTGTATAAATGTGTCGTTTCATACAATGAGCTGTTTTTCTTTGTTGTAACTTCTTTCTTTCTGTCTTAGCCTGAGGCTCTCCTCTTTATTTGATCAGTATAGTTTATATCATATTCCAGGCAGCACTTCTTCCCAAGAGAAAAACAGGGTTTCAAATTGCTACTCATGATTCCTAAGGCAAACTGAAAGGGTGCTGCCTGAATTAATGTTTTCTTGACTGTTTTTGGTGCTTATTGGTTTTATTTCCATTAGCTGATGGATCATTTATTTTTTACCTCTTAATATTATTCTCTCCCCCCAATTGCCAATTTTTTTGGCACAGCATAAAAATATTGGCTTAAATATTTATCATGAGTGGTTAAATATAATAAATGAAAAAACAGTCAATTGATTACTTGGTGGCAAAACATGAATTAACTTCTTAATAAACAACTAAAAGGTAGTTGGGATGTGCTGACCTCAGTTTTCCTTTGGTTGGCTTATAAAATAAATGCTTCATTTAAAGACAGAGATTTTGGTCCTATGTTCTCTATCACTATTCACAGTTTACAGGGATTACATTTACCATTAAAATACAGGATCTATTTTTAAGGGCATTTCCATACATGCTGAGTAACAACACTGTATTATGTAGACTTAAATAAAGGAAAGCATGTACCATTGCAAAACATGGTGGGAATATCCAACTACTTCTAATAGGACATTAGTTTCCCTTACTAGCCAAAAGCAGAAATACTCCCAAATGCAACCTCATGTTACTAATCCTCCAATTGAAAGATCTTTAAAAATAAAAAATTAAGTCTCTACCAAATGTGAATTGCAGCTGAGAGAAAAGGAAGCGATATGGATATTCTTAGACTCAGGTGTGGTCAAGAATAGAGCCAGGAATAGGGGACAGGTTCCAGGTTCCCCTTCATAAAACATAGCAAAATTGTGGCAGCCCCAGTCTTTGGAAGATGATGCATCTGTGTGGAATTATTTTCAAAATGAGTATAAAGTTCTAGGTCCTTTCTCATGCCAATCTTTGGTTGTATATTATTGGTAGCAATGGTTTTCATGTTATCTCATTATTTCACCTATTTGTCACAAATCTACAATGGCATTTTTAAAATGCCTGAAGCATTTCTATAATGCCTGAGTAATGATTTCTAGAATATTAACTAAACAACTGAAGCTCAACCAAGGCCTATTTTTCATAGCCATATATTGCCAAATATAAGGGTACCTCAATCTCGTGTTGAAATGCCCAGCTCCAGCAGCAAGGATACGGCCATCTCATTACAGTATATTTTCCAGTAAGGATTTGGATATAACTTGTTTCAGGACCAAATACTGCTTATTCACAGGTTATAAAACCAGATAGCTACCTGTTTCAAGAGAATCCATTTAACCCTGCCACCCACATCAATTTAAGGCTTAATTTGGATGATGGATGACTTGCTCTTAACCTTTCTCTTTAAAATAGCATAATTTATAACTATTCTAAAGATGTGAGTACATTTATTCCTCCTCAGCTACCTTAAAATGAAATACATTGATAGGGAAGTGCTATTGTGTTTCACTGATTGCAAATTAAAATAATAAAATTAATGTCAAGTGTCATTTCAGCATATGCTTTATTACCATGGTAACCCAAAGGTAACTGAGTTGGTAAAATTGCAAATTACATATTCAGCTATTTAAAGACATCAATGAACTCAAGTCATTTAATCAAGCTTCTCCTTGCTGTGCTATTTAATCAAGACGACCCGATTAAAGTCAAAGCCAGAAAGCCACAAGCTTCCCTTTCCTGGCTGGCATGTCTACTCTCAGGTTCAGCCTGGGTCATAGCTATAGGCTATATTTTGTAAGCATATTAATGGAGATTTGTTTCCTTGTGGAAAGGTACAAAAATAATTTTACTCACAAAATGCAAGGCAAAAAAGGCTGAATTTTTCATTTATCTCTCATCTGAAAATACCATGAAAGCCAGAACAAATGCGCTTCCTGCAAAGAGAGGCTGGTAGAGCTCTTCCACTATATACACCCAATCTATTCAACCCCCACCATGGGCTGCTCTCCAGACTATGCCGTGGTCAGTTGGACTTAGGTAAAAATGGTACTCGTGGCTTCCAGGTTGGGTACAGAGCACAGGGCAGTCTCCAGATTTCTCTACCACCCAGCCCTTCATCCTGATCTGAGGGCAACATCCTAATGTCAGTCCCAGCATCTCCTTGGTGCCTATCAAACAGCACTCCCTTTTATGATCCTAAAATAAGTCCATATACAGCCAGGTATACCATATACTCTCCCCCACTTAATTCTTAAAGGATCCACTCTTCTCCAGACTGTCTTCAACAGCCACTTAAACCATACCAGGCTGTGTTTCAGAGGACATGGCATGAGTGAAGTGAATTAACCTATTTGTCTTTTGAGAGATGAGCTATGCTAATGATGGGCATAGAGATGGAGAATTCTGTGTTTGAAAACATAGAAGCACAAGCCCTTGAATTACTGTTTGCCTGTGAGATTTACATGAGTAATGCTTATTAATGTGCTCTTAATATGAAACAAATTGACATAAGGCCCTTCTCTTATCCCCAAGTAGCTTCACCAGCACATGCAGAGAGCTCTTCAGCCACTCCTGAAATACCTGGAAAAGCCACAGGCATTGTTGCCCTGGCAACAGTCTATAAGAACAAATCTTGACCCAGATGAGAGGGTAAGGCAGGTAATTTGGAATTTACAAAGCAGAATGAGGCCTATCCAGAAAAAGACAGTTTAACTATGTTCAGTTTTCGTTCTCTCATTTCTTACTCTGGGTAACACTTAAAGCAATTCTAAATCTCAGGCTGAGCTACTGTGCTGTTTGCACAAGGCTGAGCTTTCTGCACCCCTCCTCCATGGGCAACCCAGCTCTGCAGATGAGCTCCTGACTCTCCCAGGGCTATGCCTTAAGTGCAAATGGGCCAGCAGTTGGGACAGGACACAAGGCTGGGAGCTCCCTGAAGCACCCAAGGGCTACCATCTGGATGAAGAAACCTTCATACACCATGAGAAAGCAGGCCCGGAGAAGCTACCTAGGCCCTGTCGCATCACAGTGACCACTGACACAATGAACAGGGCCTGCCATCAAGGAGCCAGAGACACTTCCTCCAACTGCCATGAGGTCACATGCAAGATCCAGATGGCTTCTTAGAGAAAAGTGAAGGGAAGGGCACAGAACTTGGGATTGTACTGGAATGGTACCTCTCAGTCAAACAGGAAGAGACTGAATCATCCACAGAGACTTTTTAAATGTTCGCATCAGATCAGACAAAGTTTATCTGACTAGACTAAAATGTGGGTTTTTTCCTGCAGGTGATTTGCAGGGTCTCAAGGGGAAGATCAGATTAGTTAGAGAAACATGAAGATATATTTTCTATAAATGATCTTATACATTTATGTAATTTTGTGGCCTTATTTGTCACATGTCTGTGTGCATATAGGTATTATACCACACATGCACACACACTCATAGTTACATAAAGAAAGAGAAAGAGAGAGACTGACTAGAACAATATCAAAATTGGAAGTGATTCTTTCTGCATAAGCTTATTGAAAAGTTTTACTTTTTCTTTCTGTCAATTCAAATTTTCTAAATTTAGTAGAATAACCCTATTTTTAATATTATATATTTCATCTTTAAATAAGAACACACTGCTTCTCAGAAGGTATCCCTTTTTATATTCTAGACAGTCACCCACCCTCCTACCTGATGCATTCCATACAGCACCAAGGGCAGAGGTCAATTTCCCTGGTTTGTCTGGAAACTGACCTGCAACTGACCACATATAAACTTGGATATGAAAATGACACTTTAAAACCAGCAGTAGCCCTATCTGGTGGCTCAGTAGATAGATGCCAGTCTGCAAACCTAAAGGTCATTAGCTCTGTTCCCAGTCAGACCACATAACCAGGTTGCAGACTAGGAACCCAGCCAGGTCTGTGGCTGGAGACAGATGAAAGGCAACCATACATTGATGTTTCTCTCCTTCTCTGCCTCCTTCTCTCTAAAAATAATAAAAACCAAATTCTGTCTAGGTACAATCTCCTACTGGATACTACATGGCTGTGCATCTTTTAGAAATTCACTTTGCTAAAAGAAATTTCTGGGGAAAGATGACCATATTCTGAGCATTCTCCATACCTGTAGTGTGAACAGCGTTCAAAGTCTGGGAGGGATCCAGGTATGGGGAGAATATTACAGCAATAGTTCAAGGAGGGAGGCTGGGTGTGTGGTATTTGGTATCTTGGAACCAAGTAAATGGATTCATGAGATCTTATTAAGGTTAGAATGTTGTATATGTATGTTGGGTCGGGGAGGCATGGTGATGAAATAAATGCACAGGAATGAGATCTTTTACATCTACCCTCCAGGACAGCCTGGGAAGTTGATAAGAATTTTGTCTTTACAGGTATGAAAGGAAAGCCTCAGAAAAGCATGAGGATAATACAGGACAAGTTCCAGTCACAGTAGTAGAGTAGGGAAACACTGTGCTTGCCTCCTCCCTTGAGTACATCACAATACAACTAAATTAGAGAACAATAAACCTGGAAAACCATATGAAGAGTCAGTGAACAGATTTCTGAGGTTCCCCTGAAGAACAAGGGGTTCCAGCTTCACACAGGGGTTCCCAACCCAGAGCATCAGTACCAGGAAGAGGAGCCCCCATACATATGACTGAAAATCTATGGGGATTTTGTCCACACAGGTAAGATGGAAGACTGCTGGAAACCCAGGTATATATATTATTTCAGATTTTAAAAAGTTTATTTTTCTTAGAGAGAGGGGAAGGGAGAGAGGGAGAGAGACCTCAATGTTTGGTTGTCTTTTACCTGCCTCCAGCTAGGGACCTGGCTGGAGACCTGGCTTGCAACCTGGTTATGTGCCCTGGTTAGGGAATTGAACTAGTGACCTTGGGTTTGCAGGCCAGTGCCTTATCCACTGGCCATTAGCCAGGGCCCAGGTGTATTTTTAAAGGGCTCATGCACAGGCTAACTCACCTGTAGGCATTCACCCTGAGCTCTAGCAGAGATATAGCAAATCAGGGGTACCAAAGACATACAGGGAAAAACTGCATTGTGTGGCTTTCCTGCAAGGGCTGGAGGTACCGCTGCCACTGTCCCTGTGTTGAGCCCTCTTCCCACACAGGTGGCAGCTGGATATCATCTTTCCTGTGTTGAGCTCTCCTCTGACATGGCCAGTTCTGAATCTTCATTAACCTGGTAAACATCACTTGCCTCACCCTGGTGACTCCCTGAGACACTGCCTCCCCAAACTTTAGTACTTCCCCAAGTGTTTTTAGTGGCTGAGCCTTACATGTGACAGCAAGCCTTGGGGTACCCTGTTACTGAGCAGTCCCAAGCCTGCCACTGGTATAAAGCAGCCTCAGTTTTCGGTGTGGCCTCTCCCTTGCACCTCCAGACCCAGTATAGGTAGCTACAAATGACAGGTCACTTTGTAGCTTCTACCAGGTAGTACTGAGTGGATAATAGGCAATTACTGACCTTTGCTTGCACTGGAGTCCCTTAGACCATAACACATCCCCACCCAATTAGCTTGGTATGTGACACACCCAAAGGATGGTCTCACTAAGTAGCAGATCCCACTGGGGTGAGTCCTGGCCATGGGGTCAGCCCCCACACAATGGTTCATACTCTGTGGTCATGGCCAATACTCAGAGCCAGTTAGTATGAGGGTCAACCATACACATTAACATGGCAACAGCAATCAAGGCTCAACTACAACAGAAGGGCATACAAGCCCATACAATGGACATTCTGGAGCACCCAGCTAAGATGATCAGGGAGATTGCACCACTGAGCCCCATAGAACACCTACTGCGTAAGACTGGGAAATGTACCAAATCTGCCAATACATAGGAACAAACTTAGAACTGCAGCCAAAATAAGGAGACAATGAATTACATCCCAAATGAAAGAATAGGAAAAAACAATCCCAGAAAAAGAGCTAACTGATATAGAGGCAAACATCCTACCAGATAAAGAGTTCAAAGCACTGGTTATAAGGATGCTTAAGAAACGTAGTGAGAACTTCAACAAAGAGATAATAAACAAAGAACTAGTCAGAAATAAAAAATAAAATAATTGAAATGAAGGATACATAGAAGGAATCAACAGCAGATTAGATAGAGCAGAGGATGGACTTAATGATTTGAAAGACAAGGTAGAAAAAAACACCCAGTTGGAGCAATAAAAAGGAAAAAAATTAGGAGAGTTTAAGAGACTTTGGGAGAATATCAAGCACACCAATATTTGCATCATTAAAATACCAGAAGGAGAAGAAGAGCAAGAGATTGAGAACCTATTTAAAGAAATGATAGAAAACTTCCCTACCCTGGTGAAAGAAATAAACATGTAAGTCCAGCATGTGTAGAGAGTTCCAAAAAAGATAAACCCTAAGAGGGCCATACCATTAAAATTAAAATGGTAATAGTTAAAGATAAAGAGAAAACCTTAACTGCAACAAGAAAAAAAAGTAGTTAATTATTCATAAGGGAGCTCCCATAAGACTGTCATCTGATATCTTAATAGAAACTTTTCAGGCCAGAGGAATTGGCACAAAATATTCAAAGTGATGAAAAACAAGGATCTACAACCAAGACTACTCTACCCAGCAAGGCTATCATTTAAAATGGAAGGATAAATAGCTAACCAGACAAGAAAAATACTAAAATATTTGATTAGCACCAAACTAGCACCACAAGAAATGCTAAAGGGACTTCTTTAAGAAGGAAAGAGAAAGAAATATGAATATAAAATGCCAATAACTACATACCTATCAATAATCACTTTAAATGTAACTGGTTTAAATGAGCCAATAAAAAGACACAGGGTGGCTGAATGGACAAGAAAACAAGGCCCATACGAATGCTGTGTACAAGAGACCAATTTCAGATCAAATGATACACAAAAATTAAATAAAGGGGTGAAAGAAAATATTTCATGCAATTGGAAACAAACAAACAAAAAAACTGGGATAGCAATACTTTTATCAGGCAAAATAGACTTTAAAACAAAGGCTATAACAAGTGACAAAGAAGGACATTTTAGAATGATAAAGAGATAAATCCAATAAGAGGATATAACCCTTGTAAACATTTATACAACCAACATAAAAGAAGCTAGATATACAGGGGTGGGAAAAGGTAGGTTTACATTGGTTCATGTGGAAAATATAATAATTAATAACAGTATATAAAATAAACTTCAAGTTTCACATACAACTGTAAACCTATTTTTGCTCACCCCCATATAAAGAAAATGTTGACAGACATAAAGAGAAAGATTGACAGTAATACAGTCATAGTAGGGGGTTTTAACACCTCATTTTAACACATCATCAATGGATAGATCTTATGATAGAAAATCAACAAGGAAAAAGGACACATTAAACCAGATAGATTTAACTGTTATTTTTAGGACATTTCATCCCAAAGCAGCAGAATATACATTCTTTTCAACTGCACATGGAACTAGCATTATTTATAATAGTCAAGAAATGGAAGTAACTTAGGCACCCATCAATAGATAAAGATGATGTAGTACATATATACAATGAAATATTACTTGGCCATAAAGAAGAATTAAATCTTACCACTTGTAGCAACAGGGATGGGCCTAGATGGCATTATGCTAAGTGAAATAAGCCAGACAGAGAAAGAAAAATACCATATGATTTTATTTACATGTAGAATCTAGAGAACAAAATAAATAAACAAATAAAACGAATAGACTTAAGGTACAGAAAACATTTTCATGGTTGCCAGTTGGGAGAGGGGATTAGAGGATTGGTGAAAAAAGGTGAAGGGATTAATTATTAGAAATTGATAATTACAAACTGTTCTCATAGATACAAAATACAGTATAGGAAATAGAGTCATTAATATTCTTATAACTATGTATATCAACAGATGGGATTTAGACTTATGAGGATAAATATCTAACCAGTTGGCTGTATACTTGAAACTCATATGAAATAATTTTTATATCAACTGTAATTGGGAAAAAAAAAAAAGAGTAAAAGACAAAAGTTAGATTTCCAACCCAGGTCTGAGTTAGAAGACCCCTATTTTCTTTCATGGAACATGATTCATATGGTGCAGAACATGACCTTCAATGCCCTCATCCACATATCTATGACCACTTTATTACTATGTAAGGCATTCTTAATTCTCTGTTCTTAGCTTTTGCTCCCAGAACTAGCCCTTATTATTATACTTCCTTCTCTATTAGAAGGAATCCTTCTGATATCCATGTTCTCACACCATTATTTTTTTTAAACCAATATCCCTCCATTGGCTTTCTAAAGGATAATCAGAATTTATGTTCCTGTTATGCTTTATACAGTTTCCTTATTCTTCTTCCTCCCAAGTTGGACAGACAAAATTACTTTTCTATAGCATCTGTCTATTGGTTTGCTTTTTATATACCAGTTAAAATAAATTTGACTTTTAGCCTTTTAGTCTTTCTCCCTCCTTCTGTCTCAACAATTTGTTGAGGGGAACATTTCAAAGCTATATACAAAGTCAAAACAGCAAGTTACATCACATGAACTTACTCATGCCTCTACTGTTCCTCCTTCTTTTGTTACCTGCTTCCACATCCCAAAGATTTACTGATATCAATTCTTGATCAGTAATGTCGCATGTAATGCTTTTATGTCTCTTATAAATTTATGACCTAGACAACTTTCTTCAGGGATTGAAATAGATTTTTTTGAAGCAATGAAGTTTATTTTCTACTGTATAGATAGTTGTGGCAGCTAGTCTCAGGTCACCAAGTGCAGCCATCTGAACTTTGAAATGACCATCTATCTTCCTGAACCAACCTGACATATTATATGTCTCAGGTCAGTGAGGGTAAGCATTGCATAGGTTTAGGTGATGGTATAAACACTATGGCCTGGCTCTTGAGAGCCTGCCCACTTCATGAATCAGCATGTCTTTCTCTCTGACCTACTCACATTTTTTCAGATTTTTATAAAAGCAAATGCATAACTTAAAAAGACTATTTTTCACATCTTCCCCTTTGCATAACCATTCTGTGAGGTTTTAATTGGCAAAACAAACCCCCTCATCATAATCAGGTAACCCATTTCCCTACGCAGGCAATCAGCAACCATCCCTTTGAAGGTCACAGTGAGAACTTCTTCCTTGGAAGTCCTTTAGCATTTACTTTCTAGATCAGTGCTTCTCAAACTTTAATGTGCACTAGAATCACCTTGGGATCTTGTTAAAACACAATCTGATTCATTAAGTCTGGGGTGAGGGCTGAGATTCTGTATTTCTAACAAGTTCTCAGGGGATCCTGATGTTGCTGATCTAGGGACCACACTTTGAGTGGCTAAGTATCCTATTCACAGAACATATGCTAATTTTCATGCAGAAAGGTAATAATAACATGTTTTAGAGTAAATAGGGCAATATTGCACAGTAGCTACTACCACCATTCACTAGCAGTATGAACTTGGGTGAGTTACATAATCTCTCATTTTTTCCCTAATCTATTATCTACTTGATACTCTTATGCAAAATAAGTTAATAAATAGATGTAGATTACTTATCACAGTACCTGGCACATAATAAATGCTTAATAAATGTGGGTTGTTGTCATCATCTCATCATTATCATTCCTCTTCAACTACATTCTAAATTTTTAAAAATCAGAGATTGTGTATTCTATCTCACTGAATCCTCAGGACTTATTATGCAACATATTTTTATAGTGTTGATAGGGTTTAGAGGGGTTGATATTGATTTGGTTGAGTGATTTTTGCATTTCCCTTCATCTGAACAGTATTTTCCTGTAAAGCCTTTAGATAGGTAATTCTCTACTTGTGAGAACTTTCCCACCCTTATTTACTCACTTAAGAAAATGAGAAATACAGTGAGGAGTGCATATCATTATATGTAAAAACATAAACAATAAATGTACATTATTTAAAAAGACATTTAAATTTTTTTAATAAAATAAAATTAAAAAGACATTTAGAGCATACGTTCAACTCTGTGAAGTCTATCCAGTAATGGGTGTTAACTAAATAGAGTAAGGATAAATGGTGTCAGAGGCAATGCCCAGACAAAAACTATTTTCAAAACTAAGTAATAAATCTCTATGGAAGCAAAGAGCACAGTTAGAGAGAAGACAGTGGGATGATCCCCAGGCAGGTGAGAGGATCCTCATGCTGAACAAAGGGAGGTCCAACAGGTGCGACATTGTAGTTGTCAGGTCATTATTTCATTCTTTACAGCCCCAACCAAGTGAGGAGGTTAAAGATGACAAATCCCCCCACCCTCATGGACCACTTTAGCCCCATAGAAGCATCCACTCATCCTTTTGTAAGCTCCATTTCAGTTATGTATGACTATACAAACACCTGTCCCAAAACTCAGTTGACTTTACTGACTTAAACAACAGTTCATTATTTATTATCTTCTATAGTTTGTGAGTTGACTGGATTCCACCAAGCAGTTTCCTGCTTGGGTTCCCTCACATAGGTGCAGTCAGGTGGCAGGCAGGGCTGGAGCCATCTAGAGTCCGGCTGGAGCCAGCCACCTGAGATGCCTTCCTCACTCCCATGTCTGGTGCCTCAAGTAGCTGAAAGAAATAAGAGGTGCTCAGGCATCTCGTGCCCCTGCAGCCTCTCCATATGGCTAACTTGGACGTCCTCACAAGGTGTGGTCTTAGTGTAGTCCAACTTTAGTGGCAGCTGGCTCCCCCTAGAGCAAGCCTTTCAAGAGACCAAGGCAAAATCTGGGCTTAATGCAGCCATTAGCACTTCCACTTTATTCCATTAGCTAGCCCAGGTCAAAGGGTAAGGATGACACAGGAGCTCAGTTCTAGAAGAGTATGCTTCATGGGGGATGGAGCTATCATTGGAGAATAGCAACCACAAGCCCAGAAGTTCCTCAGGGAAGTCCTGTCCCACATATGTAAGGAGAGGTAGGGGCAAGATACCCCATCATTCTCCAGCAGAGTCACTGGTCAAGATCAAGTTGGAAAACAAGTCAAAAAACACACTTTGTAAAAGCCTCTTTGTTTGTGCAACACTTAAATTCTTTGGGCAAAATCATCCTATTAGGAATGGAGAAGTTAAAGTTTTGTTAGGCTTGGGAAATTTGCAACCCAAACAAAAGACATCCTAAGGCACAGAAGGTATGAATCAACAATGACAGGGAAAATTTTAGAAAATCCAAATGAATAGAGTTTGGACATCAGAAAGTTCGTATCTTCCTACATGTTTTCCCTGGAAGAAATGTTTCGATGGCAAATACTATGTGACAGTACATGTTCTTGTCACATGACTAACAAAGTAAAACCAAGAAATAACCCAACAATTGCTGATGACTTTATTATTATACAAAAATATTTGTGAAAGAAGTCCCATAGGAAAGGAAAAAGGAGATCGCCTCCTCCCTTTGTCTTCTGCACCCCCTATCCATATCCCAGAGGAACGAACCTGGAGTCCCGGATTTTCACGAGTACAGCCAAGGACTCACAAGTTACAAGCCTCAGCTGAATTCAGACCCCAAGTCACGTTGCCAAGCCAGATGTTTCCTTTTTCAGCAATGATTTTTGCATTCCTTATCTTTCCCTCCCATTCATAAAAGGGATCATTAAAATTGGCTGGACTTCCACTGGACATAAAGTAATACATTTAGTATTCAGCACTCTTCCTTTTTGCCATAAAACGGACTAAGCATACACGGTTGTTTCTACTGGTATTTATCTTTGGACCACAAGCAGCTGTTAAAAGGTGGTTCGGAAGGTCACAACACTTTAGGGATAGACTGCTCATGTGTTTCTTCAGTCGCATACACTCATAGCCTCATGCATCATTTCTGTCACATTGCGACAGACTATCTCTGAGAATTGTTCAGAACATAGGAAGTGTGCATGTATCACTTCCATTACCTCTTTTTTTCCCAGTCTCATCTTATGCTTCAAGAAATTGCCTGTTTTGGACTCAGTGGATCCATCCCTGCCTCCCTGGGCTCAGGCATGAGCACATGACTCAGAGAGTATTCTATCCCTTAGCCACAGGGAAGGTAGCCTCAGAATCAAACTAGGAACATTCAATCTATCTGGATTCTGGGTGAAAGGAGGTCTCTCTTTTGGGAGGTGTAAGCTGATAGCTCCCAGGAGTATCTCTGACACATGCACCCAGCCAAAGACGCAAAGTAGAGTTGAGAAATGAATGGAAAGATGAAGAGTTTCATAACATTATTTGAATTTCTGGCTCTTGCCACATATAAAGCCACAGACCACTGGACTTTTCAATTACATAAACCAAAAAATCCCCCCACACTTAAAAAAAAATTAGGATGGGTTTCTGTCATTTACAGAAATGAAGTCCTGAGTAATACACAATTGCCTTAGGTCAAACCAAACCAAAGCATTCTACCTACTTAATAGAACAATCAGTGAAGATGGGGAAGGATCCATTATTTTTCATAGCACCATGGGGAAGAGTTTGCCAGTATCTCAGTCAGCAGAGCTGTTGAAGCCTTACAGCTGCATTGTGGATAAACTGGCTTGGGCATTTAGGAGTCTCATTCTCCTGTCTACACACCCATTACATGCCAGAGCATCAGGCCCTGGGTCCCAGGGCCCACTCCATATGGTTTAAACAAAAACATTTTAATAAAGTGATTATTCATAAAAGGGTGAGCAAGATTAACAAGGAGGGAGCACCCAGAGATTAGGCACAATTAGACTTTAGCACGCCGCATTGTCGATGTTGAAAGAGAGCTGGGATCCTGGAGGAGCCACCCACAGGAGCTGTGACCATGAAGGGATGTGCACCAGAGATACAGCAGAGAAGGAGCAAGGAGAAAACCACCGACCCATCTCTCCTTCTGCCCCTTGATCTCTTGTCAGTACCTCTCACTGGCAAACCCAATGGAAAGCCAGCTGCTACAGAGCCAGATGATGCAGGCAGAAATCAGTCAGTCCCTCGGGCGGACAGTGGTACAAAGACAGACTCCAGAACAGCACAAAACAGAATAACCAGGAAACCTACTCACCCTCTAGTTTAATTTTTTTTTAGTTATATAACACCCTTAAAGAATCTTTAGGAAAGAGGGGTACTATGTGTGTTGGAGAACACCCCCATGCCTCAGTACAACAATGCTCACTTTTCCAGAATTTCCTTCCTGTCTTTATTCATAGGAATCTATACTGTCTTTTCTGAGGTGGTTTTAAAATTTAAAGTGTATTATTCTCTTTTTCTCATCTTTACCACATAAACCTCTTTGCTCTATATTTTCTCACTTGTCCCCTAGATAGTCTTATATATTGAAGACACAGGAGGAAATAGCAAAGGACCTTGGAAGCTCTGAAGACAGGGTTGGGAATGACAAAAAACTTGAAATGTTTGATGTTCCTCATACTCCTTGAAGAACAAATGCACCCGAGTGTGTGGTCTCTAACAGGATGAATGCACATGCTAGGATGTTTTGCTTTGTTTTTGTACCTTCTCAACATAAATCTTTAGGCAGACATTCCTCCTTAATACATACGGTATCTGGGAAATTGTTTTTTAGCTATAAAAATGCATTAACAGCTCCAGAGGAGCAATTACACCCTGTATTGTAAATGTACATTAAAACTAATACACCACACTTATCTAAACCTCAATGAATTCAGGGCTGTGGTATTGCAAGTCCAAAGGTGACTCAGATTAGTTCAAGAAATAAGACCCCAGGGGGAGAGGGCTTTCCTGTGTTGTGTCAATTATAATGATACAGGTATAAAGCAAAAACCTGATCCCATTTTGTTGCTTTTTAAAGGAGCCTCAGCATTTAGAATGAGGCCATATGCACAAAGGAGTGTTTATGCCAGTACATTCCCGCGGTGAATTGCTGCAAGCTCTCTCACGCAGCTTAGCCCCTCACATTCGGAAATCATTGTGTCTCATGCAGACAGCGAGTCAATTACTGAGGCTATATGCCTGGTTTTAGAGTAGACTTTATTTATGAACCTTGTTATGGCTGGGATATGGAGGACCCTAACCATAATGTGTGAAATCAGATTCTTCTACTGTTGCATTACAAATCTCATTGGATGCAGTGAATTGGCTTTATTCAGGTCCATTCTGGATGAACGAGAACAGAAATATGGATTTTTTTTCACCTATATAAACACCAAAGACTTGTTAGGGACTTGTTTCTGATCTTTATGGATTTCTCTTAAGTGCATACAGCCTACGGAAAATTGTTTTTACGCAATAAACAATAATTGTATTTGGGGACACAGAGGTACTAGCGCAGTATTGCATTCAGACTACTGATAAATTTCTCTGGCCTATATATTATGCAGACATAAAAATACAAAGAGCAACAATAAATTTCCTTCCTTCACAGCAACCTTTTCCTCTTCCACTTCATTTTCCACTACATTTCTCTATTGATATTACCTTTTTAAATTGCTAAATATAAATATTCCACAATGAATGCCTGTAATTAGGTTGTCTGCTCCCCTTCCAGGACTTGTTAGAAAGAGAAAGGGCTTTAATCTAAAGCAAACTAACAGAGCTAGAAGTTAATTAGAAATTAGCCATATATCCTGGGTAAATCATTATGCTAAGCCATGTGTTACTGTAAAAATAATATACATTTACACTGACTATTGTAAACATAAAATAATTAACAATAAAAGGGAAGATATTATCCCTTAATAGAATCCTTTTGCCAAGACCAATTTAATTTTTCTCTCTCATAATACTGAATGATGACCTAGAGTCTCTGTTTTATATATAAACTACAAAGGTTCTTTTACAATTTTTCTTCAGTTCTTTTCTTTCTTCTCTGTTTTCCCCTTTCTTCCTCCTCTGTGTGCAGAATTGTTGTTCTCTGATTTATATGTCCTCTTAGCATGATTTTCCATTTTTCTCCTGTTTTTCTTTTTTTTTTGTCTTTTTCTCTTTCCCTTTTCTCTTAATTTTTTAAAATTAAAAAACTGAAAAAACACCTAAAATCTCACTAAACTTACTTTTCTCCCTTCCCACCTGGTTTCTGGTTCCTTTTTCTCCCCTCCCCCACCCCCTTTTTTGTTTGTTTGTTTGTTTTTACTGTTTTTGGTATCCAGCCTCTTTTATAAAATGTTTATTGCTTGAGCTGCTCAAGAAGAAAAGCCCTAAGATATAGGCAGAAAATGCAGTGTATTTTAATTCTTTTTCACTTTCCTTTCTATTCTAATAGCATAGGCAGGCATAAAGGACAAATGGTGCAACTCTGGAATGCCTTTTCAACCTACTTAAGGGGCCTAGGAATTCAACTCAAATGCTGAAGCACACGTTGGGTTCCTGTGGTGAACACAGATATGTAGTAGGAGTTCACAACATTCCTTTTGGGAACAGAATTTGTATTCATATACTTCTGCATGCATAATCAGTATTAAACCTAATCTAATGAAGTGTCTTTGTGGCTAAAATGCTGGTACCTGAGGACTCTCCTTACAAAACATTCATTGAATATTTTTCCCATTCATGTCTGGCAGCAACAAATACTGTGCAGCTTTTACATGGTTGGTGTAGGTGTTGTTAATGTGCTCTCCACCTCCATTTAAATGCAAATCTTCATGCAAATCATCACTTGGAGGAGGAAAAAGAGAATGTGTTTAGTGAAAGACAAAGCTAGAGGGATAATAGAAAGCCTGAATAAGGGTGTCAGTGGAGGGCTACACAATAAAAACCTCCTCTGCATGCAAATGAAAACACATTAACGATAGCACAGAGGATTTCTCAATAGATTCTTACAGTATTGTTGTATGTAAACACGATTCCCAGCAGGTGAAACAAAAGGAATGAATTTGGAGGAAATTTACACATGTCTCTAGAAGAAGTAAAAGGTTAAGCTGGTTGAACAGAACAGGCACTTACTTGATTAATGCCCAAAATATTAATCATAGACAAATATTTATGCTTCCTTCAGAAATCCAAAATTTGGAACCAAAGAGCTCATTGTCCAAATGACACAATTGTTAAGTAATGCTATGGGGCAAGTGTTTCAATAGAAAAGCAGGAAATGAGCTGGGATAGAATAAATATCATTGTACTTGAGAACAGCAACTCTGAGGCTGAATTTGGCTCTGGGGGAGGGCTGGATTGTGATCCTAGGGAAATTTCCAATTTGCACTATTTGCAAAGAAAATGTTACATCAACAAAGGTTAAGTGCTGGCATTAAGAGAAGCAGAGTGGCCCAGAGTTTCCCAGTTATTTCTATTTTAAGTCCTTCTCCAAGTTTCCCTTGGATGCAATCAAAGGAATTGACATGAAACCAAGAAGTTGCAAAATAACAAGGCCAAAGTGCTGGTAATGGTGTATGAAGGGGAAAAATATGATCTGCTCATGTCATATATTTCCAAATGAATAAACCTACTGGTGACATATGTTGTTATATTGGGGAAAAAAGAACACTTAAGTTTTCTTGTAGATGTCATTATTTGCAATTGCTCCATTTGATAGCACCAGTAGAGCAATGAAACTTGGAAGAGTTAATTTGGGCATAGTTTGGAAGGATTTCAATAGACTTCAGGCAGTATTATGTGCTCTTTACCTTGGAGTGGCTTCATATTTCTTGAAGAGTAAAACTGGCTAGAATTACCATTTTTTATTTCCTTGGCTGTGTCTAGTCCAACAATCTCCCCAACCTCCATCACCACATTGTCAAAAGGAAAAAAATAAAAGAAAATGCAAAAATTTGCAAAAATTAACTCTATGAACTTTGTTCATTTTTTTTCAACAATGAAAATGCCTCATCACTTTTAAATGAATATTCTTTTTTGACAGTTCTTTTATTCCATTCATTTGTTTGTTTATTTATTTATTTTGAGGTAACATTAGAAATCCTGGGGCTATTTTCTACTTTTCCACTCATTCAACCCAAGCTTTCTATATTTGCATGCTTTGTATCCATCCATTTCAAACTCTTAGACTATAAACAGTGTTGGATAAATTCTAAAAAAGACATGGTTCTATGCAAAATAATAGGTGATAATAGAAAGGAAAAAAACATTTTTTTCTGAATGTACAGAAGTAGTTAAGGTGAGAAGAAGGAGAGAAAAGGAGACATTCTGGACATTGAACAGAGTCCTAGTTTTTCAAGCATTAAATTGTTCAATGTAATAAATAATACAGGGCTGCATATGTATAAAAAGAGAGGCTTCTCCAGAGCGTCTGGCCAAAATAGAGGAGTACACAGACACACTGCATCTCCCTTCAAAGCTAAGAAGAAATACAACTACCTCAAAACTAAAAACAACCAGAAATACCAGAAAATTGAATGGCATGGAAGTCCAACAAACAAAGATACAAAAAAGAAATACTCATCTGGACAGGTAGAAGGGGCAGTGCCAGGGAGAAGAGGATGTGGTTTGGTGATAGTGGTGGCAGTAGCAGCAAGGCAGTAGATGTGGCTGGTGAAAGGAAAGCACCAGTCACATATTATAAAAGTCAGGCAGGGCACCTGGGGAGCAATCCCTGCCCCAGACCAGACCAAGCAGCCCCTGGTTCCAGTGCCAGAGAAAATGAAGCCTTACTGTTTCTGACTATGAAAACCAGTGGAGGTTGGCATGGAGGAAGAAACTGCTGGCCTCTAAGCAGGGTGTGCTTTTTAGATGACCCCCACAGTCCTACAACATGAGCAAACCCACCCAATCTAGAAACCACAGCTTGGGCAACAGTTAGAGGGGCTTCAGTCCCATACAGGAAGTGGGTGTAGTGACTGGAAAAGGGGAAAGTGCTGATCAAGTGGCATTTTTCCCTCTTAGAACCCTCCCCCACATACAGCACCACAACATGGTGAAATTGGCCACCCCATACTGACGAATACGTAAAGCTCCACCCCTTTCAATGTGACAGGTACCACAGCTCTACCTAAAACACAGCAGCAAACACAGAAGCCTGTCAAGTTGAGGAGACAGAGAAGTATAGCCCAAAAGAGGGAGCAGATCAAGGTTCCAATGGGAGAACTAAGGAGATAACCAACCTAACAGATGCAGAGTTCAAAACACTGGTGATAATGATGCTCACAGACTTGACAGGCACGCTTGAATATGATAAATGCATTAGGAAAGAAGTGAAGGCTATGCTAAGTGAAATGAAGGAAAAAGTACATAAAACCAAAGGTAAAGATAAGGAAACCAGGGTTCAAATCAATGGTTTGGAACATAAGGAAGAAATAAACAGTCAACCCATACAGAATAAAGAAACAAGAATTGAAAAAAACGAGCAGAGGCTTAGGAACCTCTGAGACAACTTTAAATGTGCCAACACCCAAATCACAGGGGTGGCAGAAGAAGAGGAAGATCAAGAAATTGAAAACTTATGAGAAAAAATAATGAAGGAAAATGTCTCAAATTTGGCAAAGGAAACGGACATACAAGGCCATGAAGCATAAAGTCCCAAATAAGCTAGACCCAAAGTGGACCACACCATACACATCATAATTAAAATGCCAAAATTAGGGCCGTGACTGGTGGGTCAGTGGATAAGGCGTCAGCCTGCAAACCCAAAGGTTGCTGGTTCAATTCCCAGCCAGGACATATGACCAGGTTGCAAGCCAGGTCTCCAGCCAGGTCTGTAGCTGGAGGTAGGTGAAAGGCAACCATACATTGATGTCTCTCTCTCTCTCTGCCTTCCTCCCTTTCCCTCTCTAAAAATAATAAATAAAATCTTTTTTTTTTTAAAGTTCAAAACTTTTAATAATATAATTCAACAAAGGTTTATTTTTGCTCAGAAAATATGTGAGCATATCCCAACACTGTGGGTTGGGATAGTTTCCAAGACAACTAATCTCCACACAGTGAAGATCAGTCATCCAGGCTCATGCATGACTCACTTTCTTATAGCTGAACCAACAGAGGCTGGTGACCTCCCAGTTACCACAGTGGGAGGAGAGAGCTACAACTACAATTAAATATTTTGGCTTGGTAGTGGCACACATCATTTCTACTTATAGCCCACTAGTCCAAAATAATCGCATGGTTCCAAAAGGAAGATGTGATCCTCCTACCTGATCAGAGGCTTAGAGTAAGCAGTGGAAGTGCCCAGCACAGAAAACTACTGTGGTATTAGATGTGATTGTTCTGCTTAGAAAACCCATAAGTTTTCATTAGTACCTTGCCCATGACATTCAAAATTCATTATGAGTTATATTTGTAGGCTTGTCTGTTTTACTCTTGATGGCTTGTGAGATCGAGGTTAGGAAAAACATTTGCTCATTGTTATACTCAGCTGACTTTGCATAGAGTGCAGTACTCGATAACTATCGATTTGATTAAATGAGGTTATTCTTTCTAAAATAATTCTGAAAGTTTCCCTGAAATATCAGGCCATAAACCCTTGGAAAAGTATCCAATGCGTGAACACACAGACGTTAGAGGTAAATGCAGGATTCAGTGACCCAGCTGAACTGCATCAGTAAATAGTGCTAAGTGTATTTTCCAATTAAGATATTTCACATTTCTTTTCTTTCTAACCAAAAATAAAAGTTTTATGAAAGATCTGTTGTGTGATGCTATAAAAATAACACTTGTCTCAAGTCTAGAAAATTGAGTTCTTGTCTGGATTCTGCCCTTTACTTATCTAATCATATCTACTTACTCAGCCTCAGTTTCCTCATATATGAAGTGACAGATTCAGGACCGTGAAGTCCTTTTCAGCTCACAAATGCCATACTCTTAGAACTATGCAACCTAAAGGAATTTTTTCAAAAATTTTCTAGACAGTATTTGTAAAATAAATAAAGTAAATTTTGGTATCCTCTTACCAGTCCTTCATGAGCCCTTTTTTCAATTCAGTACACAGTTCATTGTGACTTTGGGTGAGTCAGTGCCCCTTCCTCCCCTATTAAGGGTTTAGCTTAAATGTCCCAATCCTGAATTCATACCTGAGTTTATTGTTCCTATTTTCCTTTGATGCAGAAACTAGCTAGACTCTACATAAATAAATTTGACTAAAAAGTTGTGACCCCCAGTACATGGAGCCTTAATGCTAGCAACCCTGCATGCTTTTGTGGGTGCTGAAGGCACCAGATACTCCCTTCTGCTGGATGGTGGTAGCTAGCCTACTCCGTATGTGATCCAGAGTCAGCCAGTAAGATGCTCCTGTCCAGGGCTTTAAATCTGGGTCTTGTAGCAGCAAAGCACAAGAACTGCTTGGATTCATTGACAGCAACAGATATGATAGGAACATCCTCACTAACTTGGGGGCCAGGAGGAGAGACACTAGTTTGCTCAGTATCAGAGTCCCTGTCCTTCAGTACTGGTGGTAGGAACATCTGGGCAGGCTGCTTCTACAAAAACATGGTTACAAGGCTCCCTGATTCTTAACCCTCTTGGCTTCTGTCCACTTCCAGTGTCTTAAGCAAACTGAAGAATTTATTGCACAGCTTCTGGAGGCCTCAGAATTGATAGGGGAATGAATGGCCAGGCTTGGGGAAATGGACAGAAGCCAAGAAGGTCAGGAATCAGGGAGCCCTGCAACCATGTTTTAGCAGAAGCAGTCTGCCCAGAATGTTCCTACCATCAATACTGAGGACTGGGCCTCTGCTACTGAAGGAACAAGTGCCTGTCCTCACCTCCCAATTAATCAGGGTATTTCCATCATATCTGCTGCTGTCAATGTATCTTCTGCTGAACCAAGGGCTGCCTCTGCAGCTGCCAGCCCCAGAACCACCCCGCCTCTGTCCTGCAGGTTAGATCTCCATACAAGTAGCCTGCTCCTTGCTCTCTGCCTCTTTCCAAATCCCACGTGACTGCATCCACCAGAGAACGGAGGTCAGAGGCCCACTTCACGGGAAGAAACCTGTCAGATGTAGTTTTCAGCTTTCCAGGCTCGCCTGTCTGGGAGGACGTTCTAGAAGGAATAGGTCTCAAATGAGACAGTCAGTGAAATCTGCCACATTGACCTCTGTTATTCATGCTCATTGGTCTCTAAACCAGAAGCAAGGCTGCAAGGATTTTGGCCCATCATAAACGAATGTGTTTGTTCTTGGGAAATCACAATCCAGCTTTCATCCTAAACACATAAATCAAGCTCCCATTGGAACTCCCTTCCTCTCCCGGCAAAGATCATCAGGAAAACTGGCAAGAAACATTGTCTCAGGAAGAAAACAGGAAGCCTTTCCCAGGAATGGCCCTTCTCTTGAATGTTCTGAACATGTGAATGGGCATAAAGAGAAGAAACGAGACCTTAGCTGGGAAGCTCGGCTGGTGAGAGGATCACCCTAATATGCCAAGGTTGTGGGTTCCACCTTCAGTCAGAACACAAAAAAGAAGTAACCAATGAATGCATAAATAAGTGGCACAACAGACTGATGTTCCTCCCTCTCTCCTCATATACATTGTATATACTCATATACATACATACATATATATATATACACACATATACCGTATACCTCAATATCAGTAAAAAAAAAAAAAAATTTAAGGAGAGAACACTTTTTCAGTTCCATACAACAGAAGGTCTGTTGAATATTCAAGACATAGCAAAAGCCTTGATCACAAAGGCAAGACTTGCAGGTGGGTGTGCGGAGAGTTTAGTAACAAAAGTAACACAGCCACCTGATGGGCAAGATTCCTGTTAAGTCCCTCAAAACATATATGGGATATTGTAGGGTTGCAGAGAGGACAGATCGGTGCCTGGGGAGCAATCAGAATAAGGGAAAACAGCTGAGCATGCGTGTTTTTCCCCCAGCCTAGACTCAGATGTGCCTTCCACTCTGTCGCAAGGCCTTCATGTATACACCACTGACTGGTTATTTTATTTTCGTTTCCCCATTCTGCCTGTTCTAGTTTCCCCATGATTAACACGGAATGAGTAATAAATGAAGGGCTTTCACCCATGAAGCTTGAAGAGCTATTTGTTTGCTTGCTTATTATAGTTCGATCATCAAAGACCTTCAGCAAAGACACAAATCCCAGAATTAAGTCTCATGAAAATTCATGGCAACGCTGGATATTGTTATCTCTAAAGGAAGCACGACACGTGACTCGGAGCATCGTCCTGCCCTTTCAAATACAGTTGACCCTCTGCTAATCATGGTTGTTAGTCGTTAAACGGAGTTATTGTAAAGTAATGCGTTTGTTAATTGGAAATTAGAATCTTCAACTGAAGCTGCCTTCATCTTTAAAATCATGAGAATTCGGATACAACTCAGGCCTCCCGTGGAAGCTGGCATGGGTAACCATGAAATTCAAAATGACATCGCCATCTCAAAAAAATCTTCAGTCTACTTTTTGTTAAGTATGATCAGAAGAGAGCTTATATCCTGTTTGAAAGGGTGAGCTCTCCTATTCACAGCAAGATTCCAGGAACACAACTGCCATTTGGAAATGAGAACAATCTATTATTGCACATTGTAATCACCCCTTCCTGGAGTTTGACTCATCTAAAAATTTAAGACACTTGAGCAACACAGTTGGTACAGGAGTTCCCCAAGGGCCGACAAGGCCCACTTGTATTGTTTCTCCATGTTGAAGCTGCGTGTGACTCTTCAGAAAAAGCACCAGAACTTGGACGTAAGCCGAGACTGAGGCACGTAGGCCCTGGCGCCAGGTGTGTAACCATGGCGCTATCCCACACAGAGTGCACTCTTCTCCTTTTGGCTGGGCTGGCCTGATCCCTGCATACCCCAGGGAATTCCCCGAGCTTCCCTTCTGCCATGACTCCTTTTACAGGAAGTGACAAATGCAGCAGAGATAAGGCAGCAGGTGGCCCCCCTTTCAGGGCTAGCACTGCTCTCGCTGACACTGAGGTTGCCTCTGGTGAGGGCCAGCATGTTCTCCCTCCTACAGTCTCTCCTGGGTGTTTGGCTTGTGCATCCATCTTGCCTTCATCTGAGCTCTTCAGTTTCTTTGGCTCCCTGGGTCACTGCCCACCTGCTCAGGCTTTGCAGCCTCCTACATGGCTTTCCCTTTGACACCTACTTCCCCCCAATGCCAATGTACTAGATTCTTCCCAGAAACCTTTGTTTTAAGCCTTGATGCCAATTTACACTCTTATCTCCTTGCCTGTAACCCTGGCTCTCCAGTTCTGCTTTGACTATAAATCTCCTCTGTTTCCAGCTTACCTCTCTTATATTTCACCACTATGCCAACCCTCCAGCCCCTGCCAGGCCAGCACGCCCTGGCCCTGGTGGCTCAATGTGAATTAAAACCCCCATCTATCTTCAAAAGTAGCTTTTCATCTAGTTTAACCCACACATTTTTCACTGACTCAAGGATATGATCATAGCTAAACATAGTTTAGACTATTGTACGCTAAGCACCTGGTGATAAAGACAAGGAAAATCAAATAGCTATAAACTGGATGCTTACCCCATCCACACATGCTGATTCTGATAGGCAGATACATCTCTAAGCATACCTATGCTTTAAAGATTTAGTGATTCAAGGAAATTATACAACTTCAAATTGCTTTCCCTTATTTCTACTGGTGTCAAAATAGAAAATCTATTGAGGCTCAAGCATGAGACTACAAACTACTGCACCCTTCTTTTATGTTACCTGGCCTCACCTAACTGAAAGGCTTGCGGGGAAAGGTTGTACCTGGGTGGCCACTGTGCAGTTGCTAGTTCTGTGAAAGGAACCAAAAAGCTATTTTAGTGGGCAGTTAGCAGTCTCCTCCACAACCCGTTACCTGGTTGGTACCAACTATGTCAGTAATTCTGATTTCACTGTGTGCCTCTCACAGGGTTGCAAATTATAAATCTTAAATGAAATCACCCTTCTCCTTCTGCAGTCAATAGGATTTAAGAATTTTTGAGACTGGCCCACTTTTTTTTTCTCTCACTGCATTTGCTAACAGAATTTTGAGACTCTACATGGCGTCATATGTTTTCAATTAAAAAAATGGCTTTTGAAACCAGTTTAATTTCAGGGGGATCCACAGACAGTCAGATTTTCAAAAGCCTTCAGTTCCATTTTTGCACATTTATAAAATGGCAACCCATGCTTACTGCAAACAGTGATGACTACATTCAAAGCTCTACTGAGTTTCAGCAGGCTTGCCTTCCAAGTTCACCTTCTGCAAATAGACAAAGTCTATTTTATCTCTAACACTAAAAATAAAGTCTTCTGAGAGGAAATCGGGAGAATCAGGAAGGTTTTTCTGTCTTTGTGTGTCAGATCAGCCCCTGTGTTTTATAGCATCCCATGTGCTAACTCAGCTGTCCAGGCACTGGAAGAAGCTGAGGATTGAGAAATCAGATTGGAGGCAATCTGTAGCATCATGCAGCATTTACTGCCAGGCAGCTTATATCAAATGTGCCAGTAAAAAAGAGCCAGCACATCTATTACAGCAAACAAATCCTGGAAGGGAGATGAGGGGGCAGAAAGGAACGGAGATACTGCCAATATTTTCAATAGCTCTGTGCGACACAGCATGCTCTTGTGCCAACAGAAAAGCAGTGCTATTGATGTTTAGGTAAAAGCAGTGACATTCAGAAATAAGGCAGAACTAGAGGAACTGTTGGGGCAAAAATGGTCTCATGACCCTTTGGTAAAGACCCTAGTCACCTGTGATAGGTGCTCTCATTACTTCTATCTGGGAATGCAAACAGCCATCCCAGGAGATTTTCACACAGTCAGCTCGTACATTCCCTGGAAAATTATGAGTCAACCTTGGGAATGTGTGGCAATCTTTCCCTGAGAAAGTTTTGGAGACAATGCTATAAATTTAAGAATGTTTTATTTTAATTTCAGTTCCTAGAACATTAGCAATTCACCTTTGACCAGGACAACTGTGCTACATGATCTGCTTAGCTCAAAACCCCTGGATCTTTCCCATGACCATGAGACAGTGTCAGATTAGAACCCAAGTAATAGGTGGTACTGCATTTTCTTCTTGCCCAATGGGACAAGCTCAGAGACAGATTTCATTAAATTTAGGAATGAAGGTTAGTGTGACATATCTTACACATCTGTGTAAGATTCATACACACTAAGACAAAGAAACCAAAGAGTGGGATAACACTGGTGCCATGATGAGCTCTTTGCCTTGACTTTATGTAACACTTTTACATCTTCAAAATTATCAAAGCAACTTCTCCATGTAACTATAGGCAAAAGAATTCCCTGATGCATCAAAATAGACAGTGGAAGAAGAGGAGCTGGCCTGAGAGAACACGCTGCCTTCTAAGGTGGACAGAAAGCCATTTTTAAAATATACACCCAAACAAGTATTACCAAGACTGCCAATTCCAGGTTGAAATGAACATCTTCTAGAATGGAAGTGATCACTGTCATCTTTGTCTATCTCCAATCTCTTTCTTTCTTTCTTTTTTTTTTTTAAGCTTTTACTTATTCATTTTCAGAGAGAGGGGAAGGGAGGGAGGGAGAGAAGAAGGAAGGGAGCAAAACATTGATGTGTAAGAGAAACATTGATTGGTTGCCTCTCATATGCTCCCCACTGGGGACCTGGCCCACAACCCAGGCATGTGCCTGACCAGGAATCAAACCAGCAATCTTTGGGTTTGCAGGCTGGCACTCAATCCTCTGAGCCACACTAGCCAGGGCTCCACCAGTGGTTTTCGAAGTGCTCTCTGGGTAGTGCTGTGTACTCCTCTAATTGCCCTGGGAATGATGCTGGGGGCTTGGATGGGGACCCAGAACTTAACTCTCCCTTTTCAACCAACCTTCTAAGAGTCACAGCTCTGCCCCCCACCCCCACCCCGCCACTGCCTCAATTACATTCTGAATATAGCATGTGGTTTACATGGTTTCATTTGAAGAAAATTCTGCTGCTCAGACACTATTATAAACCACTTTTGGAGACTGTTATAAAAAAAATTCTTCCAAATTTCCTCATCCCTGGTGACCCCAAAATGATAAACCAAGTCACTGGGCAATCACTGGTAAGCCTGCCAAGTGAGAGTTTTCACACTAAATGGTGTTAACACTTTCAGCTTAACTCAGATACTTGACTGTATATTCAGATTTCTATTCTAGTTTCATATCCAAATGTCAAACAGTAATATGAATTTCATCTAAAATGAAATATTGTTTGTTCAAAAATCCGTAAGGTGCTTTCACAGCAGGAAAGTGGAGCTCATACCAATTTAGTGTGAATGTAATGTGTTATATACATTTATCTCTAGCTTGTACATAATCTTTGACGAGAAGAGGGTCCTGTGTGCCCGCTGAATAGAGATTAAAGATAAATTTAAATGCTGGTTTTCATCATTCGTATTTAATAAGCAAGAACTAGCAACTGGAAACATCTAAGGCACAGAGATTATTACACAGAGGTTACATGCTCCCTGGTTGAGCCACGTTGCACTCTGCTTTCAGTATGCCATGAAGTAAATTTGCTAAAATACAGTCCCCTTCCTTTAAGTCTAGTGCTTGTTTATTTTTCCCCCAGTAATGTCAGGCTATCCTGCAAGGTTTCATCCAAGCACAAGTGGAGGAGAATCTGTAAAAGTTGTTTACACAAGGCTAAGCTTCTTGATTTTTTCAAAATAGCCTGAAGTGAAAAGGAAGTTAGTAAGCTTTTTAGACTCTACCACTAGTTGGGAACCTGAAAGGTGCACTGAAAAGCAGCATCCCCACCTCCCTGGGCTCACTGGGCTCACTGGGCTCTGGTACCTGGGGCAGGCATCATCCCTAGCCTGCAGCCTTTCTCAGAACCCTCTTGAGTCACATGACTTCTTCCTCACCTAACCTCCAAGAGGAGAAATGGCTGCACGCACTTCTAATTTCTTAAGCAGTAAAACTCAGCATGCCTCCTATTCCTGCCTCTTTCTCACCACCTCCACCCCTCCATTCAATTAGTCACCAAGTTCTGTTCCATTCTCCTCCCTAAATATTCATCCA